>BQKN01066247.1:128574-151914 GCA_022839385.1 Asparagus kiusianus
CTCCCCTTGTGTGTTGTGTACACGTGCATACGAGCACAGTGAGAGGCCATAAATAGAGGAGGGGTTCTTCATTTTCAAAGGTTGGAAAAAGAGGAGTCGAAGCTCTGCCGGATTCAGATCTAAACACTTAAAAAGATTGGAGCTTTGGAACTTCAAGGGCTTGTCCATCCAGATCCGGTGCTCGGCGATCGTCAACGCCAAACAAGGCAAGAGTTCGAGAGGAATCAGATCCCGGATCTCAGATCTACGTTGGTACACTCCGGATCTAAGCTTGGTTCTTAGATCCCGAGATTAGAGCGGTCGTTTCCTTGGTGAAACGATCCCTCCCGGCTATTATCTCCTTGGTGGGATAATACCCGTAATACTGCGTAGATCCGACCGGATCTAGATCTCGCGGTGGTCCACGGCAAACAACCTCGGCGCAGGCAAAGAACCCACAAAAGCGAGTGACCGCAAAACAGGAGCTCGCGATTTGTTCGACAAACAAGGAAATAAAGTTGTAATTTTCATTTCTTTTTATTTGATTTTCATTGTAACCGGATCTTATAAAAAGACCGGATCTTTGTAATCGATAAACAATTACCAAGAGTGTACAATGGAATCAGTAATGAAGAAAGCAACAAATTTTCCCGCGAACAATCTGGCGACCACAGTGGGAGCCACCGATCTCGCTGCCGAGATCGGAGCGTCGCAGCCGCGGATCTTGATCCCGGTCGTGGAGGAGGTCGAGTACGAGTTCGACCAACAGAAGTTTGAGGAGTACGTGTCCTCGTCCGGATCAACCTCCCCCCGCAAGTCCAAGAAGTTCTCCTCCAGGAGAAAAAGTCGTTGGTATGAAGATGTCAAAAACACCAACGAAGATCTCGCCCCGCTGGATGCCGAAGCTGCATTGGGTGAGATCTCTCCAACTTCCAACCAGGTCAGATCTGCTCTGGCCGAATCTTCCGTTGCCAAAGGCGTGGTGACTCTCTCAAAGAGAGCCCGCCAAAGGCAACGTCAACGCCTCGCGAAACAATTCGCAAAGGCAATGGAGTCTGTTGACGGAGTCCGCTACAAGGCGGAGCTGAAAAACAGAAGAGGCAAACAGCCTCAACAATAGATGGACGGCGGCTCTTCCAAGCCACTAACAACAGAATGGGTCCGTGTCAAACGGAACCGTTCAACGCTGGAGGAGCGCATTCGCAAGCGTCGCGCACTATCAGCGCAGGCACGGGCTCAAGCTAAAGAAGCCCATAGAAAGCTGCAGCAGGAAGTGGCCAAGAAGCCACCACCAACCCGCAAAGTGTGGAGGCCAAAGTCTGAAGTGGCGGTTCAGACCAAGGAACAACGATCGCAACCGTCGAAAGTGCAACTTCCGGCGAATCAATCCAAACCGCCGATGACTTCCACAATTGCTCCGGGAGATTCCGCAGGACCGTCCCAGAAAAGGAAGTCAGTTTTGGAACGCCTCGGCCCAATTCCCGATGAAAGAGGCAAGGCTCCAGTTCAAGAGCGTTTGGGCCCGATGAAGAAGCCCCGAATGAATCAACATGCTGGGGGTCGTTGTCACTTTCAGCATGACGAGGAGTTCAAGGCTGCTGCGCGCGTCAATTTGCGCATTGAGGTTCGGGAGCCCGTTGAGAATTCACGCCCACAAAGGCGCGTTTCAAGACGCGTGACTCTCGAAAGCCCAAAGAAGGCGATTCATCCTCAGAAGGAAACGTTGTCGTCTGATGACAATGACGTTATACCTGAGAGATCGTACCAACACACGATAGGTTGCTCCGACTTTTATACGGACGAGCTGTACTATTGTGCTGGGGGTATGAGCAGAGCCAGGAAGAGAAGTCCTCATAGGCTCGAAACTCAATGCCCCTGTTCCAAACTCATTCGGGCGGTGTTGTCTGAATGCAGATGCAACAATGCAGTCCCCGAGAGAGTCTCGGTGTTCGAAAGGCTCAGCACTGAAACGTTAAAGCCAAGGCCTAGGCGTTTCCGACGAAGGAGAGCGGTGGTTGAAGATGGAGAATTTCCAAGGGTCACCGCTAATATGACCAATAAGGGGACATTGGCACGGGATGATCTCGAGTCGATTCTGAATGTATCCCGGCGTCTAACCCGTTTGCAGTCCGGAGCCATCGCACGAAGGACGTATGGTAGGGTTCGGACAAGACCACCTTCAGAAGATGAAGAATCGGATGCTTGCTCTGCGGTTGCGTCCGACAACACCGTATCCAGCGAAGGAGAACCCCGCGAGTCATTCATGATAAACGCGGAACAAGTGGCCAAGATGCTCGAAGAAGCCATGGCCAAACAACAGGAGAGCTTCAGGCTCAAGATGCAGATGGCTATGCAGACTATGAAAGAGATGCATGACCAACAACTCCAGGCATTGAGGAACCAACAAGGTGAATCAAGTCGTCGTAACTAGAACAATCTGGAAGATGAGGACACAGGTGCAAATGAAACTCATAATGCCAATGACCCTCCCATCAACGCAGGGGGTGGTAATGAGGATGCCAACGAAGATACAAGTGAAAACTTGAAGATCAAAAGCCTCGAGAGCAAAATCAATACCTTGATGTTCGCTCAAGAGGTGAAGAAAACAGGCATCCCTTGTCCATACCCAAGGGAGTGGGAGTCAATCCCCTATCCGGCGAAGTTTAGTCTAATCAACTTCACGCCGTTCGATGGAAAAGGTTCCCCCACTCAGCATTTGATTTATTTCAAATCGTACCTGGGAGTTATCTCCGGCAATGAGCCTCTGATGGTGCGGTCATTCGTTGGCACTCTTCGTGGAGCCGCCTTCGATTGGTATCGCCGCCTCAAGCCAGGAAGCGTGAGCAGCTGGGATGATATGGAGACCATGTTCCTCACCAATTTCTTCGACGACGACACCGAGATATCCATCGGGTCATTGCTCGACGAGAAACAGAAAGACGGGGAATTAGTGGACACCTTCGTCAAGAGGTTCCGGAACAAAGCGTTGAATTGCCGGGATCCAATCACTGAGGAGTTCATCCTCCAAACTTGCCACAACAACCTCGCATTGGACGTGTTGGAAGCAATAGGGACAGCACCGTCCAACACTTGGAAAGACTTGAAGGTCCGAGGGGAACAAGCCGAACGCTTCCTCCGAAGGAAGAAGGCCGAGAGGGGTCAATCGACGACGAATCCTCCGAACTCGAACTTCGCCTCCTGTGGTAAGGGCAAGACACCCGCAACGACTGTCGATGCTAATCAAACATCGCAACAGCAGTCCCGGAGGCAGCAAAAGACTTCGGATCAGAGGCCTCAAAAAGAGTACTCCTTCAAGGACGAAGATGTTCCAGCCATCTTCAAATCTCTCCTTGATAATAACAAGATCAAGCTCCCACCGATCACGAATCAGGAGGAAGCTGACGATGTTGCGGATCCGAAGTACTGTGCATACCACAGGAGGATCCTTCACCCAACCAAGGCGTGCTTTACACTCAAGAATAGCATCCAGACCTTGGTTGAAGCCGGCGTCATAACGCTAGAGTGAGCCAGTTAAAAACGGCAAAACTCCGACCGGTATAAGAGTATAAACTGCTTCCTGAAACTCTGAAAAGTATAAGAGTATAAACTGCTTCTTTAAACTCCGAGGAGTATATGAGTATAAACTGCTTCTCAATTCTCCGACCGGTATAAGAGGTTAAACTGCTTCCTGATACTCCAATAGGCATATGAGTCTAAACTATTTCCTTTCTTCCACGGGAAGTTCCTGGAGAGTGTCATGCGTGGTGTTCTTAAGGATAACCCGATCGTGCATCTAATTCAATGATACACCCAGTTTTGTAAAGAAAGCTGGGGATGGATAATTCATGTAACGGGAAGTTCCCGGAAGAATGTTAAATGTAATATTCTTAGGGATAACCCGATCATGATGAATAAAGTGATAAACACTAAACTCCTAATTTTCGAACACTTGATTAAACAGGAAAGAATTTTGGTCTATCAATCATTGACCAATTATCAAAACCCTTTGTGTTAAGTCCTTATCACTTAACATCAGGGACCCCCTTCGAGTGATCAAACCTTCCTACAGTTAGGGTCATCTCAAACTCTCGCTTGGTCAAACCTTCTTACAGTTAGGACCAGAACCACGATTCACTCTCGATAAACGAGAAATCCATCTTTAGTTCGGTAATCAAACCTTCCGACAGTTAGGGTTATCCGAATCTTTTCGATTCTCGGAGTGGAGATCCCACTCTTAGTTTCACCTTTCCGGATTCTAGGGGTGGAGATCCCACCTCGAGTCTCCTTTCCAACTGGGAATAGAATATAAAATTCTTCCTTCCCACACCAACTCTTTTTCCAAGAATCTATCAAATTTAGGATTCATCCTAGGAAGTTTATCCCGAATCCTAAGCAGGGATAAGTCTACGCCTAACACGCGCTGCCGGTTTAGTCTTTTTCAGATTGAAAAAGACACCAGAGTTCGATTCTGGGATATTTTATCCTGAAACCTAAGCAAGGATAAGTCCGCGCCTAACACGCGTTGCCGGTTAGTTCTTGACCGTTAAAAAGAACATCCGTCCGCATATTCAACATTGTGGCAGGTTGTTATTAATAACACCGAAATCCATGCCTTACACGCATGGGGAATTTCATCCTGAATCCTAAGAAAGGATAAGTCGACGCCTAACACGCGTCGCCGGTTTAGTCTTTTTCCGATTGAAAAAGACACCAGAGTTCAATTCTGGGGTATTTTATCCCGAAGCCTAAGTAGGGATAAGTCAGCGCCTCACACGCGTCGCCGGGTAGCCTATTCCCGTAACAATGGCGAAGTCTATGTATTCGACATCATAGCACAAAGTCTCAGAGAATTCAATCTCTGAGCACAACATTACATGCGAACGGATTTAAACAATCCGCATGCTAGCCCGACTCAAACGGTAGTCGGTAAAGGCTAATCAAATCCGTTTAAGGCTGGGGGTTAGCCAAAAATCCTAAAGTCAACGCCTAACATGCGTCGTCGGGTAGCCTATTCCCATAACAAATGGTAAAGTCTATGTATTCAACATCATAGCACAAAGTCTAAAGGAGTTCATTCCTTTAGCACAACGTCACATGCGGAACGGATTTAAACAATCCGCATGTAAGCCCGATTCAAACGGTAATCGGTAAGAGCACGTCAAATCCGTTGAAGGCTGAGGATTTGCCAAAAAATCCTAAGTCAACGTCTCATACACGTTGCTGTTTAGTCTTTTCACAGGAGAAAGACGAAGTCTACGTATTCAATATCGTAGCACTAAAAGGGTTAACTCTTTTAGCTTAACATTACATGCGGAATGGATTTAGACAATCCGCATGCTAGCCCGACTCAAACGGTAGTCGGTAAAGGCTCATCAAATCCGTTGATGGCTGGGAATTTGCCAAAAATTCTATAAGTTCGAGTCATTGATGCATCAATTCTATGGATTGGTCTCATGACTCGAGTATCCGCCACGCTCCAATACCTTAAGAGCTTAAACTGTGTATACTCCAGAAGACGTACGAGTATAAACTGTGTCGGACGTCGAACAATACGTCGCAATGAAGCCTGGATGCCGGACAACGCGTCGCAATGAAAGTTAAACACCAGACAACGCGTCACAAAGAAGCTCAAACGCCGGACGATGCCGTCAACGATGATCAGTTCTATGTTGAAGCAACCAACTCGAGCTAAAAAATCAAGAAATCAAGAATCGGTTTCAAGTTCAAAATTCCGACAACGGTCAGACAATAAATGCAGCACCGGAATCCTTACAGACATTCGACAAAGCGCCGAATAGCCTGAAGGAATTGAAGGAATCCAGAACAGAAGCCATTCCAAAGTCCCGTTACACCGACTGAAGGTTGGGATAATCACATCCAAAGTATTCCAGACTCTTCTATAAAAGAACGAGACTGAAATACTTTGGAGGGGGTATCTGTAGGCGTATAAAATTGCCTATAGGTCCCTTAGCACAGCTCGACGACGCCAATTCAACAAATGAACCATCGGGCGACGTATCCAAGCACGACCGTTAGCCTGCAAACACCGAAGCCAAACGATACGCGACGAAGCGAACTAACGAGGCAACGAAGCTAACGAATTGCACGCGATCAACGAATGCATTCGCGTGCGGAATCAATCCAACGGTTCGGGGAGTCAACGAGTCGTCCAACCGAGAACGGACTCGAACGAATCGCGATCAAATTAAGATCAGTTTCGGACTCAAACTCAGAAGTGGAATTACTGCCAAATCGGGAATCAACAACAAATCGATTCCAGACCAAGTCAACCACAAACCGAATCAAGTCCGAACAACGGAGAACCGGAAACAACGGGAAACGACGAAACGGACAAACACCCGGGGACTCAGCCTAAACCGAGCCACCCCAGGGTGGCTCGGCCAAGGCCGAGCCACCCTGAGGTGGCTCGGCATGAGCCGAGCCACCCCAAGGTGGCCGGTTTTCCCCCCCTCTCCCCTTGTGTGTTGTGTACACGTGCATACGAGCACAGTGAGAGGCTATAAATAGAGGATGGGTTTTTCATTTTCAAAGGTTGGAAAAAGAGGAGTCGAAGCTCTGCCGGATTCAGATCTAAACACTTAAAAAGATTGGAGCTTTGGAACTTCAAGGGCTTGTCCATCCAGATTCGGTGCTCGGCGATCGTCAACGCCAAACAAGGCAAGAGTTCGAGAGGAATCGGATCCCGGATCTCAGATCTACGTAGGTACACTCCGGATCTAAGCTTGGTTCTTAGATCCCGAGATTAGAGCGGTCGTTTCCTTGGTGAAACGATCCATCCCGGCTATTATCTCCTTGGTGGGATAATACCCGTAATACTGCGTAGATCCGACCGGATCTAGATCTCGCGGTGGTCTACGGCAAACAACCCCGGCGCAGGCAAAGAACCCACAAAAGCGAGTGACCGCAAAACAGGAGCTCGCGATTTGTTCGACAAACAAGGAAATAAAGTTGTAATTTTCATTTCTTTTTATTTGATTTTCGTTGTAACCGGATCTTATAAAAAGACCGGATCTTTGTAATCGATAAACAATTACCAAGAGTGTACAATGGAATCAATAATGAAGAAAGCAACAAATTTTCCCGCGAACATATGTCTTGTACGGAATTTTGCCTAGCGATCCTAAAGAAGCGGCCACTATCAAACAAAAGGCCCTCCAATTCTATTACGATGCAGTTTCTCAAATCCTGTATCGTAAATCACATGATGGAGTTTTGCTTTGATGCCTCTCTCCAAAGGAAGCAAAAGAGGCTCTCAAGGAAGCTCACGACGGAATGTGCGGAGCTCATTAGCCCGGAGCTAAATTAGGAGATCGCCTCTGACGAATCGGCTATTATTGGCCAAAGATGTTCTCAGACGCAGTTGACTACGCTAAACGTTGTCACGCATGCCAAATTCATGGGGACTTCATCCACCAAGCACCGGGGAACTTACACCCTACATCGGTGTCCTGGCCATTTGAAATGTGGGGTATGGATATCGTAAGACTAATTTCTCCTCCGACTTCCAAAGGACACCGGTTCATTCTGCCCGTGACCGACTATTTCTCCTAATGGGCGGAGGCAATCCCGTTGAAAGAAGTCAAGACTTCAAATGTAATCAAGTTCATCAAATATCACGTCATCTACCATTTTGGAGTCCCGAGGCAAATAGTTCACGACAACGGGACACAATGGTTTCAGAGATTTTATGATAAGTTTAGAATCCAAAGTGTCGCATCTACGACATATTATCCGCCAACGAATAGTCTTGCAGAAGCTTTTAACGAAACCATTGTGAAACTTCTCAAAAATTTTGTTTCTAAGAGCCGACGTGATTGGGACGAAAGACCCGGCGAATGTTTGTGGGTCTACCGCACAACGGTGAGGACCCCTACCAGAGCTACGCCGTTCTCTTTAGTATACGACTGTGAAGCTATACTACCATTAGAAATTCAAATCCCTTCCCTAAGAGTCGCTATCATAGCCGGACTGATAGAGGAAGAGAAACATCAACGACGTCTGTAAGAACTTGAAGCCTTAGACGACAAACGACTTCAAGCTCAACAACAAATTGAGCTATATCAAGCCCAAATTTCTAAGGCCTATAATAAAAAGGTTAAAGAATGGATTTTCAAGAAAGACAATTAAGTTTTGTCCAACAGACGACCCATGGTGATGACACATAAAACCAAAGGGAAGTTCAATCCTAAATGGGAAGGACCCTTCGTAATAGAATCAGTCTATTCGAATGGAGCTTATCGCCTCATTGATCAATAAGGAGACAGGCTCATGATGCCAATTAACGGGAAATTTCTTAAAAGATATTTTCCATAAATCATACAGCCCCTTAAACCCCAGCCAAATCAGGCAGGGGGTTACCAATTCATGGTGTATTTCGGGAATAAATGTTAATTTTCTTGTCTTGTATATCGTCATGTTAACACTACACCTCTGACGATTAAAATTTTCTGGAATTATTGTAAGTGATAATAAAGAGAATTTCGATTTCATGCTGAGTTAACACTACACTTACAGCATTTGCATTGCTTTTTATTGTCCTGAACTAGATTTCAACAAAAGAGATGATGAAAAGCAAAATGATATCATTTTTATTTAACATTGTTAATTTGAATACAAAAGTGAAAACAATCGAAATGAAAATGATACAAGTTTATTCCTCAGCTAAAAACAATTCAAATCCTAAGCGTCGGGGCCCATCAGCCTAAAGGACTTGAGCTTAGATTTCAAAGCCGATATTTTCTCCTCACGAGCCTTTTTGACTTCTTCTGTTATCTTGCTCTTAAGCTCCTCTTTATTTGGTACTGCTTCTGCAATCTCTCGCCTAATCTTGTCAGCAGCAATAATTTCATCCCAATAGCCTTTGAAAAGCCTATCACAGTGAGCAGCTAGCCCTATTATAACTTCCATATCGTCAGCTAATTGGGTATTTATCTGAGATAGCTCAACACCCGTACGGGTAAGTTCTGCTATAGTATCTCGGATACCCATAGCCATGCTGCCCATATCCACTTGTATTTGAAGATGCTCCCCACGCAGATTGGCAATACGAGATTCTTTCTCAAACAGACTCTTCTGAAGAGCCTCTTGATGTTGTGCTTTTAATGCTTTAGCCTGAGAAAGAGCCCGATCCACTTCTGGTCCTATGTCGTCGCGTTGCAGCATTGAAAGGAATTCCAATTCATATTCTAGAACAACGATGCTCTCGCGACAATTATTGGTCCACAATGCATTCCCCTGGTGCCCGATCTTGGCGAGACACTCTAGCAGATGGGGTTCAAAAACCTTGAAGCTCACATCCCCAAGACTAACGACGTCGATAATCATTTACATCCAATACTCTAATTGCTCGATAAGCTTCCTCAAAGTTTCCAAGCTTGGGGGTGGAGCAGTTGGATAAGTAAAGCAATTCGCATAATCAGTGCGAGTGGGGCGATGGACAGATTTAGATGATAACCTTTCGGGCGTATTTGACACTGAGCCTTGGATGGTCGACCCCCGCCCACTTGTTGTCATTTCAGGACTGGGAGGAGCAGCTTGAAGCATAGTATCCCCTTTTTTCTCAGGAGATGTAGCACGTGCCGACTTTATGGCATCCCCTATCAACTTGGCTTTCTTGGAATTCTTAGCTGCAATGGGTTTTCGTTTGCGAATGCTTTTGTCATATTCACCTACTTCCTCAGCAGTAAGGGGTCTCTTCCCTGATGATCTTAAGGAGCGGGGCTCAGGAAGAGGTACCCCCTCGAGAACTTCTTTAGTAACCTCTTCCTCAGAAGGCTCAGCAGCGGGTAACTCCTTTGGGATCTCCTCGATTCCGACTACCTCTCGTTCGCAGGACAGATAATCCTCTATCCCTGGTAATCGAGTCCTGACAGAACCACTTCTCGATTTATAAAGTTCCTGAATCTCATCTATACATGAAGTGTATACATCATATTCGGGGATTTGAGAAACTTTGACAAACCAATCACGGAAGTCCGCTACGGTGTGACAATTAGGTGCCAAACTAGGCAGAGTAAACTACGCATGAGTCTCTCGGGCAAAAAAGAAATACCAAGCACGAGCTCCTTCATACAGATTCCCGATGTGAGCTAATCACGGATTAGGGTTACCGACATAAAGCTGGTCGTACCCAAATTGTCGAGCAAAACGCGAAGGAACGTATGGCTCAATTATGCATCTCTCACCTAATCGGAAAATCAGGTAGCCCACTCTGATAGTGAGAAGCCATTGGAAAGTCCCTGTATTTAAAAGCGAGGACCCTTCGAAGACTACGTCGCCAAACTTCGGGCCTTCTTCTTCAGCCTCATCGAAACATGGGCGGCAACAAAAAAGATCATAATTGTCTTCCAAAGACAAGAGTTGTCTAGCCCGGACTATATACACGGTCGTCCATGTGGCTGACTCAAGCCTCTGCACGAAAGGAATAGAGGTGTCATTGTCATGTATGATCCCCATCATCAAAGAGGGATAATGCAGCACAAACCATGCCACTAAATAAGTATAGGATATTAGTACACGGGGTTGGGGAGTCTTCCAAACTTTCCTCCCGGCAACATTCATCTCCTTGACGTCGAGGATTTCAAAAATCAAATCCCGTAAGCCTCTCTGCAGACAACCTGTCATTGCAGAGAGAAGACTTAGAGGTCTTCCATGAGCCAGGAGAACGGCTGGGTAGACTACCTCAACCAAGATTGATTCAGCCGGTTTCAACGGCACAACGCACCGCTTCAACCAGAGCATCAGGAAGCCAGCAAGGAGGGCTGTGTCAGAAATGGGAATTGCAGCTTGATAATGAAAACTTTCAAATTCGCTGTCAGCTTCAAATCCATCTTCTAGACACTGATTTTTATAAATAGCATTAGGAGTTTTGATGCGGGCTTTAATGCTCTTAGAGGAGCTTACAGCAAGATGGGTCACCATCAAATCTTTTTGACCCAAGTTTTGAAATAGATAATCTGCCCAGGCGGTATGCATAAGACCACCTCCACGCATCCCAGCGACCTGAGTGCAGATGTGGAAATAACACATCAACTCCTAAAAAGTGGTGTATATCTCCGGATGAGCAGTCTTCAGAATGGAAAGTTCCTCAGTTGTTGGAACAAATTTTTCATAGGGTATTTGCCCAAAGGATAGTCCTGATACAGCATGCATCTCATGGAGAGCAAATCCCAAATCCTCGACGGGTGTGAAAAAGGTGCAGCTGTCCAGATTATACCGCTCCAGCACAGCAAAGAAGCAGGGATAGTGCTGGGTAACCCCACGTCTCGTAGCCTGTACTGGTATTGTAAGACCAGACTGAGTGAGAGGCTCCTTAAGTTCCTCAAGAACAAAATCCACCATCCGGGTCCACCAGCCATCTTCTCCAGAGAACAACCAGCCAGGAGAACGAAAGGCTTGCGCAGGAAATTCGCCTCGAGCAGCAATAAACTGGCGCATGAAGATGTTCGCTGGAAGAGGTGCTTCCTTAGCAAGGTCCTTTTTCTCAAGTCTGCCAGGTCTCAAACCTTTGAGTTGCCCGCCAATTTGTACATGAGATGATCGACCGGATCTAAATGATATGTTCTCCTTCTCCTTGACAAGATCGAAGGCCAAACCTCTACGACCACCGACACTCAGAAAGTATGAAAGCGGGTACATTCTCTTCATGCTTGGGAGGAAGAAGAAACGATCATCGACTCTTTGCAGCATCCGGGAATCTTCTACATACCCAACTTGGTCATCAGCCAATATATGATCTCCGAATAAAAACGCCGGTTTGACAAATTGATCCTGACCCGCGGGTGTTTCTAGATCCAGATCAGTGATCAGAGCCCTAAGAGTAGAACACCGGGCAAACCTAATTAAATGTGCCCGCTCCAAGCCAAGGAAGGTGCATAGAGGAATCTCTCTGTGAAGACCAAAAGTTCTCCCCACTTCTGGATCGTCAGTATAGCTGAAATGCTGCTCCGGTAGAAGCGGCACATTGGGAAAAAGCACTGCGAAATAAGAAACTAAAATTAGTAACTAAAAAAGAGTTGCTAATGAAAAGGAACTAGATCGAACGCAGACTTTAAAATTTGCGTTATTGATCTTAAACGCAGACTTTAAAAATCTGCGTTATTTATCTTAAACGCAGACCTCAAAATCTGCGTTATTGATCTTAAACACAGACCTCAAAATCTGCGTTATTGATCTTAAACGCAGACTTCAAAATCTGCGTTATTTATCTTAAATGTAAAATTCAAAATTTGCGTTATTCAAGATCTACACTTTAAATGTAGAGTCCAAACTCACGCTCAGAGTTCATAATTAACGCAAAGTTCCAATTGTGCGTTCTAATTATAAAGAAACGAGTCATCTTGTTTGTTGACAAGAACCCATCTAGGGTTTCCAGAAAACTTGTCAAAACAAGTTATTATGGTCACCACTTACCGCAACAACGGGGTCCATGCAACAGTGGCGGTAATGTCGAGGCGCTCGCGAGAGCAGCAACACCACCGACGTTCTCAGCCGGCGATGTTTCTGAAGCTGCCTTGACGATCTTCTTGGAACCCGAGCTCATCCTCCTAGGTGCCATGCGTGTAGTTGATCGGAGAAGACGGAGTTTTTCGGAGAATCGATCGAAACTCAAACGAGAATTCTCGTTCTTGGAATCAAGCTAAAAGTAGAAAGAGTCAAATGACTCTTGATGTGACCACTCAGGTCTATTTATAACAGCCGTCAAGTTGTTAAATCGGTGTGGGATTCTAGAAAAGAATCCCAACCATCTCTGAAACGCGATCTTTCGCATTAGTAGAAAAGTCGGTTAGACTTTAAACGCAGAACTCATCCCTGCGTCCAATTCCCAAACGTAAGGCCTAAAACCTGCGTTACAAGAGTTCTTAACTCTGCGTTTTGAACCTTAGACGCAAAGGTTACCTTTGCGTTGCAGCTCTTCTAAAAGAAAGAGTCAACACTTTTGTTTTCAAACATGACACTTATTCCCCAAGGTCATGAATCCTTTTAACAGAGAGTCGATCAAAACCTCTATATCTCCCCACAGATGTCACGTTAAAATTACACCTCTGACAAAAAAAATCAACTTATTGACTCTCTTCAATAGAGCGATAAGTCCTCAAAATTGCCCCGATCATAATATTTCTTTCTGTCATGTTAAAATTACACCACGGACTATCAACTCTCTTTAATAGAGCGATGAGTCCTCAAAATTACCCCGATCGTAATATTTCTTTCTGTCACGTTAAAATTACACCTCTGACAAAATTAACTTATCGACTCTCTTCAATAGAGCGATGAGTCCTCAAAATTGCCCCGATCACAATATTTCTTTCTGTCACGTTAAAATTACACCTCTGACAAAATCAACTTATCGACTCTCTTCAATAGAGCGATGAGTCCTCAAAATTACCCCGATCGTAATATCTCTTTCTGCCACGTTAAAATTACACCTCTGACAAAATCAACTTATCGACTCTCTTCAATAGAGCGATGAGTCCTCAAAATTGCCTCGATCGTAATATTTCTTTCTGTCACGTTAAAATTACACCTCTGACAAAAAAATCAACTTATCGACTCTCTTCAATAGAGCGATGAGTTCTTAAAATTACCCTGATCGCAATATTTCTTTCTGTCACGTTAAAATTACACCTCTGACAAAATCAAATTATCGACTCTCTTCAATAGAGCGATAAGTCCTCAAAATTGCCCCGATCGCAATATTTCTTCTTGTCACGTTAATATCATACCTTTCACAAAATTAATCTATTGACTCTTTTCAATAGATCGATAGATCCACAAATCTCTGTTATGTTAACAAGATACCTCTAACAGTTCCAACTCGTTTGAACCAGTTAATTATTCTACACAAGAATAACAAGTGTCCATATACCCGTCCCCAACAGATTAAAATTTCCTGAAATTATCGTGAATGATAATAGAGAAAGTTTTAAATTGGCACTTGCGGATTTCTATTAAACGAGTCATATCCTAAGGGAGTGACGAGTATGTATCCTCGACAAGTTAAAATTTTCCTATAATTATCTTAAATGATAATAAAGGAAATTTTATAAAAATTGGCATTCTTCATATAATTTCATTGTTGCAAGTCAGAACACGACACATGCAATAAATAGAGAAAAGCCAAAATCACTCTTTTTATTTTACTCAGAAATATTAAGAAGTGATACAAGAACCTTGTTCTTATCAAACAAAAAAGAATAATACATAATTAAGCCTCCGGACCAGTAAAAGTGAAAGATGCAAGGCAGGACTTAATAGCAGATAGTCTTTCTTCATGAGCAGCCTACACTATTACCTCGGCTTTCTTCTTAAGTGCGGTCTCATCCGGCGTCATCGCAATAGCTTCCTTTTGGATAAGTTCAAGGTCCTGGACCAACAAACGATGGGTGGCGTAGGTCTTCACGCTTTCTAATGTGAGCCTCTTTAAAATCTCCTCTTCTCGCGCCAGCTCAGCCCTGTGTCGAGCCAACTCCACCTCTAGTCGATCAATTGCTGCCCTGGACGTTTGTACGACAGCATTAGAAGCATCCATAGCATGTTGCTTCTGAATGCATTGCCCCTGTAAGGATGCAATCTCAAGCTCCCTTTCAGTGATATTTTCTTGAAGAGTTTCATATTGGCGGTATGCTTCAGCCTTAAGATCATCAAAAACTAATGTGGTCTGGGCAGCAAGATCGGCGCAATGCAATTCTTCCAAAGTCCTCAGATCTTTTTCCAACCAAGAGATGTTCTCGGAGTAGTGCTGAAACCAACGAGCGTTATCCACATATCGAATGCTGCTCAAGGAATGCATGAGTATTGGTTTAAAAGAATCAAATGAAGCTCGTCCGGCGTCAACCTCCTCAATAGCCACCTTCATCATATCCTCCAGGGGTCGTACAAGAATCCTAAGCATAGAGGGGATGACCACTGGACTCAGAGATTTTACATGAGATGTTGACGGGGAGCCCAAAATTATAGACCCTGACGCAAGAACGGTGGGTGACGATCGTGAAGAAGCCGGGGAAGCCATAATGACGTCCGATTATGAAGGACTGGAAGGGATAATCATGAGTGCCCCTGTCTGGGCTGAACTTAGCATATTCTTCGTCCCCACAGATTTGAGAGGAATCATTAACGGAGGGGATTCTTCTTGCAAAGGAGTCGACGTTGCTAGTATTTGCTCAGAAGGAGAAGTAACTGCCGCTTGTTGACCCGGGAGCAAAGTCGTGTTAGCAACCTCGTGAGTCGGAGAACCTACACAAAAGAGCAGTTAGTATAAAAGAAAGAAACACCAGACAAATCAGAATGGATAATATTTACCAATGGGGGAAGAAGGAACGTAAGCGGATGCCTTATCAGAAGAAAGTGGTGGCAGTGTGGCCCAGCCAACTGAATTATCATCACCATCACTTTCCCCCTCATCAGCGTCGACACTACGCGAAGAAGTCCCATAATCTAATGCTTCATCATCATCTGCAGTCGAAAGTCTTAGAGAATTTGTAGTCGTATCCACTTTAGTCATTCTGCCAGTCGTCGGACTAGGAATAATGGTTCCCGAATGTGGCAATAACGCGGAAGAAGTAGGAGACTGATTCTCATTAAAATTTGCAAGTTCATCTGTCACCAGTTCATCTGTAGGCAGTCTAATCTCTTCAGAGAGAGAGGTTGTAGGCAATGTCCCTGCAGACGAAGGGGTAGCACCTAGAATTTGATCTGGAAATGGTGAAATATCAGGGTCTATTGTAGGAGAAGCCCCCATATCCCCAATCAGTGACTCATCTCCACCCTCTTCCTGATCCAAAGGACAGTAAGAGGAAAACTCTCCAAAAAATGCCGAACCCCCAGAAGGAGGGCCTGTGCGATCGGGACAATTTGCAGCAGCTAGTTCTTGCTCTTCCCCTCCCCTGGCAGATTTAAAAGCATCTGCCATTAGTTTCTGGGAAGGAGGGTCTACTAGCAATTTCCTACGAGCACGTTTCTCGTAATGAAGTGCTTCTTCTTCGGTCAGAGCCCTCTTTCTAGATGTCTTTGTTCTTGGAGTTTCAGCAGCCATAGGGCTCACTATTGGAGAGTTCTCTAGTTCAGGTCCCTTTCTCCTTCCTCAGCCTCATCCTCACAATGTAAAAACTCGTTGACCCCCTTCAGACAAGATACTCGAGCTCCTTTCTGGGACGAATACATCCTTCTGATCTCTCAAAGGCCTAACATGTTTAGCTTATAATCGGGTATCTTAGAAGCTGTATGATACCAGTTGTAGAAAGCCATGGAGAGAAGAGAATTAGGCGCTTTGTGAGGTAATCTAAAGGTAACTCCAGTACAGCCTACGGTAGAGTAATACTAGGCCCGAGCTCCCTCATATATGTTTCCCACAATTGCAAGCTGGCCCTTCTGATTTCCAATGTATAATTGGTCGTACCCAAACTGGCGAGCAAATCGGTACGACTGATACGGCTCGATTATACATTTGTCATTTTGCCTGAGGAGGAGATAACCAGGTCTAATGTTTAATAGCTAATGGAAAACTCCCCCGTCTAAATGAGTAAAACCGTTAGGGCTAGCTGTATCTTGGAATACCTGCCCATAACCATCACCATCGAAGTCTGGGAAACAGCGAAATATGTGGTAGTTGAGGTCTCTCGACAGAATTTGACGGACCCTCACTATGTAGGTGCCTTCCCAAGTAGCCTCTTCTAGTTTCTGCATGAAGGGGACGAAGCCTTCATCTGAGGAAGATGGAGCGCTCATCAAAAGAGGACAATGGGATACGTACCAAGCCATCAAGTAAGTATATGGTAAGGGTACTCGAGGATTTGGAGTCACCAAACCCTTCTTTCCTTCAGATTCTGTCTCCTTCACCTGAATGAATTCGAGACACAACTCCCTCAAACCATGCTACAAACGGCATGTCATAGCCGAAAACAGGTTTACAGGCCTCCCATGAGCTAAGAGGACAGCCGGGTAGACTACTTCTAATACCATGGTGTCTATCGGCCTGGTAGGGACGACACACCATTTTAACCATAGCATGAGAAAACCTGCCAATAAGGCCATGTCAGAGATAGGCGTGGCAGCCTGATGGTGGAAGCTTTCAAATTCAGTCTGCGCCGGGAAATCATCTTCTACTCCTTCACTGACATAGTGAATAATGGCATCATTAATCAAAGCTTGGATAGCCTCAGGGGTGCTCACATCCCGACGAGACACGGCAGCAGTCTTATGAGACAAATTTTGAAAAAGGTATTCAGCCCAAGATAGCTGTTTTATACCACGCCCACGTGTCCCCGTCAGCTGGGTGCAGATTTAAAATGACACATTACTTCCCACAAGGTGTCATAGACTTCAGGATTCGTCTCCTTCAAAATTCTGAGCTCATTGGACCCAGGGATGAATTCTTCATAGGGCAAATCTCCAAAAGGAAGGCCCGAAACATCATACATTTCATGTAGGGCAAACCCTAATTCTCCTTCCGGCGTAAAAAATGTGCAAGTCTCCGAATTATATCTCTCCAGAATGGCAAAGAAATTATAATGGTTGTAGGCAATACCACATTTGGTAGCCATTATAGGGCAACTGAGCCCAGATCGAGCTAATGACCCTTCTAGCTCTGTCAGCACAAATTATGTCATTCGGGCCCACCATCCTGCTTTGCTAGAATGGACCCATCAAGGAGTTCTGAATACTGAAGAGGGGAACTCCCCTTTTACATCCAGAAACCTCCGCATAAAAGTATTGGCTGTGCTAGCTGTTTCTCCTAAAGGATATACCCGTGAGAATAAGCAGGGCTCCAAAGCTGACACCTGTTGATTGTAACCAACGGTGTGTATGCCCTTGTAAGTCAAAACCCCAACAGCTACCCCATCCTGCTATCTAACCAAGTCCCAATTCATATGGCGGGGAACAGAGGCACACTGATAGTAAGAAATGGGAAACATTCTATGCATATCAGGGAGGAAGAAGCGGCGATCCCCGATTTGCCTTAGCCATTTGTAATGGCCACCATGTATGGTCTCTTTTGAGATAGTGACATGATCCCCAAATAGAAAAGCTGGTTTGGTGAGCTTCTTGTGGGATTCAGTTTCAAACTTGACGTCTGTAACTAGAATCCTGAGTACAGCCGGGCTTGGATTCGAGATCAGAGTGACACGATCCTTGTCGGTATCTTGGAATATTGGGAGTTCTTGATGCAGATTGAATTATATATTTAAATCCATGACACCCTCGCGCCCGAAATGGTGACGAAGAGTAAGAGGTTCGCGGGAGTAAGGCACTGCAAAAGAGAAAAGTACTCAATTAGTCAACGAGGAAACAAAACAAAGGGAACCCTAGTCAAAATCCCTAGAGGAGTGAGAGCTTTCGAACGCACAGTTCAAACCTGGCGTTGAATTTTATCAACGCCGAGGTTGAACTCTGCGTTAAGCTTTCGAACGTACAGCTCAAACCTGGCGTTGAATTTTATCAACGCAGAGGTCGAACTCTGCGTTAAGCTTTCGAACGCACAGCTCAAACCTGGCGTTGAATGTTATCAACGTAGAGGTCGAACTCTGCGTTAAGCTTTCGAACGCACAGCTCAAACCTGGCGTTGAATGTTATCAACATAGAGGTCGAACTCTGCATTAAGTTTTCAAACGCACAGCTCAAACCTGGCGTTGAATGTTATCAACGCAGAGGTTGAACTCTGCGTTAAGTTTTCAAACGCACAGTTCAGACCTGGCATTAAAGTTTATCAACGTAGAGGTCAAACTCTGCGTTAAACTTTCTAATGCACAGCCCAGACCATGCGTCAAAACTTATTAACGCAGAAGTCGGATCCCAACGTTTCAAATTCGAAACGCAAAGTCCCAACTCTGCATTACAATATCAAAACGAGTCATCTTCCTCGTTCACAAGAACCCATCTAAGGTTTTCAGAGAACTCACCGAGGCAAGTTTTGTGGCCATGAAGGTCGATACTTACCACTAACGAGAGAATCCTGTGTTAACGGCGCACCAGCCTGAGTTTCATCACCGCCGACAACCGAGGTTGACCGAGAACTCGGAGCAGCGGCAGCGACCGACCTTTAACGGGAGACAGTCTTCCTTCTCGGACCCATTAAGGATGATGATCGGAGAAGATGAACAAGGTTCACCAGAGTTCAAAACGAAATCTTCGTTAAGCTTTTCGAAAAAAAAGACAGATGAAAAGTCGGATGACTTTTGATTTGACCCCAGCGGTCTATTTATAGATAGCTGTGAGCTGTCGAATCGGGACGAGATTCTAGGCCCAGAATCCCGCCAAACGCGGCCTGTGCGTCTACGTTGGTTGAGCTCCTGAACGCAGAGTTCAACTCTGCATTTCAATTTTCAAGCATGTGAATCCACCTGTGCGTTTTAAATGCTACCAAATGAATTTCTTAACGTTTAAAGACAAGACATAGCTTTAAATAAATAGAGGGAAACAGAGGTGGCCATCAAGGTGACCAAAGCCGAGAAGAAACAGATGGCGACTCTGCTGGGGAGTCTATTGGATGAGTACAGATAGATTACAATCAATAACATTGAAGTCATCTGCCTCGGTCCGACATGCAACTCATTCTTCTAAGTAGCTTAACATCCCAACAAAAATTAATGAAACCAGGAATCGCGCATAACTTATTCTTCTAAGTGGCTTAACATCCCAACAAAGATTAATGAAACCAGGAATCGCGCATAACTCATTCTTCCAAATGGCTTAACATCCTAACGAAGATTAATGAAGCCAGAAGCTGCACGCAACTCATTACCCCAATTAAGCTGATCAAGAAAGGAGATAAAGTGGGTTCCTCCGAGGTCGTGCTCCCAACTGAACTTGGGATAAAGCCCTTCTTATACGGGCTTGCGATTCTCTCTGTCCATGACAATGGATCTGTCTTAAGCCTAGAGGTGCTCAAACTCACTGAGGATTACCTCGTTGACAAGTTTGCAGCTGTGTTTCTATGGTTGCTTCGATGTCCTTAGCTCTCTCTTACCCAACTCTTGCAGCTACGCCTCACATGTTCATGAATTCCTACAAGAACTCTCCAGATAAAAGAATACACCTCATCGTAGATCGAGTGGAGTATCTAAAGGATCCAGACGAAATCCGATGAATGCACCTCATCGCAGATCTAGTGGAGTATCTTAAGGATCCAAACAAGATCCGATGAACACACCTCATCGCAGATCGAGTAGAGTATTTCAAACACCTAGACAAAATCATCAGCAATGACCTGGGGCTTTAGCTTGTTTGACTAAGTTCATTGTTATCAAGACTCAAAAGCTACCTTGCTTGGTTCGAGGAAACTTTATTTCAACATTCCAACATTCCAACAACCAGGTTCGTAATGTCTTCAAATCAGACGGAGTGAACAACCAACCAACTAATTTTTGGGATCTAAAGTATTCCGAAAATTCGTCCCAGCCAACCGCGAACTTTCGAAAACTTTAGAGGGGGTTCTGTAGGCTGTCTAAAAATCATAATAGATAGCTGATCCCCATCAAGCTTTAACAACGAAAGTTACAATCAGATGGCTTTCATATCAACAAATGAAAGATACAAACAGAGGACTTTTCACATAGATTGAGAAGAGTTACAAATCAACAATACTTCCGACAGCTGATGAAAACTCTATTCAGTAGCCTTCATAACCAACTGTGAGAGTTACAATCTGACGACTTTCACACCCCATAACAAGCAAAGATCAATGAGCATTAGCCTTTGCCTCTCCCAAACGCAGAGTCCACCTCTGCGTTTCTCAAACTCAAAACGCACGTGGCCTGTGCTTTCTTCAGTAGACATTCAACTCTGCAAAGCAGAGTTAAAACTCAAAACGCACGTAGACTGTGCGTTCTTCAGCAAACACTCAATCCTGCGTCTCAAACTCAAGACGCAGAGTCGAGATTCAGCACACAAGCGGCTTGTGCATCTCCAATTTCCAGAATGCATGCGGCCTGTGCGTTTCCAATCTCTAGTAGAGATTTAACTCTGCGTCTCAAGTCTTAGGCGCAGAGTTAAGGACCAGAACGCCAATTTAGGCGTTTGACTTGTTCAAACACAAGCTGAACGGCCTCACAACCGTTTATCTCACATTGTGAGGGATTTTTGCCCACTTAGGAGCGGATTTAGGGGTTGGTTACACCCTTTATCCCCCTATAAATAACCACATTACTCAACCGAGTAAGGGGTTGATGGGTTTTGGCAGCTAAACCGCACAGAGTTGGAGATTTGGAGATCGAAACCGCATAAGGTGAGATTCTTGGGCGGAGAGGCGAATATTTCTAAAGATCAAGGAACTGCTTGGCAGTTAGTAAATCAAATCTCAGAAAATCTCTTCACCAATGGCAGATCTACTTAGCTATTAACCAAATTTTCGGTTCTAACAACTCTGTTACAGAGTTTCAACTTGTTCTGAGTTTTGAAACTCATTAAGAGTTCTTAATTAAACTTGCAACGTGGGTTAATTACATCAATCGATCATTCGGTTTTCAACAACTCCTTTCAGAGTTTCTTACTCATTCTGAGTTCTTAAACTCGTTAAGAGTTCTCAATCAAACTTATCACACAAGTTAATTGTTCTCGTGAGATAGGACGGTCGGATCGTCAATGGAGAGCGAATTCGACACGAGCATTCGAAGGAGGCACTCCATCACTACCAAGAAGAACCTAGTTTTAAACAAAGGGGAGAATCAAATCATTCTCCTCTCTTTTGTAATTGGAATCCAAATTGTAATTGAGATTGAGAGAATACAAGTCAATTTCTTTCATTTCTTTTACTACAAATTTTTCCACAAACAAGTGCATACGCAACAACCGTGTCTGTATACCTATGGCATCTGTACGTCTCTCATCTATCTCCGAACCGCAATAGAATCTTGAACCTGAGCCGTCAGTCCCTGATCCTGCTCAACTATACATGTATCCTCCAAATAATCACAGTGCTCGCCTGGTGTCACCTCAGCCGGTACTCTAATGGATACGGTCTTATCTGAACAATGTGGAGCTGTATCAATCTCCACCGCCTGCGATGTCTCTAATGTTGGGGTCCTTCTCCACCTGATGAGAGCTAGAAGCTTCAAGATAGAAGCCTCATCGAATGTGACGTCTCTACTCAGCATAATCTTCTTATCAACTGGATCCCAAAGCTTGTATCCCTACCACGCTTGAATCCCATAAATATGGCATTCCTAGCTCGAGGTTCTAATTTATGTATTCTAACATGATAAAATACAGGACACTCAAATATCTTGAGTTGATCATAGTCGTGTGCTAGCTCTCCCGACCACATCTCCATAGGGGTCTTCCCCTTAATCACAGATGAAAGCATCCTATTAATGAGGTGGCCCACATAAGAAAGTGCATTAGCCCGAAAGATCTTCTCCAAACCACTCTGCGACAATAAACATTAGACATTCTCCAGTAAAGACCGATTCAACCTTTCTGCCACCACATTCTGCTGTGGTGTGTAACTAAATGTGAAGTATCTCTCTATGCCATCGTCTCAATATAGCTATTGAAAAGGTCAGAAGTATACTCACCGCCGTTGTCGAATCACAAAGTCTTGATCTTTCTCCAGTCTGCAGTTCCAATCTCTTCTTCCACTCCACAAATATCTCTAGAACTTCACTCTTCTTCGTCATGATATACACTAAACAACGTCTAGAATAGTCATCTCCAAACATGACGAACCAATATTGACCACCAAGTGATATCATCTTGGTGGGACCCCAAACATCTATGTGCACGTAGTCTAAGATGCCCCTCGTCCTATAAATGGTTGTCCTAAACTTCACATTCGTCTTCTTGCCAAGAACACAATGCTCACAGAACTTAACTTTCCTACTCTTGGCTCCCTTCAATAGTCTCTGCTTGCGCAAAGCTTACAGTGACTTTTTACTTGTGTGCCCCAACCTATAGTGTCAAAGCCTGCTCGCGTCCGCCTCTGAAATAGCTGAAACTACCTGGCCAATCTTGATACTCTCCTTCAAATAATACAAATTCCTACTGTAGAACCCCTTCATCACCACCAAAGATCCTTTAGTAACATTCGCTACAGCGTTCTCAAAGGTCACCTTGAATCCATTCGCCTCCAAAACTCTTACTAGAATAAGATTCTTCTTCAACTGAGGAACAAATATCACTTCATTCAATTCACAAACTACTCCATCATGCATCCGAATCCTAACGGTACATATCCTATAAATACCACATGATTGATCATTTCCCATGACTGTAGGGTCGAAAAATTGATGCTGGGATTGATTTTCTTATTTTAAGAAATGGGTTTGATCACTTGGTACGAAACCCTTACAATCACTCACACTCTCTCTCGATTATAGAGGAAGAGAAGATTAATTCAGCCTCTTTTTT
>BQKN01066248.1:6736-33695 GCA_022839385.1 Asparagus kiusianus
CTGTGCACGGGGCACAGTTTTGAGCGCCTATAAATAGGCCTTGTGCTTATTTGTTTCAGAGGTTGGATTTTGGAGGAGGCGAAGCCCTGTTGGATTGAAGACTCAGATCTAAACAAGATTCAAACTTTGAAGGCTTTGGAGACTTGGATTTTCAGATCCGGTGCTCAGCGATCGTCAACGCCAAATAAGGCAGGAGTTCGAGAGGATCGGATCTTCAGATCTACACGATCACACTCCGGATCTAAGCTTGGTTCTTAGATCCCGAGATTCGAGCGGTTGTTTCCTTGGTGAAACAATCCCTCCCGGCTATTATTCCCTTGGTGGAATAATACCCGTTATATCGTGTAGATCCAACCGGATCGAGATCACGCGGTGGTCCACGGCAAATAACCCCGGCGCAGGCAAAGAACCCACACAAAGCGAGTGACCGCAAAACAGGAGCTCGCGATTCGTTCGACAAACAAGGATAAAAGTTGTAATCTTTCTTTTTCGTATTTTGATTTTCATTGTAACCGGATCTTATAAAAAGATCGGATCTTTTGTAACCGATAAACTGTTATCAAGAGTACAATGACATCAATGAAGAAAGACACAAATTTTCCCGCGAACAGTGATTTAATATCTCGAATCGCCAAAAGAAAACACACTGGCTGGACCCCATACATCTGTATGAATCAACTCTAGATCTGAGCCTTAGGTGGTCTTCCACCCTTCTAGAAACTAACACTCTTCTTCTTCCCAAAGATGCAGTCTTCACAAACCCCAACTTCCACAAAGTCAATCCTGGTCAGTTTTCCCTGTGAATGTAAGATCTTCATCCCCTTCTTGCTCATGTGCCCTAGCCTATTGTGCCACAGATCTGTACTCTCTTTGACAGCTGCAATTACGAGGGTGTCACTCACATGTAAGGTGAGGTAGAGAGTCCCGAGTTTGTTGCCTCGAGCAACTATCATCATACCGTTGGAGATTCTCCACGAATCCCATGTGAATGTTAAAACATAGCCTTCTGCTCCAAGCTGTCCCACCGAAACAAGATTCCTCTTCAGCTTCGGCACGTGTCTCACGTTCTTCAAGGTCTAATTAGAGCCCTTCATCTGAATCTACACTTTACCCTTTCCAACAATATTACATGGCTCGTTATTCCCTAAATATACTTTTCCAAAGTCTCCTGCTACATAATTCTGAAGAAGCTTTCTGTTAGCAGTGGTGTGGAAAGAGACTTCTGAGTCGATGACCTAAGAATCTGAGTTGATGTCCATAGCAAGAATCAAGGCATCCTGCATGATATGAGCTTGCTGCTCACCCATATCCTTCTTTGGACTCTTACAGACTGAAGACATATGGTCCTCCTAGCCGTAGTTCCAACACTTCCATTTAATAAGCCTAACATTCGAGTTCGACCTCTTCTTTACTGATTTCGACCGATTCCTGTTCTGGTTTCCTTTCTTCTGGCTTCTGCCTCTCTGCTCGAAACTTAGAGCTGAACCCGAACCTTCTTATTCGAACGAGTTCCTTCTAACCTCCTCAGATAGAATCATGCTAACCACCTCACTCAGCTTTAACTTTTCCTTCCCCGCTGAATTGTTGATTGTCATCACACAACCTGCCCAACTGTCCGGCAACTAAGATAGTAACAATAGGGCCTGCACTTCATCATCAAATGTGATGTCTATGGAGATAAGCTGATCAACAATCATGTTGAACTCGCTGAGGTGTATCGCGAAGGACCGTCCTTCTACCATCTTAAGGTTGAAAAGAGTTTTGACGAGATGCACCTTATTTGCTGCTGACGGTTGCTCGTACATCTTCGCGAGCACTTCTATAAGCCCCACCACCGTCTTCTCCTTTAATATGTTGTGGGCTACTGATTTGGCGAGCGACAACCGGATTTTCCCTAGAGCCTTCCTATCCAGTATCTTCCAATCATCATCTAACTCCTCTTTCTTTTGTCCCTTCTCCTTGCCCATCAACGGGCGATACAAGTCCTTCTGGTGTAGATAGTCCTCCATCTGTGACTTCCAGTAGACGAAGTCTGAACCGTCAAATTTCTCGATCTTTGATTTGTTTTCCTCTGCCATAGCTTTCACACAAATTGCTGAACGAAGCTCTGATACCAGTTGTTAGGGATTCGAAACAATCAATCGAACCCTTGACCTTTCGGACCTTGTGTTGAAAGTAGGAAAGTAGGAAATTCACCATAAATTAGATCAAACCTTGTAAAAGAGTAAATGAGATGAACACACCAAATTTAACAAGGTTCGGCAAACGTGCCTACGTCCTCAGGAGCCACACCACACAATTCTTTTATTAATTGAAGAAGAAATACAAGCTCTCAAACTAGGGTTTTATCTCTCTGAGATTCTCTCTCTTTTCTATAGTCAAAAAGCTCTCTTTTCGTGTTCTATCAAGCTCTAAAAACATTTAGGTATATATAGAGTCCTGGAAGAAATAGAATCCAAAACAGATTAGGAAACTGACTGACTGCGTCACGGTCGACCAAACCAAAACCCGAGACCAAAACCAATTACAGAGATTTGTACGGTCGACCGCCGCGGTCGACCGCAAAAGACTCGCGGTCGATCGTGGATCTGTTTGCCTGTTTTCTTCGTTGTTTTGATTCCAGCTCTTGTCTCGACTTTGGGTCTATACTTTAGACTAACATATACATATGTGTATATATAGATAGGTTACAAGAGATGGAAAGTATCAATCAAATCTCTATAGATATTATCAAGTACCTAATTGAATCTCTATAAATATCAGTATCAAATAATATCTTCAATACACTCCCACAAGCAAAGGGCGTGGAACGACTTGCAACTTGGACCATAGGAACTCGAAGCGGGTCTTGGCTAACGGCTTGGTCATGATAACTGCGAATTGATCCTGCGTGCTAATGAACTACACCTAAAGATCTCGACGAGCAACCTTGTCGCAGACGAAGTGAAAGTGGATCTCAACATGCTTCGTCCGTGCGTGAAAGACCGGGTTCGCGGATAGGTAGGTGGCCCCCAAATTGTCACACCAAAGCACGGGAGGGGAATGGAGAGCGATGATAATTTCTGAGAAGAGCGACTAAAGCCAGGTCCGTTCAGCCGACGTTTTCAGCAAGGGACTTATACTCTGATTTGTTAGAAGAATGGGAAATAGTTCGTTGCTTGCGAGACATCCACGAGACGAGACTCATACCAAGAAAAATTACAAAACCCTCCACCAACTTGGGATCATCAGGACATCCAGCCCCATCAGAATCACAGAAGGCCTGAAGATGATTAGTGGGGCCACGCCGAAAGGATAGGACATGATTGAGTATCCCATTGAGGTAACAAAAAATGCGTTTGACTACCATCCAAGGGTTCTCTGTCGGCTGATGCATAAACTGATAGACCTTATTAACCGCAAATAACAAATTCGGTCGAGTCATGTTAACATACTGAAGAGCACCCATAATCTGCCGGTACTTGGTCGGGTTAGGGAATAGAGTACCAGAGAGTTTAGTGAGAACCGTGGATGTATAAAGTGGAGTGGTGACAGGTTTAGCATTAGAGAGGCCCACTTTTTGAAGAAGCTCAGAAATATATGCCCGCTGAGAGAGAAGGAGACTAGAGGACTGAGGAACCACCTCAATGCCGAGGAAATAATGTAGAGGGTTCAAATACTTAAGAGAGAAATTGGTTGACAACGAGGTGATGAGGCGAGATATAAACACCGAACCTGTCATGATAATATCATCCACATAAACAAGAACAAATAACTAAATCTCACTATTCGAGTAGAAGAAGAGAGAAGAGTCAGTTTTGGACCCCATAAATCCATTACTAACTAGTGCTTGAGAAAGCCGATGAAACCAAGCTTGAGAGGCCTGTTTGAGGCCATATAGAGGCCAATGAAGGAGGTAGATAAGATTCGGAAGTGATGGATTAGCGAAACCAGGAGGCTGAGACATATAAACAGTCTCTGTGAGATTGCCGTGAAGAAAGACGTAGTGAACATTGAGCTAGCGAATAGACCATCCACGAGACATAACCAATGCAATGATAGTCCAGATTGTTGTGGGCTTGACGACCGGACTGAAAGTCTCCTCCTAGTCCACACCTGGTTGTTTATGAAATCCCTTAGCAACTAGACAAGCCTTATATCGCTCAATCGACCCATCCGCCCACCTATTGATCTTGAAGACCCGCTTGCATCCAACCACATTCATGGTGGCTGATGCCAAAACAAGAGACCAAGTGCCATTCCAAAGAAGGGCATTAAGCTCATCAGTCATAGTTCTACGCCACGTAACATCCTTATTAGCAATGGTAGAGCATGTTAGTTCAAGAGGTAGTGTGGACGTGGCAGTAGTGAATGTGGATACTGATGGAGAAAATAGAAGTTAAAGTTTCAGGTAGGGAGCAAGTGCATAGTATGGGTGCTGTGGGGTGGTGGTGTGGTGACACCATGGGTAGATGACTCCAAAGGAAAGGTGGAAGCTGGTGGAGGTGGGGACAGAGTAGCTAAGGGGTACTCAGAGGAGAGGGAGACGGACAGGGGATGGTACAGGGAGGAGGACGAACTATGGGACCAAGTTGGAGAGAGTAAGTGGGTAGGATAGAGTTTAATGGAGGAGTATAAACAGGATGGGGAAAGGTAGAAGGGGGTTTGGCTGAGGTTTTGTTAGGGCCAAGAGAGGAGTAGGGGCTCATGTTACAGAACGGGAACTAAAGCTCATCAAACCAAACATGCCTTGCAATATAAAGGCGTCGTGTGTGTAGGTCAATACATGGATATCCATGATGGGTAGGACTATTGTAATGATCGTGAATTTTTTATATCAGTTAAAATAATTTTTTAGTATTTTAAAATATTTAATTATTATTTTTAAAAGAGTATTTGTATTTTTCTCAATTTTTTAGAATTTTCATAATATGAAAGTCCAAGTTTTATATTTATTTAAATGATATAGATATTTATAAATTTATTTAGTGTGGTAAATTTTTTTGAAATTAATCTAATTGTGTTATCGATACTATTACGAATCATTTTGAATAATACGTTGTATTATTTTTTATTATTACATATTATTTTGAACAATTATTTATATTATTTTCACTATTGCGTATTATCTGTTATATTAGTATAACTGGTATGTTTTATTGTGTAGATAATTCTTCCATAATTATTTGATTTTAAATATAAGTAATTATATTTTTATTAATTATTTTTGTTTAATTGTATAATTAATTATATTATTACTACTGTTGCATATTATCTATTGTATTAGCATAATTGGTACATTTTAATGTGTAGATAATTTTCACATAATTATTTAATTTATTTTGTAATTAATATTATTTTTAATTATTTTTCAAAATCCTAAATATCCCTTTATATATACATATGTTTTCGTGTCTCTCTCTCTTCCTTCTTCCCAAAACCGCCGCCATGTCTATGTTCCCTCTCTCTCCCCGACTCATCCTCCCTCCTCTCTCTTTTCCGCCGGCCCCTTTGCCTCCTGCCACCTCCAACCAAGTCGTCGACCTCCTCTTCCATCTCCTCCGCCACTCGCCTAACCCTGACCAGCTCCTCCTCTTCCGACCACGTCATCCCCAACGCCTCCAACACCGAACCCCAGCAGCCCCAGATCTCCACCCCTCCTCCACCTTCATCTTACCCACCCACCACCTGTCCTCCACTATCTCCCACACCAGCGCCACCTGCACCCCTCCCCGTGGTCGCTCCCTCATCGTCGACAAGCGCCCGCGCTCGGCCGCCTTGCCTCTTCCACCTCACTACCCTCCTCTCCAACACCGCTGTCCAACACTGCTAGCCCCACACCGTCGACCCCTCCCTCGCAGTCCCCTTACCGCCCTCATCTTTCTGCTGATCAACCCTAAGCTCCGATGAGATCCTCAACCGTCGACTGCCGATAGCCTCTTACCCCCATCGCGCATCCACGCCCTCCATCGGGCCTTCCCGAACTGTTGTTGTCGTTGTCCAGAAGCCCCTACGTAGTCCCTTTAACCATCACCATCACACTCCCCGCGCAAGATCCGATCCGCGCCGCCGACGTCGATTCATTCGACGTACCCGAGGCAAGATCCCGATATTGTTTGACTCGTCATTCAATTTTTAGATTATGTTGTAGCGTGTATATTGTTATTATTTGCGTGGACTTGTTGATGATTAATATTAAATAATGATATTATGATAAGTAATTTAAAGGAAAATTACTTTGTAAAAGGGTTATTTTGAGATGTTTTTAAAAGAAAGAATATGTTTAAAGATTATTTTTAGAATTATTAGGATGAGAAAGAAATTATTTGGAAAATGGGTTGGTTTTAAATAATTATTAAAATAGGTAATTTAAAATAATTTATTTTGGAAAAATGAGTTATTTTGATTTGTTAAACTATTTTGAGAAAAGATTAATTTAGAATAATTATTATGATTTAAAGGAATTTTATTTTGAAAAAGAATTATTTATTTTGAAATTAATTAATTTATGATCTTGTTTTGGTGGTTGTAGACTATGACATTTCATGTGCAAAATAATCAAGATTTCCGATTTTCTTTTAACCATAGTTATATTAGGTGTTAACTAGCTGCAGATAATTTTTTATGAGTAGTTTAAAAGTTCGAATAACAAGATATTAATTAAACCGGACTGCATGTATGTTTTACTATTCATGATTACGTTTCATGTTTTACGATCTTTATTTTAATATATTTGATATGCTATGATATTATTACACATGATTAGTTGCATTGATTGTTCCTTGTTGTGATTGAGAATCGTTAGGAGTTTATGACTATAGTGACCTATGTAACATGAACAAGACCTATAGACTTGTGTGTTGTTGACTTAGAAAATACAAGAGAGTTGAGATGGGAAAGTCATGGTTCATGTGATCGGATAAGGCTGTTGATGTATCTTCCAGACTCGCACCAGTGAACCGTTTCGCACTGGGGTTGGTTTGGCCAAATGAATCGTTTCGTACTTGGTCAGTGAAACCGTTTTGTCACCTAAGTTTTGCTTGAGTTTAGACCAGGCCAAAATCGGATTACGTGTAGTCCTCTCACCAAACCGTTTCATGGGTTTGGATGTATGTAGGGGATTTGTGAACAATCAGTTATCCGATGATATGAGCGTTGACTCTGTGTGAGATGTGGACCAGTAACCTGTTATAGAATGGCTAGTTACATGACATTGTTACTTAAGGTGATTATGAATTCTTGTGAGATATAGTCAGTTGTATTTCTTTTCATACATAGATCGTGATTAATATTTAATTATCTACAATTTAAGACATATGGTATATATATGAGGATTTTCTTGTTTGGATTATTTCGCTCGAAGTACTATATCTCTTGTTGTAGATATTTAAGTATTAATTCCATCTAGTTGTATGACCTTGTTGCTTAGATGATTATTTCTGATCGCTAGCTACATGATATTGTTACTTGGTTGATTTCTTTGATTCTTCTAATTATTATATTCTAGTGATAGATTGTATTTAGATTATTAGTATTCCAGTAGCATGCTTCTATTATTATTATTATTACTATTTTTGCATTGGTCGTTCGATCGTTTCTTTCTCCCTTGTAAGATCTTGTCGTATGACATGCACGCTTACGTATAGCTATTTTCTCTGGTGTACATCAGACTTAGAGTAAGAATAGGTCCAGCTTAGAGATGTGCTAGAGCTAGAATATTCTCAGCGGGAGTGCCTTGCAGACAGAGTTGAAGAATAGGCCGAAGGTTAGTTATATTTTCTTAGTTGATGGTCCTAGTTGCCTTTGCAGTATTTTCCTTCCTTTCTTTTTGTGATGCCCCTGGTTTCAACAAGGCTGCAGTCTAAGGTAAAACCAAGAATGTCAAACCTGCCATGCACTACACCGTGCAATAGCATGTTTCACCATCACAATTATTATCTATCAGTAGAATCAATAACAGGTGTACATACAAAACAAGCTAGAGAAAATACACAGAAGAAATACTAAATGATAGATATTCTGAAGAAATCATCACCACAGAAATAAATAGACAAATCTCTGAGAGAAATAACATCTGACTAAATACAAGGGTCTCGACATAGGAAATCAAATGAAATGACATTTAGTCACATCACATTTACAAAACTAGAATGATAACTCAAATATTCATAAATACATCTACTATGGAGTTCTGACATAATCTACTAACAATATAGATAAATAACTGCTAGAGTAATTCATCAACCTACGGCTCTCCGTGCACCTGGCTCGTTACCTGAAAGGGGGGAAACAACGAGCATCAAGCACTAGCGAGTAACATCTCAACCAACCCCAGGGGGAAGGGCTAGAAGAAAGAAAAATAGTTGTTAATACATATATATAGTCAATCATCTGCTTCGAAATAAAATGGTGGTTTGATATTTAAAAATTTACAACACGAGCATAGGTACATCTCCTGTTAGCACAAATTGTAAATAGCTAAATACCAAATCCTAAAAAAAACTACAATATAGAGCAATAAAGAAATATAGCTCCATCTCCAACCATAATATCAATAACCTGTCAGATGTCAAATACATGCCCAACTCGTGGACTGAAATAGGTAAATATCCAACACATGAACTGCAAAAGCTTAAAGTCCAACACGAGGACTGTAATGGATTATAGTCCAACATGAGGACTTCAATGGATTATAGTCCAACATGAGAACTTTAATGGATTATAGTCCAATACGAGGACTTCAATGGATTATAGTCTAACACGAGGACTTCAACATGAAAGTAATATAAAAATTAGCATATTTACTACTCACTCTCGTGCCTCGGTGAGTGAATCTAAAACTCGTGTCCGTAGTCAACTCATATACACAAATCTTAGTGTATTATAATCCCATATAACCTAGGTGTCTCGCGAGACACACAAACTTATGCAACAACATGAACATGCAAAAAATTCCCCAACGGTCGTCCATGAAGAGACAGAAACCTTTTCTACAGGTTCCTGCTCCTCGAGGTTGATTCAAAAGCCATTATGCGATGATTCTATATACTACAAATCCTATATACGTGATTTAGCATTTCTAGAATATGTAAAAAAATACTATCTAATCACTATAGAAAAAGAAACCTTTTTAAACACATGTATGCATGTCAACACGTTTGAAAACAATTATTTTTCTTTCAAAACTTTTGTTAGGAAAATTTTTAGATCTAGATCTGTAGTAAGAAATTTGTGGGTGATCTTTATTAACTGAAAACTTTTTCTTTTTGCAACATACAATATATAGGTCTATCTTTATACATAAAATAGCATTTTAGGCTCATAAAACACAGGAAAAACTTTATTAAAAACGTTTAAAACATAGGTGTAGTATTGGGCGAGATGAAACTCGCCTGAGGGGTGTTGATGAACTTCCAAAATTAAGTGAGAACCATCCTCCTTTGCTGAACACCGATGGATCTCGTGTCAGCTCCTCCAAAATCCTCCAAGAATCACCAAAGAAAGGGGGTTTAGGGTTTGAGAGAGAGAGGAGGGGCTGAGGCTATTAGGGTTTAAAAGAGGGTTATGAGAGCTAAAAAATGGATATATATACTTAGGTTTACTCTCGGGTTCAGTATAAACAAAACCAACCCGAAAACAGAGATAACCCTGGCGTCTGCACGCTCAGCAGTCGACCGTATAGAAACCTGCACACAGCCTGGGGTTCGGTATATTGGTCATAACTTTCTCGTCCGACCTCCGAATGAGGTGATTTAAGATTTTTTGGAAATCTATTGAAGATACCTACAACGTTGATCTTTTACACTTTTTCAGATTCTAACTGAATCAGTACATAAAATATAGAAACTCATAACTGGTCATAAATCTCAGATTTCTCTTTTGGCCTTTGTGCATGTCTTGCACATATGCACTCATATATTCAGAAATATATATTGAATTAATCTCAAATCAATTCTTATCATATTCAAACATCAAAATATATTATTTTTCACCATATAACATATTTATCATTATTTATTATAAAATATTCAAATTTTTGGGGTTTTACATTCTTCCCCCCTTAAAAGAATTTCGTTCCCGAAATTCTGCAACGTATCTTAGGAATTAATAATATTAGAAAAGCACTAAGAGAGGATAATCTAGACAAGGAAACCCTCCCGTACACATCTCATACCATTAATCTTTAGCTATAAATCATTGGCAATATCCATACTTAACAATCTAAAATGTGTATACTCCCACTTAACCCCTAACTAAACGGAACTAGTACGTCGGGCAAAAAAATCCAAACAAAGAACCTCCCATATATATCATGTATTCTAAATGATTAAGAATTAAGTGATAATATCCTCATTCTAGTGTTAAGGATAAATATGACTATTCCAAAATCATCATAAACCATAAGAAAAACAAAATCCAAACAATTTACCTGTTCAAACATGTGTGGGTAGTCGCGACGCATATCCTCTTCACGTTCCTAAGAAATCTCCTTAGATCCTTTCCGGTTCCATTGGACCTTCATAAAAGGAATCACCTTGTTTCTAAGTCTTTTGTCTTCTCTAGTAAGTATACAAACTAGGATCTCAATAGTAGACAAATTGTCCTGAAGCTCAATCTCCAAAGTATCCAATACTCGCTGCCTCTCCTCATCATGCAAGTACTTCTTGAGCATCGAAATATGAAACATATCGTGCACACTAGACATCGATGCTGAAAGATCTAGTCTGTATGAAACAGCCCCAATACGCTCAACAATCTGAAATGGGCTAATATATCTCGGGGCAAGCTTTCCTCATCTACCAAATCTCTGGACACCTTTCATTGGTGATACCTTCAGCATGACATAATCTCCCACATGAAACTCTAAAGGTCGCTGTCTATGATCCGCGTAGCTCTTCTGTCGACTCTGAGCGGCTAGAATACTCTCCCTGATCAATGCTACCTTCTCGGTAATCTATCTTACTAGCTCTGATCCAAGCAACAAGCTATCCTCCGACTCTGCCCAACATATAGGGGATCTCTAGGGTCTCCCGTACAATGCCTCATACGGGGCCATACCAATCATCGCTTGATAACTATTGTTATAAGCAAACTCTATCAATGGAATATGATCCTCTCAGCTGCCTTGAAAATCAATGATACAACCCCGCAGCATGTCCTCCAACACCTGGTTCACTCACTCTGTCTGACAATCTGTCTGAGGGTGGAATACACTGTTGTGCAATAACCTACTGTCGAATGAATCCTGGAAACTCCTCCAAAAATGCAAGGTGAAAACTGAGCCTCGGTCTGATACAATTGTATCTGGAACTCTGTGAAGTTGAACTATCTCTCGGATAAATATTCCTACATACGTATCGGCGGTATAAGTAGTCCTCAGTGGAATAAAATGTGCCGACTTCGTCAACTGATCCACTATCATGCAAACTGAATTGTTCCCCTTCTTCAACTTCGGCAACCCAACAATGAAATCCATAGAAATATCCACCCACTTCCATTCTAGGATGGGTAAAGGCTAAAGTATTCCTGCTGGTCTCTGGTGTTCTGTCTTTACTTACTAGCAGGTGAAGCACTTAGTCACATATTCTGCATTCTCCCTATGCATACCACTCCACCAAAAGTGTCTCCTCAAGTTCTTATACATCTTAGTGGTTCCTGGATGCACTGAATATTGGGTACGATGTGCTTCATCAAACAACTTCTTCTTCAGCTCTACACTATCTGACATAACCAATCGACCCTTCATTCGAAGACCTCCATCTGCTCCAATGGTCCAATCATCCTTGGGCTTTTTGAAAATCTCCTCCTTCCGGATTTGAATCCAAGAGTCTTCTAACTGAGCTCTGACTACTCTGTCCCTCTAAGATGGCTATACTGATATAGCTCCCAAGTATGTGTTGGTCCCACCAATCTCTGGCCTAAAATCGAACTGGCTAAAAGTGAGAATATCTCGATACAATGAGCACCTCAAGGCCGCAACCCGATGTCGACGCTTCCTACTCAAAGCATCTGCTATGACGTTTACCTTCCCCAGGTGATACTAAATTGCGAACTTGTAGTCCTTGATGAACTCAATCCATCGCCACTGTCTCTGATTGAGTTCCTTCTGGGAGAATAGGTACTTCAGACTCTGGTGATCTGTGAATAGCTTGAACTGAACTCCATACAAATAGTGTCTCCACGCCTTCAGTGTGAATACTACCGCTGCTAACTCCAAATCATGAGTGGGGTAGTTCTACTCATGTACCCTTAGCTGCGTGACACGTATGCTACTACCCTCTGAGTCTATATCAGAACACCTCCCAAACCTGCTAACGACACATCTGTGTATACGACAAATATCCTATCACTGCTCGGAATAGTAAGGACTAGTGCCGTAGTCAACTTAGCTTTTTAAGGTATCAAAGGCCTTCTAACACTCCGTGCTCCAAGTAAACTATACACCCTTCTCCGTAAAGCATGTACGTGGCATCGCAATCTTCGAGAAGTCCTGAATGAACTTCCTATAATAGCTAGGTAACCCCAAAAAGCTACGAATCTCGATAACCGTCTTCGGCGGTTCCCAATCAAGAACTACTGAAACCTTAACTGGGTCCACTGCTATGCCCTCTCTGCTGACAATATGGCTAAGAACCCAAACCTCAGAAATCCAAAACTCACACTTGCTAAACTTAGCATATAGCTGATGCTCCCTCAAAGTTTGCAAAGCCAAACATAGATGTTGCTCGTGCTGTGATTCTGATCTTGAATAGATGAGAATATCATCGATAAATATAATCATGAATTTGTCCAAATATAGATGGAAAACCCGATCATCAAATCCATGAATACCGCGGGTGCATTGGTCAACCTAAATGGCATGACCAAAAACTCGAAGGACCCATATCGAGTCAGAAAGGCAGTCTTGGGAATATCCATCTCCCGAACCCGCAGCTGATGATAACCAGAACGAAGATCAATCATCAAGAAATATTACGCTCCCTACAGCTGATCAAATAATTCATTAATCCGAGGCAAAGTATATCTATTTCGGATAGTGACTTTGTTCAACTCACGATAGTTGATACATAATTGCATACTACCATCTTTCTTCTTCACGAAGAGGACCGGCGCTCCCCACGGAGAATGACTCTGACGAATAAAGTCCTGAGCTAACAACTCATCCAACTAGGTCTGTAGCTCCCTCATCTCAGCAGGTGTCATGTGATAGGGTGCTCGGGATATCAGGGATGTGCCCGGCTGCAACTCAATACGAAACTCAACCTCTCTCACAGGAGGCAACCCAGGTATGTCCTGAAAGACATCCTGATAATCTGAGACAACTCTAGTCTCACATATATCAACACTCTGATCTCGAAGCATCACCTCCTCGATGTACGCCAGTAATGACTCCGCAAACTGGTTCCCCTGAGAGGTTGCCACAACTAACTCGGACCCATCGAATGCTCGCAAATTGACTATTTTCACAAAATCGTCGATACTGATGTGGTAGAAAGATAGCCAATCCATACCAAGAATAACATCAAACTCTGACATGCGCAACACTATCAGATCGACAACAAACTCAGACTCATCTAAAATGATAGTACATCTCCTACAAATGCTCTCCAAGGGCGACATCTCACCTAGAGGGGTGGAAACTGACAAAGGAATGTCTAGAGGCTAAGCTACGAGTTGAAGTCTAATCATAAATGCATAAGATATGAAAGAATGTGAAGCCCCTGAACTAAAAAGAATACGGGCTGGAAAGGAGTTCACGAGGAACGTACCCTCCACTACGGCCCCGCTCGCACCATGATCATGAGGGACTACCGCATAGACTCCGCCAGTGGCTGGAGGCTGCTCTACTGCTAAAAGTGGAGCATATGGGACTACATGTCCCTGAGGGACCTCCTAAACTGTGTGAACCTATCCCTCAATCATCGGAACTACTGGCGGTGCCTCGAATCTCATCTGTTGGCCCTGACCTCGACCCTAAAATCGGTTCTGCTGCTGATTCTTCCCTTTCCCTTACTGGGCTCCTGCTGGTGCACTGTGATAGTATGATGCCCTGTGGCCAATCTTGTGACACTTAAAACATGTGTCCTAAAACTTGCGTTGCTGAGGCGCTCTCTGATCATGCTAGGATCCTCTCCTATGAGTGCCTTGCTGCTTTTATTGGGATCCTGAAAAAGGCCTCTTGTTCTTTTCCTTATCTTTAGTATTCCCTTCCTTATCTTTCTGAAACATAGCTTACTCATTCTCCTGTGAAGTGGCAGCATCAGCTACCTCTCAAACTGAGTAGAACCTCCTAGAAACGAGGATCGACGAAGGCTAGGGCGAAGTCCTGCTAGAAACATATGTGCCTGGTATTCTCCAGTCTGCCACATGCCCGTAAAGTGATGTAGGCTCATAAATCTGCTCTTGAAATCAGCTACCAACATGTCTCCTTGCATCAATCTGGACAACTCAAGCTCTTTCCCAGCCCGTGCCGCTGAAGAGATATACTGCTCATCGAAAAGTAGACAAAGTCCTCCCAGGTGAGGGTCATCCTCTGTTTTGGGGTAAACTGTAGTCCGTACCATCTCCCTGCATCTCCTTTGAGATTGTAGGATGCTAGCCTCTGCTTCTGAACCAAAGTCACATTAAGTATCTCAAGGGTGTTACCCACATCTTCCTTCCACTTATGTGCTGCAAGAGAATCTGATAATCCCTGAAACTCCGGTGCCCTCATCTTCCGGTATCTCTCCACTAAGCGGAGCCAAGCCTTCTGCTCTGTGGTTCTATCAGCAACTGCCTCTGGGGTGGATACGGGTGTGTCTTCAGGGAAATTTTTCACAACAAGAATAGTTGGTATCACCAGTGGTGGAACTACTGGTGGTGGTGGTGTGATGTGATTCGTCACAAGCTTCTCAAGTGCTACCATCCTAGCGGCTATGGGAGCCATCAAGTCTATCAAATACTGGGGAGCCTGTTGCGACTCAGGTGGAACCTACTGCAGCTCTGGTGGATCCTGCTGTGGCTCTGTCTGACCAGCTTTCCAGGTATGAGGCCTACCACGTCCGGCCATCTAAGCATATAGAAGAAAGTTTATATGTCCTCGAACGAAACATATATGGAATTCGTAAAGATAAGAAATTCGTATCATATATCATTCACGCAAATACTTTTAATATCAATGAATACTAGTCTTACAAAAAAAATATTCATAATTTTTGAATACACGTATATAACGTCCTCACTCCTTCTAGAAATTTCTAGTGGACTCTATACATGAATCTTAAGAAACTCTACTCTAACTCCACGACTCGACACATGATGATCCTAAGGATATTGGAACTAGAGCTCTAATACCAACTGTGATGCCCCTGGTTTCAACAAGGCTGCAGTCCAAGGTGAAACCAAGAATTTCAAATCTACCATACACTACACCGTGCAATAGCATGTTTCACCATCACAATTACTATATATCTAGTAGAATCAACAACAAGTATAAGTACAAAACAGGCTAGAGAAAATACACAGAAGAAATACTGAATGATAGATATTCTGAAGAAATCATCACCACTGAAATAAATAGATAAATCTCTGAGAGAAATAACATCTGACTGAATACAAGTATCTCGACATAGGAAATCAAATGAAATGACATTTAGGCACATCGCACTTACAAAACTAGAATGATAACTCAAATGTTCATAAACACATCTACTGTAGAGTTCTGACATAAACTACTAACAATATAGATAAATAACTGCTAGAGCAATTTCATCAACCTACGGCTCTCCGTGCACCTGGCTCGTTACCTGAAAGGGAAAAAACAACGAGCGTCAAGCGCTAGCGAGTAACATCTCAACCAACGTACGGGGAGGGCTAGAAGAAAGAAAAATAGTTGTTAATACATATAGATAGTCAATCATCTACTCCGAAATAAAATGGTGGTTTGATATTTAGAAATTTACAATACGAGCATAGGTACGTCTCCCGTTTGCTCAAATTATAAATAGCTAAATACCAAATCCCAAAAAAACTACAACATAGAGCAATAAAGAAATATAGCTCCATCTCCAACCATAATATCAATGACCTGTCAGATATCAAATGCGTGCCCAACTCGTGGTCTAAAATAGGTAAATATCCAATACATGAACTGCAAAAGCTTAAAGTCAAACACGAGAACTGTAATGGATTATAGTCCAACACAAGGACTTTAATGGATTATAGTCCAACACGAGGACTTCAATGGATTATAGTCTAACACGAGGACTTCAACATGAAAGTAATATAAAAAAATCAGCATATTTACTACTCACTCTCGTGCCTCGGTGAGTAAATCTAAAACTCGTATCCGTAGTCAACTCATATACACAAATCCTAGTGTATTATAATCCTATATAACCTAGGTGTCTCATCAGCCACACAAACTTATGCAACAACATGAACATGCAGAAAATTCCCCAGCAGTCGATCGCAAAGAGACAGAAACCTTTTCTACAGGTTTCTGCTCCTCGAGGTTAATTCAAAAGCCATTATGCGACGATTCTATATACTACAAATCCTATATATGGGATTTAGCATTTCTAGAATATGTAAAAATAATACAATCTAATCACTATAGACAAAAAGAAACCTTTTTAAACATATGCATGCATGTCGACACGTTTGAAAACAATTATCTTTCTTTCAAAAATCTTGTTAGGAAAATTTTTAGATCTAGATCTATATTAAGAAATTCATAGATGATCTTTATTAACTGAAAACTTATTCTTTTTACAACATACAATATAAAGATCTATCTTTATACATAAATTAAATAGCATTTTAGGCTCATAAAACACAGAAAAAAACTTTATTAAAAACGTTTAAAACATAGGTGTAGGATTGGGCGAGATGAAACTCACCTGAGGGGTATTGATGAACTCCCAAAAATGAGTGAGAACGATCCTCCTTCGCTGAACACCGATGGATCTCATGTCAGCTCCTCCAAAATCCTCCAAGAATCACCAAAGAAATGGGGGTTTAGCGTTTGAGAGATAGAGAAGAGGGGGCTGAGGCTATTAGGGTTTAAAAGAGGGTTCTGAGAGCTTTAAAATGGATATATATACTTAGGTATACTCCTGGGTTCGATATAAATAAAACCAACCCGTAACAGAGACAATCCTGACGTCTGCACGCCCAGCAGTCGACCGTATAGAAACCTGCACACAGCCTGGGATTCGGTATATTAGTCATAACTTTCTCGTCCGAATTCCGAATGAGGTGATTTAAGATTTGTTGGAAAGATATTGAATAGACCTACAACTTTAATCTTTTATACTTTTCAGATTCTAACTGTAACAATACGTAAAATATAGAAACTTATAACTGGTCATAAATCTCAGGTTTCTCTTTTGCCCTTTTTGCATGTCTTGCACATATGCACTCATATATTCACAAATATATATTGAATTAATCTCAAATCAATTCTTATCATATTTAAACATCAAAATATATTATTTTTCACCATATAACATATTTATCATTATTTATCATAAAATATTCAAATTTTTGGGGTTTTACATTTTTCCGTTGAACGATGTATTTTGTATTTCTGTAGTTTTCATTTGTTCTATTTTGTATAAAGGTATGTTGACCCAAATATTATGTTTTGGATGATATTCATTTATGATATGTATTATTTTATTCTATGATGTTTATTATATTCTTGCTAATTGTGACCGAGGACCTGTGACTTCGTATTGTTATTTCTTGACGCTTAGCATATTAGATTGAGTAGAAAGGGTCTAGTACTTATTTCTCCTCAGTCTAATACATCGTGAGATTTTTCACGTTCTGCTCTCAGGTATTTTGGAAAGCGGGGCGTGACAGGTTTTAGTGGTGGCCCATGTAGGTCACGGTCCCGAGTTCCTACCAGTGAGAATATAATGAATAACTTAGGCACATATCATAATTTCATCCGCGAGACTATTCTTAAGCCCTTATCCTATTTTCTTGATAGATTTTGTTTCATCCATAGCTTATCACTCTTTGAATCTGGGGCTTCCTACTGTTCTTGTTTTGTCGCTTCGCGACTACACGCTCTCTTCCTATAACTGCTCTCTCTCTCCTCATACTGGTCGTTATTATGTGTTATTATTTTTACAACTATATTTTCTTTGATTTGACTTATATATCAGTTAATTGTATTGATTTTTGTATTATTTATTATATTATTTTATGTATCACATATAGTGTTATATTGTATGTTTTTATATCAAAAAAAAATATATCATTACTTATATATTTTTAATTGTTCAAACCATGTTATTAAGTGTTTTGCATTGCTCTAGACTCTACATATACATTGCATAACATATCTGATATTCAGATTATTTTCTTGTGTTTAAAATATACTTTTACATATCTATATTGTGTATGTGTGCGCTTATCTGTCATACCACCTGTTATTTACTTATGTTTTAGATTATTGTATATTATTCGTATTTTTAGTGATATACATTAATATGTTTATGATTTTAATATTTTACATATACACTATATTCTTATCCTTTACATTTTTAGTATATAGTTTTTTTATCAATCAGTTTTGTCATGTTAGATTGTTTAGTATGTTCGCATTGGTTTCGTTCTTTCTAAGAGACATGTATTTCTATTTTGATATTAAAGAATTTATTCACATTGTTAGGTTTGGAGTTGAGTTATTAATTATCTATGTTTTGTTACATTATCTCGTATCATTAGTTATTATTATTTTATAATCAATATAAAGATAATTCTAAATAGCGTTTGTGAGTATATATAGTAATTACTCATGGGTTGTTTATAGTACATATGTGTATTTGTTGTTATTGCTTCATTTTTGATATGTATTATCTTGTCATGTTGGCAATATTCATTGTATACGCATATTATTTTTCAATGTTTATTTTATAGTGTTTTTAGATTTTTATGTCTTTTTGTATCATTGTTTGTTGTTTATTCTCTATTCATTATTTTCGTTTTGTCACGCCCCGCTTCCCATGATATAAAGAATCAGGACGTGAACAAGCCCGCGACGTATTAGATTAAGGATAATAAATAAAAATAAATATTTCTCCTCAACCTAATACGCTAAGCGTCAAGAAATAAACAATACAAAGACACAAGTCCCCGATCACAATTAGCAAGAATATAATGAACAACACAGAATAGGAAATAGACATATCATCAGAAGTAGATCATCTGATACATAAAATATTAGGGTCATCTGATACAAAACTATCTGAATAAAATACTAGATAATATAAAATACAATGATCAAGCGGAAAAGGAAATGCTACAAAAGTAAGCTAAGACCATCGAACAACTAGAGGGAATAACTAAGCTTCGGCTTCTTCTGCTCGGTCTGCAAAACACTCCTACGGAGGATATTCTAGCTCTAGTACATCTCCAAGCTGGACCTGTCCTTCCTCTAAGTCTGATGTACACAAGAGAAAACAGGTGTACGTCAGCGTGCATGGCACACAGCAAAATCCCACAAAACAAATAGAGCGAATAAAAACCCAAGCAGAAAACGATACGATAACAGAAATGACAAAAGGACGTGCAACTGGAAATCCAACAAAATCAACATGTAAGAACACTACTAAAACATGATAATCATAAGGCTAACTGCACACTATAACCAGGTCGAGTACTAGCCATCCTAAAACTCACTGGTCCACATCTTAAATAAAGTTGACATTCATATCACCGGATAACTGACTGTACACAAATCCTCTACACGCACCCAATACCGCTACATGAATCGGTCAAAGGACTACACTCAATCCGATCTCGGCCTTGTCTGAACTCAGGCAAAGCTTAGACAACGAAACAGGTCACGGGCTAAGGTGACTACACGAATTCATTTTAGCCCAACAAACCAACCCCAATGACTATACGAATTTACTGGTGCGAGTGTGGAAGATACATCAACAGCCACATCCGATCACATGAATAGAGACTTTCCCATCCAAACTCTTCTCGCTTTTCTAAGTTAATAATCAAAGTCCACAATATCTCTGGTTCACTACCTAAATTCAATCAACGCACCCACACATATCACTAGGTCTGTTCATGATGCACGAGGCCACTAAGTCACGAACTACTAAGGGTTCTCAAACACAACAAGGAACAATAAAAGTCTAACTAATTCTATGTACAATAAGATGACAAGTCTAAAACATTAAAATATAACGCAAAACATGAAATGTAATTAAGGGCAGTAAAAACATGCATGTAGTCTGGTTTCATTAATATCTTGTTATTCGAACTTCTAAACTACTCATAAAAATATCAGCAGCTAGATAACATCAAATATAACTACGGTTAAAAAAATCAAATAATTACAGGATAAACATCTACAAATTAAAATGTACCAGTTATGCTAATACAACAGTTGATAAGCAATAGTCGAAATATATACATATTGTACAATTAAACGAGAATAATTAATAATAAAAATATATATACTTATATTTAAAATCAAATAATTATGGGATAATTATACAAATAATAAAACGTACCAGTTATACTAATTCAATCGATAATATACAATAGTAGAAATAATACAACAAATTGTATAAAATAATACGTAATAATAATACAACTTATTATATAAAATAATAATAATAATAATAATAATAATAATAATAATACAACATATTATTTAAAATGATATGTAATAGTATCGATAACACAACGGATAAATTCCAAAAAAATTTACTGCAATAAATAAATTTATAAATATCTAAATCATTTAAATAAATATAAAACTTAGACTTTTAAGTCATAAAAAATTGTAGAAGATTGAGAAAAATACAAATACTCTTTTTAAAATAATAATTAAATATTTTAAAATACTAAAAAATTATTTTAACTAGTATCGAAAGTTCACGGTCATTACACGTTTACTTGTGTTGTGTTTTACTTTTCATTATTTTATACTTACTATTCTATTTTCATTATAGTGTATTCACATAGATTATTATATTTATGATGTTTATTTTTATTGATTTATAGTCATTCATCATTTTTAGTATCAACTGTGTTTAATCGTGTTCTATTTCATGTATTACTAGTGTTTATATTAGCATGTTCATCAATCATTCATGGTATGTTTATCTAAAATATATCAGTGTTTTTATTATATGAAATTATGCTCTTCTTATGTTTTCATTTGCTTATATACCTATTTTACCTTTCATAGTTCATATTTTTATATATTATACGTCTTTATCTAGTAGTATGTTGTGAGTGTCAGTATTGTTAGTAAGCATTTATGTTTTAGTGTATTCTATGATTTTTGTATGTGTTAATTTATTTTGAGTTTTATACTATTAATTTGTTCATTACTTATTTGAATACATTGAGTCCTTCAATTATGTTTTTCTTTGTCAGATTTGTATTTTTTAATATTTTGACTTGTGTTATTTTACATCGTGTTACTCTTCTGTTTCATTTCTCTTATTTTTTTATTTTTTGTAGATTATATTATATCAATATCGTTTTATTCTTATATTTTTCTTTGAATGGGAGTTGTAATTTTTCGGTGTGAGTGTGTGATGTTATGGCTTTATAGTTTATGTATAGGGTTATTAAAGATAGTTACAATGTGTGTTTGTTTAGCTTTGATTTTTGTGTTTTTACATATTGTATTTGATTACGTATTTAGTCAAAATATTTTTGTACTTAGTGAGTTTTATTTTTTATTCAGTGTATTCTTGCTCATGTTTTTTTTACATTTTAATTTGTGTATTGCTATACTTATTGTGATTTAGTATTTATTATGTTTTTGCCATAATTTTTGTTAGTAGTCACATTATGGTGTAGTTATTTTTATTTTGTGTTGTATTTATTTTATTAATCCTACGTAGTGTACATATTACTTATACATGTTTGTTGTGTGTGTTACCATATAATTTTTGTCACATTTTACCTTTCATGTACGCGTTTTGTTATCATTGTTGTTTGGTTATTTATCAAGTTATATGTTTTTCTTGTATGTGTTTTTATGTTATCTTTAATTTTATTAATTTATTAGTTTATTTGTGTTATTTGGGTTACATTGTTTATTAGTTAACATAGTTTTTTTTTTTTACATTTCATCTGTAGTTTCATAGTTTATTTTAGGATGTGAAATGAGTGTTATAAGTTTATACAACTTAGTTACAAATTTTGCACATTGTAGATATTTTGTTGTATTTATTAGTTTTCTATTTATTAATTATTTTAATTGCTGTATTTATCAATTTTCCATATACAAAATTCACTGTATTACTATTTTAGTTAACTGTTTATGTCCATATTTGATTACTGTTTTAAATATTATTACATGACAGTTCACATGTTGTATTATGTTTATTTTTTATGTATATTGGGTTTATAGTTTTTGTATTATATTTGGTTGTTCTAATGGGTATAATGATATAATGGTTATTGGTATATTCTAATGGGTATAATGCTAATATTTTTGAGGGATAGAAGAGTGAGCTAATAAAGAAAGACCGGTTTCAACGACATGACGGTTGCGACGTTCAACAATACCATTTTGTTCGTGGGTATGAGGGCATGAGACACGATGAACAATCCCCAAGTTAGAAAAATAAGGAGTTAATTTTCAAAATTCCCCGCCCCAATCAGTTTGAATAGATTTGAGTTTCATGTTGAATTGACGTTCAACCATCGCCAAAAACTTAGGAAAGACAGTAAACACCTCAGATTTTTAAGAAAGTGGGAAAATACACATGTACTTCGAATATGCATCAATAAACAGAACAAAATAACAATGACCATCAGAAGACATAGTAGGAGAAGGCCCCCAAACATCACTAAAAATAGGCTCAAGGATAGAGTTGCATTTGTTATGTGAAACTGGCAAAGATAACCTAGAGGATTTGCCAAGTTGGCAAGCCATACATAGAGAATTAAACTTCATAGAAGAACAAGAAAGACAATGTCTCTTTATTATAGTCCTAACTAGTTGGCTATACGGGTGACCGAGACGCTGGTGCCAGATATCAGATGAGGCCCGTTCAGCTAGATGAGCAATATTGGGTGAATGAGCAGCGGCTTGGTTGCGGAGGGTGTAAATGTCATTTTCACTGGGTCCGATAAGTAGGGTTCGATGGGTGACCTGATCTTTCACAGCAAAAAAGGACAAATGAAACTCAATAAACACATTGTTATCTTTAGTGAATTATCAGACATATAATAAAGATTTGGAAATGGCCGAAACATGCAAAATGTTAGAAAGATGAAATGATTTTGTAGGTGTGTGTAAGGTGCATGAACCAACATGAGAGATAGGGAGACCTTTACCATTACCAATATGAAGACTGTCGAAGCCAAGGTAAGACTAAGATTTGTCCAAGCGCTCGATATCCGGAGTGACATGGTGATTCGCGCTGGTATCTGGAAACCAAGTAGAGGAGGCTACAGACAGAGCGACCACATTGGTGAAGTGAGCAAAAGGAGAGCTGGCGAGTACAGCATGTTGGTAGCAAGTAAGGGCAGTGTGATTAGAACCATTGCATATTTGACATCGAGTATTGAATTATCCACGGCCTCGACAACGCCCATGTCCACGGCCACACCCATGGTTGTTGTACCTGCTAGACTGATTTTTGTACCCATAGAACTGCTAGGGAGGTAAGCCATAGGTGTTGGGGCCAAGTATCAGACCATAAGCGACGGCCCCGAGAGCAACGTGGTTGTAGGACGACATGCCATAACCTGCGGAAGCATCATGGCTCAAAATAGGGTGGTTTGACCTGCTGCAAGCAGCCCAAGTGCAACCAGCGCTACCTTGGGGGCGCCGGTGTTGGCCGTAGGTGCCCAGGTTCTGGCCGTGTGCACCCAGCTACTGGCCCACGGACTGTAGGCCGCCTAAGATGTTACCTGTGGGAAACAGTTCTGCTATTAGGGGCTAGATCTGTGCACCGGTAAGATGTCCCATAGGAGAGATAGCCTCGACACTAGGATGACCATGAATGTAGTCATGACTAAGGAGAAGAGCATGCAGATCTTCAAAGGAAACGACTTCGGGATGAGCATTGAGGGTCGTAGTGAGATCCTGGAACTCGGGACGGAGACCCTTAAAGATATATACATTCAAGTCCGCAGCAGAGATCAGACGTCCAGCAGTAGCAAACGAATCAGAGATGTTTTTTGCATTGTAGAGGTAGGCAGTGACTGAGAGATCCGGTTGCTTGAGATCATGAAGTGCCTCATGTAGTTGAAGAATTCTTGTATTCGAAGGAGACGATAGGCACTCGCTAATGAAGTTCAGATCTTAGAGGATGTCGTAAGACCGACGATGAGTGGAAAAGCCTCCTCAGTGAGAGTAGAAAGAAGAATAGAGACAACGAGTTGATCTTGTTGCTGCCATGATAGAAACTCGGGGTTGATTGGTGGCGCAGATTGGTTGATGGAAGTAAGATGGGTGGGTGGTGGTGGAGTGGATCCGTCAATGTATCCCATCAGGGATTGGCTACACAAGAAAGGAGAGATCTGCATTTTCTAGTACAGATAGTTGTGGGGGTTAAGTTTGATGGAGAGGTAGTGACGGGTGTTTTGAACGATGGGTGGTGGTGGTGTGTTGGTGAAAACACCAGTGGAGGAGGTAGATGATGATGGAGACATGGTGGCCAAGAGACCTGAACTCGAAGCAAAGAGGAAGGGGGCACAAGGGTGCTCAGCGACAACAAACAATGCACAAGAGATCTGAAGATCAGCAGCCTGAAAACCCGGTTGAAGATGGCTTGAAAAACGGCTTGAAGGAGGCCGAAAAAAGAAGAAAGAGGGCTGACGGCTACTAGGGTTTCAAGGCTCTGATACTATATTATTTTGGAGAAAAGTTAAATCTTTTTGTATTCGCATAATCAATATACATATGTGTATATATAGATAGGTTACAAGAGATGGAAAGTCAATCAAATCTCTACAGATATTATCAAGTATCTAACTGAATCTCTACAAGTATTAGTATCAAATAATATCTTCAATAGAGCCATGATTTTGTTGTGTCTCATAATCATTACTCTTTAAGATCTTAAACTTTGCAAATCCTTTGTTATTTTTATATGTGTGGATGAAGTTGTGTTCACTTTTCAATTTTCATGCTAATTTTTGTGAGATAATAAGATCTTAAACTTTGCAAATCCTTTGTTATTTTTATATGTGTGGATGAAGTTGAGTTCACTTTTCAATTTTCATGCTAATTTTTGTGAGATAAAAAGGAATTTTGAGAAAGAGTTTAGCTGATGTTTACATTAAGGGGCTGTTTGTTTCACCATTTTTACAGAAAAGGAATAGGATTTGGGTCTGGTAATGACAAAATTATAAAAAAAAGGATTCTTTATGAATCCTATTCTTGAGTTTGGTTCCCCAAAAATTTATAGATTTCGGAATCTATAAAGTTAAAAAAGTATACTGATTTTATAGAAACTCAAATCCTAATGATTTGGACGGATTTGGGGCAGAAAGCTGACACATTTGTACTATTCTCCCTCTCTCTTTTTTTCGGATTCTGTTTCTTCACAAACCCTATATTATTATGAGACCAAATCTTATTCTCATTCCAAACCAAACTAAAGAATAGGAATTGGAGGGTTTCTATAAAGTTTGATTCTATTTTTTCATGTTATGAAACAAATATATAAATGAAAAAAGGGATTCCATGACAACATAAAATTGTCTTAAATTTTTTTATGGATTAGCTAGGAATCCATAAAAAATATGAGATTCCTAATCCTATTCTTGCCCACTATTGAACCAAACACCCCCTAATTCACTTACTTTTTTGAAAAAGTTACTCTCAAAACTAGCAAGAAATTATAACACAAAAGATAATATTACTATAAATGTCCATTTTCTTTAAGAAATCTTAGACGTTTTCTGAAACCAAACAGTAGGATTCTACAAATAAATTTATAAATATTGTTATTAGAAAAACTAAAATCACACGCTGAGGTGGGTCCCACTTCTTCCTCAAAAATAGCGGCTGGTCCCATTTGTTTTACACCAGAACGCAAAATAAACGAAAAGGAGCAGAAAGCACACCACAACCAGTGATGTTTACACACGCCCAAGCATTTGCTTTTTCCTCTTCCTCTACACACACATATAAATACATACATATATATATATGCCCCCCACCCCCCTCCATTAAACGAAAAAAAAATCCAAAAGAAAAAAAAAAGAGAAGTAGGAAGTATTGAACGTAATCCCATTTCCATTCTTCCTGGGTCTTCTTCCTTTCTTATAATCTCTCTATTTACCTGCGTTTTTGTAACTTTGAGTGATTTGATGTCTTCATTATCCATGAACTCTGTGGCCCAATGGGTCCAAACCCACTACACATCTCCTTTTGATTCAGTGCAGCAGAGCTTAAGGATTGCCTATGTTGTCTTCTCTTTCTGTTCTGCTCTCTTCATTGGCTTCTTCAAAGGTAACCATTTTTTTGTTCCCTGTTATTTTTGGGTATTTTCTTGGTAAAACTAGTTTCTTGGTAAAAATTGTTTCTTTGTTTTATTGCAGCTGTGACTGTGGGACCCGTTGCTGGGATTTTGCTGATTGTTGGCAACATTGGGATGATGGTGGGCCTCTTCCCCTTCCATGTTTTCTGGACTGTCTACTCTCTTCTCAAGTTGAGTTTTTTTTCTTTCTTTCTTTTATTTTCCTTGAAATTTTTAGATGGTACTTTTTGTTTTGTTTTTAAGAACTCCTTTGATGGCTGATGACTGATGTCTAATGTCAATTGCTTGTATCGTGATACACCAATTTTGGGTGAGCTATACCTTTCTAGTCAAAATTTGACAAGTCTTAGTACGTTAGAACATAGTTAACTTTGGGGTGAATCTTATGTGATGTTCAGAAAGTTGGCAGTTTCGGAGTTAGCATCGATTATCATTCAGTAGCATTATAAGAATAATTTTTCACTGTAGACCCAAATCGCGATTTTATTACCAAAATCGACCGG
>BQKN01066248.1:34095-52243 GCA_022839385.1 Asparagus kiusianus
CCGGTCGATTTTGGTAATAAAATCGCGATTTGGGTCTACAGTGAAAATTTGTTCGCATTATAATTGTGGTTTCTTAGTATACACTACCCAGATTATACCTATTTTTTAAAATAACTCTCCAAAACATCATAATTGCTAAGTTACCTCATAAACTTTAAGTCAAATCAAAGTTTTATATCTACAATAGTTGTTTAAACATTTTAAGTGCAGATGAATTATAAGACTATTTTATCCCTGTATGATAATAAGCAGAAGAAACAGGTTGGGGAAGTTGATGCGAGGAGCAGCGATGACAGTGTTGGACAAAGGGGAAGGAAATGCTTCAGCGGATTTTGAGTAGCCCACTAAAACTTTAAAAAGGCCACATACTAAGTTTGAGAGCTTCCAGAAAACCCCCCAAATGTTTTCAATAATTTCATCTAACCGCCCTCGCTGTGTTATATGAACATACACTTTTCAAATGAATACTCTAATTAGTAAATTAAATTAATTAATCAGGGCATCTTGGTCTAAATTGAACTAAACTTGGACCAAAGTTAAGGGATTTGTGAAAATTGTCTTTATAGTTATTAGAAAGGGCATGAAAAGGGTTTTCCCAATGGGGGTATTTTGGTCATTTGAACGCATGATTTTCACATCTGCAGTTAGATCAGAGTGTGTGGGTGGGTGGGTGGGTGGGTGGGGGGGGGGTGTTGTCTGACAAAACTTGAGTATCGAGTGACATTTTTGATGTTAAGGGAGTTATCTAGAAAACGGCTGAACTTAAGGCAGTTCAGTAAGTAAACTAAAGATAGTTTAGTCTTTTCTTAAATAATTACAGCAAGGTGACAGAGTACAAAGGAATACTCAATTTTATTTCTAACGGTAAATTTGGGGTTATTTTGATTTGACTATAATTTAAGGAGTAATTAGTGATGATGGTGTTTAGGATGGTGATTTAAAAAAAAACTATGATTTTGAGAAGGAGTGTATGCGTAAAAAACCCTCATGACCTTTTACATATATACATATATTAAACACAGATGATTATCTGGACATTGCAATTGAACAGAAAAGGAGAGAAAGTCATTTAACTGAATTTCTTCTCGGAACATATTATTTATCTGAATCTATAGTAGAATGTAGACTTGCAAGCATACACGATACATGCTTCAATAACATACAAAACCTCAGGCCTATGTCCTCTTTTATGCTGAGCATACTAACATCAATTTGACAATTAACTTGTTTACAGCCTATCAACTTACATCGTCAATTAAGTAACAATGTCCCTCTGTCAATACGTTTATCCTCTTTATGCGGAAAATTTTATTATCATTTGACAATGAGATAAAAACTATAAGATTCTAATTCAAGATTCATTGATGGGCACAGGACTAAGCAGATAAATGTGGCTCTCAAATTAGCAGTTCTGTTTGCTCTTCCTGTACTATTTGTCCTATGGCTGGCCCTTGGTATCTTCGGCAGTATCATTGTTGGAATTGGCTATGGATTTTTCACACCGTGGATTTCTACTTTCGAAGCATTCAGACAAAACAGTGAAGCAAAGAAGTTCTTCCATAGCATTGTGGTAAATAAGGACAAAGATCTTAACATGTTTCTTCTGTTATTGGTTTCTCCATTTATTGAAAAGCAACTGATGAATTAATGGCACAATAGGATGGTACATGGGGTACAATCAAGGGTAGTTGCATAGTGGTTAGAGACTTTGGTGATATCTGCTACCATTCTTACCCAGTTTATTTGAAAGAATTACGAGAATTGTCAGGCGATCATGAATCTCATTCCATCAGGTGCCAAATTTCTGCTAATATTTTTTTGTAGTTCGTTGAATCAGTTGTGCATCTGACATGTGTATAGTAATGAGTTACAAATTGTTGCTCTGCTGTTAGTTGTGTACAACACTGTTTATTTTCAGTGAATTTGTTACTTAGAAACGCCATTGCATACTATTCGATTAGTGATTACCTCTTGATATTTGTGTGCTGATTGATAAAGTAGGAAGGGCCTACAGGAATTCTGCAGAGGTTGTAGAGAGGGTGAACGTTCTAATTATTAAACTATTTACATGCACATTGGACAGAGGTTCAAGTGTCCATGTGTCTAAGAAACCGTCCAAAACTTGGCATTGATATCTTGTTGATTTGTACCCAAGTATTTTATACACAGATATCAGAATCACTTCATATTTCATAAAATAGAGTGAAGATGGTCTTGAAGTATTTGGCAACATCTTTATGTATAAAAGCTTATATCCTATCGGATTTCACGTGTATCAATATGATTAACCAAAGACGATCATTACAAACTGATATTATCTAATGATGATTACTAATATGAGGGTAGGTTTAAGGTTTGAAGTACCAAAAATTTATTTAGTGGGAAAAATGAAGAGAAACAATGGCAGTATGATTGATTTACTTATTTCATGTTGTGGAAAACATGGTGGGTGCAATGCAGAAAATAAGATTAAAGTAATAAAGAAATGTGAAGGCGACGAAATAGGTCATCTCCTGCATTTTCTTCTATGGATTTATTTTTTGTTTGAGAAATTGATATTCTTGTCGCGCTATATCAACTTTATACTCAATACCAGCTTTGATATATCTTATATTATTGTTGTATTATTATCGATTTTAAATTCAATAGTAGCTTGACTGCTGAAACCATATGCAGATTCGGGCAGGTGCCTGCTTGTATTGCTGTAGGTCTAATTGGCTTAGCAGTGGATGTCCCACTTTTCACTGTCATAGCAATCATAAAGAGCCCTTACATGCTTTTCAAGGGCTGGCAGAGATTGCTACATGATCTCATAAGCCGAGAAGGCATTTTTCTTGAAACAGCTTGTGTGCCAATTGCTGGTCTAGCAATCCTTTTTTGGCCTCTTGTTGTTGTAGGGAGCATTCTATTGGTCATTATCTCGAGCATATTTGTTGGACTGTATGGATCAGTCATTGTGTATCAGGTGAACCCAATCATAACTGTATTTTATAGTGGGTAATTATCACAGAACCTCCCCTGAAAGTTGGTGGTTTCTCACAAAACATCCCTGAACTTTATAAATCATAGAAACCCCATGCTTTCTTCATTATACTAAATGTCCCTAAACTATTGAAAATTCTCATAATCAGCGCTAACAGGTAGAGTAGAAAGTCTAACGTGCCATGTTTGCTTTTTTACTTACCCTAACGTGAAAAGGGTATATGGGAGTTATATTTAGTAGATATGGCAAAATTGTCCATAGAACATGACAACTGAAAGCATGTGGCATCGGTCATAGTACTTGAGTGTGAGAAGTTTGTGAGGGTTCTAGGATTTATAGAAGTTCAGGAGGGATTTGTGCAAAACCTTTTAAAGTTTGGGGTCTGTTTAAATTTTACCATTTTATCTTCAGAGTTCAGATCCAATGTAAATGTGGTGCATCCTTTTAAGATTTTGTTTAAGATCTGCATGGGAATGTAACTTCTACCATTTGGTGCAGGAACGATCTTTCCAGAGGGGAATTGCTTATGTTGTTGCCATTATTTCAGAATTTGATGAATACACAAATGATTGGCTTTATCTGAGAGAAGGGTCTATTCTTCCAAAGTACAAACTCATTTATTTTCTTCTGTTAAAACTAAGTACATGATATCTTTATGTGTTTAGGAGCAATATATTCTTGAATAGAAGTTTTTAACAGTATCTTTTCTACTACTGTTCATCCAGGCCCAAATATAGAAAGAGAAAAGTATCCAACTCAGATGAATTTTCTGTTGGAAGTAGTATCATTAAAGGAGGAAAAACCAGTCCAAGTTCTTTAGCACCTGCATTGTTGGTGCCCAAATTGGGTCCCTCAAGATCTGTTAGAGAGGCAATCCAAGAAGTCAAAATGGTAAAGGTAAATTTTTTTAATTTTACAAACTCTCTGCATTTGATGATTGGACTGGAATATATATATCTTTTGGTTGTCAAAATTACCAAGCCTTCATTTTTTCCCCCTCATTAGGGACTTGATCATTAGTTTTAACATATGTTGTTATTAACTCGTATAGTACATTGGTTGAAGATATAAAACAAAGGGTAATTTGTCATGTCTTAATCTGCAAACATCAATTTAGAAAAGACTAAGAATTTGTTTTCGATTTGGTATCGCTTTCAGGTGTCTCATAAGTTTCGATTTTGGTATTTACAAAAGTTAATAACTCTATATTTCTGTGTGTTGTTTTACACGCCTGTTCAACCTGTCCATGGCAACTGACACCACCTCAGAGCATTATTGCCATAGTCTACAGTTTTTTTCTTGTAGTCTAAGACTGTATACTGATCTTACACTGTCCTTTTAGTGGCACTCATGTTATTTGGACCTTACAATACAAATTATATCCGTCAGCTCTCATAAAGAACTTTGGAGCTTTGTCTTTGTGACAGGAACTTGAAAATAGTTCGAGAGACGGTTTAAAAAAAAAAGAAGAAAAGAAAGAAAAAAGCCCAGCCAGACACATATTTGAAGCAGATTCAATGACATTTTGTTGTGCAAAATCCTGGTTTTTGCCCACAAAAGGAGTCTTATGGATGGTTAATAAGTATATATAAACTTATATCCCTCAATTTTGTAAAAAACTCTAGCCTAGTAAAATGTTTTATAATATTTTGGTCCAACTCTCTCCCCCTCTCATATATCCCTTGCAATTTGATGCTTGTTATGAGTGTTGGTTTCCCTTCTGATGTACAAATTGATAAACTTCATCGTCACAGATATGGGAGGAGCTAATGAATTCCTGCGAATCAAAGGGAAAGGAACTTGTGGATGCAAATGTTATATCATCACTTAATCTAAGGGAATGGCTAAGAACAAAGGGAAACGGCCAAGAAACAGTTGGCCTTGGTCTCCCATCCTATGCCTTGTTGCATATTCTACTTTATGCTATCAAAGCTGGGTCAGGTGGACTATTGCTTTGCTCAGGTATTGAAGTCAACCATCTGAACCGGCCTCAAGATCGATTGTTAGATTGGTTTTTTCATCCCATTATGGTTTTGAAGGAGCAGATGAAGGTCATACAAATGGGCGAGGAGGAGGTGAGGTTCTTGGAGAAGTTAGTAGTTTTCAATACTGATATGCAGGGCATGGAATTGTGGGATAATGGATCCGTTGCTCCTGAAGAGGCTCTCAGGGCTGCTCAGATACAGGCTATTAGCAGAAGGTGTGAGATTTCTGCTTTTTCTTAACTTAGGCATTCTTTAATACTAATTGGGTTTATTTCTATACTAACCCAATTTCGCAACAATCAAAGAACTTTGCAGTTAATATGAAACGTATATTCTCTTTTTTGAGGTGATTTTGGTAGATTTGTTAGCCTTGGCTGTAACCTGCAAGGCGTGCATTATCAGCTGGATGGTCTTATGAGTTGTATGTTTTTTCATTGTCATTGAGACGTTAGATATGAGTTGAAGATCGTCCTTGGAGTGGTAGACTAACATGTAACATTCCTTTTACACCTGATTCATTTATTCCCATCAAAAATTCTTCTTGTGAGAGAATAAAGAGTGCTTATATGACAGGAACGTTTACAGAGAAATCATGGTAGAACCCTTGCCCAGTCAAATTACAATGGAAATTACAAAGAATCAATGGAAAAACGCAACAATTATTAGCCCAACTTTCTATTTAGGGCGTGTTTCATTGCGTTCCCAAAAATGTAGGAAACCCTTTTCAGAAAAAAAAAACAATTTCCAGCGTTATCATGCGTTTCTTGGAGAAGCCTTTATTTTTGTTGGTTTTACACAGAAGTCAACAAATGGAAGTCTTTCATAGTTCCCATTATTTGGATGATGTAAAAAAAAATATAGGAAACCACACTCGTAAACGAGGAGAGAGAACATGAAACACATGTTTTACTAAAAAATCTCACACTGAAAAAACCCCACCAACCACATTATTTAATTGCTTAAACGATGTTTTCCACCCCATTTTGATAAAAACGCTCGGAAATGGTTTTTATACTTTCTGGAAGTTACATCAGCCTTTAAGAAAAGCTTTAAAAAAATTTTTAAAGCCAAACTTACTTTTGGGAAAGATATTTTGGTTTTCCTGGGGTGATGTGGAGCGTGTTTTCCACATGGTTTTCGCCGTTCCTAGGCAGCCAAACACTTTTAAGGCCATCACTATTTTTTAATTCTTTTAATGTTTGGGGTCATTCCATTATATCAAAACTCTCAAGTTGTGATGAGGGTTGAGAGATATACTTATATAGTCTAACATACCCCCGTAGGTTGAGAGCCTTTTTGTTGGCTGAAAACATGGAGCGACACAACGATAACTTTTTTAAATCTGCTTTAAATCTGTCGCCCACAAGATTTAAACCTAGGTTGCTCTGATAGCATGTCGAAGAACCCTTCCACTACACAAAAACTATGAAGTTATGATGAGGTGTTGAGGATTATAGTTTAAGGGCAAATTACACAAAATTCCCGTAACATTTGTAGAAGTGTAAGAAAATTCCCCCAAGTTTTCGAAACCATCACTTTTCAACCACTATGTTTAAATTTTCTATTCAATATTGCCCCTAGGTTGTTCTCTTAATAGAAAAAACCAGCAAGGCTTTCATTTTCCTCTATTGGTTCTTCTTGAGTGGTATTATTGGAGTCTGCCTCATCACTAGGGAGCTCAGCAACAGAAATGGAGTATTATAGCCCTCGGGTTGGACAGAACAAGACTCTAGTTTATGTAGCGATAGCAAAAGGGCATTTTGATCCTGTTAAGCTCATGCTTACAGTTCCATTTCTATCTTCTACTCCTCAAAAGACTTCTTAAATCCTATTAAAAAATTATAATTTTAGTAACCTTAAAAAAGATGGAGCTGCTTACTCGTCTCGCTCCACATCAGTCCATCTAGCACCACCCTTTATTTGTCCATCTAAATTTGAAGGTGAAGACAAGCTTTTTTTTAATCTTCTTATGATTTTTCATTTTAATATAGACTTCCTTGGTGATGGGGAAGTGAAAAAGAATTTCCCCCAAAGAAGAAGAAGAAGAAATATAGAGGTATTCTTGGGATTATAGGTGTCACATAGTACTCATGTGACCCTCTTAACTAATAATGGTAAGAATGACTAAATAAAGGGAGTGTAAGTGTTAGTTTTCAAACATTAGGAGGATTTTCTATCACTTATATTAACCTTAGGGGGATTTCCTATATTTTAGCCATAGTTTTATACTCTAACTTGGCTCCGTAGGTTGAGGTCCCTTTTCAAGGTCCCACATTTGATCATATGCGACATTAATTTTTTTTAATTTGCTTTAAATGGATGGTCATTGGGATTTGAGCCTGAGGTGCCTAATGGCTAATAGTATGTTAAAGGACTCTTTCATTATATCAAAACTCTAAAATTGTGGTAAGGGATAAGAGATATAGTTTTATTGTCTAACAGATCAAATGCGAAAAAACAGATCCAAAATGAATATTGTCAATTGTTGACCCGAGCTTTTCTATGAAAAGGAACTTGTAGAATGAGTTTGCAATCTGTCTGTTTTAGGCTAGTTATAACCATCTCTCCCAGTTTATATTATGGATGTGTTCATCGTTCATGTATGATTTTACTAGTATTGAATGATCACATAAAATACATGCTGTTATTTGTAAGATTCAAACTAGCTTCTTATCCAGGATTTACTTTTGAGTGAATGCTACAAATGCATACTAAGTGGTCTGGAGCTTCAAACTTCCCTTGGATGAGTTGTATTATAAATTCAGGATTCTTAAGTGGCATCTAACTCTACATAAAACCAACCAAACTAAGGTTCCTCTAGTGTCATTCAAGCAGCTATTATCTCAGGTTTTCCCCTCTTTCTTAGTCCTATTTTCCTTTAAGGCCCTTATGACTTTTCTCCCGATATCAATGAAAGTGATATTCTTTCTTAGTTCTTTGAAATCCTAGAACCTATCAAGCATGGAGACTTCTAATGTAATAGAAACAATTCAAGCATGTATCAGACATGTCTACTGTATAGTTGCTGTTGTTTGTACACTATTGTATAGTACGGAATGGTTTGTGTGCCGATGGCGACATAACCTTCTCCGCTTCTCATCCTTGAAAAAGAATGACCCGATGATTTAAATTTTCCCTCTTTCTTTCAATCATATTCCCTTGGTTTAGGGGTTGTATAACTGAAAATGACAATTGAGACTAGATGTTTTGCAAGTTCTCCACGTACCTTCAACTTACAGAATGTTTTTCTTCATGTTTAACTGATCAAGAAGTTGATGATAATGATGGTAGGTTGGTGGGGATTACGAGGAGCATAACAAAGTTCCCAACTTACAGGAGACGATACAGACAGGTAGTGAAATTACTGATTGCATATTGTCAGGAAAAAGACGGTGCTGCTGGAACAGGTTCAACTAGATCAGTCTCTTCAATCGAAATTGTGCAGACGCAAGTTTAGTTATGAGGTTCTGTTGGCCTAGTCAACTATGTTAATAGTGTGTGTAAGAGTTATTTCTTGTTTTTGCTTTTTTGTTAATGACAAGAAAAAAGTGGGGAGAGCATGCCTCTGTAATTTATGAGAATGTTAGCTATTGCTATGGAAACACAGTTTGAAAATGTATGATAATTTTCTTTTCTTCATCTATAGCAATCTATTATATTTAAAATTATTCTTACGTAATGCCTAAATCGATTGATATTTGTGGATATATTTTCGGAGCTTGAACTGCAGAAACAATCCCCGTTGTTTTGAAATATATTCCCCCCATGCATTGCATGTTCAAGCTGTCTCTTTTTTAATCTAGGTTTTGTGTGAATCTAGTTTTTTTTTTAAACAGATGAGTTATGAACATATCAGCATGTTATTGGTTATGGAAGATTTAATACAAATTGGAGGGCTGAGATCCCCCATCCCTACGCGGGATGTTCTGAGGAGCCTTTTACTGCACACCTTATTGTCATCCTTAACCATAATTTCTTTTGCTTGACCTAAATACGAAAGTTCGACTACAGCATTATGCTTGACAACTTATCACATGACTAAACTACAAAAGGTTTGGTCAAGTATAGAGCATAGCATCGTGTATGGCAAACTTATAACTCATCATCCCGCAAGCGGCCAAGTGGTTGGGGTTTGGGGTATTGACCTAAAAGACTAAGAGTTGATCTATGTCTTCAGCTTGCATATCCCCATGTTTTAGTTTTTTAAGTATTGTGACACTTGTGTTATTCATCAGATTTGGAATGAGACGGGGCCCCAGAACCTAGCCTCTTTAGTTGACTGGTACTACCAGACTAACATATAACTTACAATGAGTTGGGTCAAGTACTATCATGGGGACCTAACTTTCTCCTTGACCAACTTGTGGGTCAAATTTTTTAGTTGCATTGAGCAAGTCAAGCACATTTGCAATAGTTGAGTTCGAGTAGAATATTATCCTTTAATATTCATTCCCCCCCGCCCCGTCTGGATTTAAGCTCATCCTGGTGCACTTCTTTGTATGGGGGGATTAAACAAAATACATGCAGCAAAACCATTATATTTTGAGGAAAGAATGGATCACTATATTTTCTCTTTTTTAAATATGAATATGAGTATATACTGTAACATCATCACCATGTGCTGAATGTTGGGTTTTCTTTAATTCAAAGTTAGATCTTGGGTTTTCTTTAGTATGCCGATCTGAGTTAATTCAAAGTTCTGCAGCCATGAAGTTTGACGGCAAACAAAAGAAAACCCACGATGGGAAATAATTTTTTTTAATTAATACGAAAAAACTTTAATTCTAGATCAATAATTCATGTACAATCTAGCTCTGATACAACTGTCGGATAATTTAACGATCTAGACATGAATAGTTGAACTATAAATATAGATCAAACTTACCGTTCACCGTCGAAAAACAATGAAAGTCTTCTCCTCTCTCCTTCCGTAGCCAACGATGGGAATTTTGTCTCTTTTCTGCGTACGGTTGAGAGGTGGTACTTCCATCCTTAAATAGATATTTATGATTAACCCTACCCATCATGGTTTAATCACAACCGTGAGATTACACTCCGATCGATCCTATCCTTTAGATATTCAAGATAACCATCTAACTTGATAAACATGAAACTGTCTAACCAGACCATATGGTTAACATCCTGATCCTAAATTGAATCGATGGCAACTTTAAATCAAATCCAAAATCGAGTAGATTGGGTCACATGGGTTCGTTGGATTAATCGAACCCAACAATTGCTGAAAAAGTTCTTTGAGTTGTTTAATTTCTATTTCGTCAAAACGTAGAAATTTTCTTTAGCCATGGCCAGATGCAAAGCTATTTTGCCATGTTTGTTGGATTTCAGCCATGGCCAGATGCAAATTAGAACTCAAATATGATTTTTTTCATGCCTCCAAAGGCCATGGCTGGAGTTTTGTTCATGCCTTCAACTTTGAATTCAAATCTCATCATGGCCATGGCGGCAGAATTTTTCTAGCAGCGGAAGAACTTTTCCGGCGATGCGGCGGTGGGAATGCGACGCGGCGGCGGGGATGCGGCCGGTGGCGGAGGGCTGGGTCTGTAGGGGTTTGGGTGATGGCGGTGGCAGTATGGCTGCCCCCTGGGTTAGGTGGGTTTAGGGTTAGGGTTTTAGTTAATTAGTTAATTAATTTAATTAGTAAATAATTAGATTATTTAGTATAATTAACTACCATTTATTATTCGAGTTATATAACTCTATAACCCATTATGCCAGACCCGATCCAGTATGCAATGGACCCGACCCACTACAGTAATGGATTAGATCCATTACAATTCTGATCCAACCCACTATAAAATGGGTCAGACCCATTAATTTCCAGAGCCGACCCATTATAGTTTTGACCATTCATTTTGTTTTGGTCGCTATAGATCTATTTAAAGTCTGATTTGATCCCATAAATAGTCGTTGGAAAGATCATTCTATGTACTTTTCAACTATACAGTTTTATTTTCATTTCATAAAGTTTTAATATAGGAATTTGGACAATTCATAAAAAATTATAGTATGCACATAAAGATAATTGATTTACTCTGATTATATCCTTAATTCAGGTGGGGTAAATATTTGGGTTCATGATAAAACAAATTATAGTAATAGATCAACCTATGGGGTTAAGGAAGATCGGTAAAACAGTCACTTAGAAATTATGGTAGAGTAGGTTAGTGTATTGCCTAAATGTGACCAACCAATAATACCCTAATTTTTTAAGGTTGAGTTTAGTCTCATTTGGATTGGAAGGTTGCACTTACCTGTGGGTGGACTACTAGTCTTGCCCAAAGGTATCTAGGAAATCCTCTACAGGATAAGTGATGCAGGATAGTTGAAACAGGTTAGTGAGAGGAGAATAACCCCATTGCCCAAATGTTAGGAAGTGTTCAAATTAAACTGACGTTGTGTAGGCTAGTCATGTAGGTGATTATATATCACATTTGGGGGGGGGTGGTGAATAGCATGTCAAATCACTTGCCCAAAGGTGTGATGAGATGATGCACCTACCTGTCCCGCAAAGTGGAAGGTTGCATACGTAAAACACTCTGACTCATCCATTCTAACTCTAAATTGGATGTGGAAATATTAAAGTTAATAAAATTAAAGGTCTCATTTGATTAATACGTCCATGGTTTAATGCAGATGGACAGACAGTTTATCCAGAAACTTCTGACTAGGATTGAGCTGAAGGAAATTCATGCTAAATACATGCAAAATACGCAACGTAAGACTATATGTATAATTATGCTAAGCATGTAGAGAGCATGAAATACAAAATAGGACCATCCTAATTAAATCTAACATGATCCCTATATTAAAGAGAGCATACAAGGGTTATAAAGTCATACTTTTGAAGCGTGATTCGATGGAAAATCGAACAACCCCTAACTCTTGCTCCTTGTAGCGGATCTCCAAGTCTTCAAGTGAGCTTGATAAAATCGGAGTCTTCTTGAGACACAAGGCAAGATATTTACCCCGGGGTACTAAAAAATCCTACTACTTCCTCTTACTCAAAGCTTGCTAGAGTTTTTTTAAGAGGTAGATCTCTCTTCTTTTTCTTTTATGGAAAGCAACTATGAATAAACCATTTATTTTATTTTTCCATTAACCATGAAAGAAGAAAGAGAGCTCATATTTATAGAGGAAGAATATGTCATGATATGAATGACTCATCCTATGAGTCACACTATGAGTCACAAAAATAATGATTCTCTTATGAGTCATGCAATGACTCATTTGATGAGTCATGCAATGAATCATGAAGAATCAAAAACTATGTGCTAAAACCATGTTCCCAAACCATACCACATTAATGACTCATCTCATGACTCATTAATCAAGGTATAATAAAGTATGTATTTTATTAATGAAAATACCACATCAATACGGTATTTCATAATTTTTCAATCATTAATTAATAAGTCATCATATGACCAAAAAGTCAATGAGTTGACCAAAAGTCAACTGTTTACCAAAAAGTCAACCGGTTGACCAAAAGTTAACTTTATGGAAAAAAATACTAGAATTCATTTTTTAACCACATAACATACTGATTTTACCAATACATATAACCGTTTATGTGTATTCGGTGAAAATCATATATGTGTATCAATCATACGCATCACTCTATAAATTGTGTTTCATAGGATTCAAGTACGCACTTGGTGTGACTCTAGGGCCTAACTTAAGAACTCGGCAGTGGATCATATCCACAAGTACAACAGAGTTGTTAGCTACATATGAAGACTACCCGGGTATAAGTTGTGATAAATGTTTGCAAGATGCTTACACAATTTTATCAGGACCACTCAGTGATAATGCCGTACAGTCCGATCTCTTCGTCAAACCATGTCAAACTATTAAGCCTAGGGTATGAAAAACTGTCAAACCCTAATTGCTCAATTAGTGTTTGTAGATATTAAACTCATAACCTATAAGATCAAACTGACAATCAGTTTATCTTATTTACCTCGGCCAAGGATTTTTAGGTTATAGTTATATCAAACAATCTTATGACATCAACCCCTTATACTGGGAGAGACGAATCCCTTTTTGGCATCTCAATATCTACTTATGTCTCGAGATGTACCCAACAAAAACCGTTATGCATAATTCAATAAGAACTGTGGTTAGGTAAAAGTCTAAATACATCTTTACTGACATATAAGATATTGCACTCATGCCTCAGGTCAAGAGACTACTATGTACTATATCACTTGAGAACTTCTATTTGACAGTTAAGTATATTACCAACTAGATGTTCTCGGCGAGTCGTTCAGTCAACTCATTCACTAATGCGTCACCTGTATACTGTATCTTGATGTCTCACATCAATGATCTAAGAGATTGATCATCTCCTTCAAAAGGAGAAATAGAGCATACACTAGTCTTAACCAAAGTGATGATATCCTATCTCAACATTTCATCAACTAGGAACATTTTAGAATATACGTTACCGACTAATCAGATCTCTTCATTACGATCACTATCCGAAATGTCTGATAGTCTAGTATCATTCTAAGGACTTTATCTGTATTTAAAAATACCAGATAAATCTGACCAAAATAGCATACTATTATTTTGAACAAGGATGTTATATTCATATAGGTCCTATTACAATATACAATTATTGCCTGCAGGGCACCTATATCTAACAAACTCCCACTTGCACTAAGGCCAATCATTGTAGTATCTAATACCCAATAGCTCAACAAGTTTTTTAAATTGTGTACGAGCAATTGCCTTTGTGAATGGATCTGCTATATTATCTTTTGTGTCAACTCTTTCAATCTTGATCTCTTGGCGATCAACTATCTCCCTGATCAAGTGATACTTCCTCAGAATGTGTCTGGACTTATGGTGAGACCGGGGTTCCTTTGTCAGAGCTATTGCAGCATTACTATCACAGTATAAAGGTACTGAATTTTTAATGGTGGGAACAACTTCCAGCTCTGAAAGGAACTTCCTCATCCAGACAGCTTCTTTAGCTGCATCATTTGCCGCAATGTATTCGGCTTCCATAGTAGAGTCTGCTACTGTGTCCTGCTTAGAACTTTTCCAACTGACAGCCCCTCTATTGAGGGTAAAAACATATCCTGAAACAAATTTACTATCATCGCTATCTCTCTGAAAGCTAGAGTCGGAAAAAGCCTCCATTTGGAGGTCACTTTTACCATATATCAAAAATAACTCTTTAGTCCTTTTTAGGTACTTAAGTATATTTTTGACTGCTTTCCAGTGCTCTTCTCCATGATTAGATTGGTATCTACTTACCAAACTGAGTGAATAAGCGATATCCGGTCTAGTACATAACATGGCATACATGATCGATCCTACTGCCAAGGCATAAGGAATTAGACTCATGCGTTTCCTCTCTCCATTAGTCTGGGGAGACATCTTTTTAGAGAGTGAGATTCCAGGAGATGCTGGTACAAAACCTTTCTTGGAATTTTCCATGCTAAACCGCTTTAGCACTTTGCCAATGTATCTAGATTGGGATAATCCTAATATCATTTTAGATCTATCTCTATAGATCTGAATACCCAGTATACAGGATGCTTCACCCAAATCTTTCATGGAAAATCTTTTTTTATAGCTAAATTTTAACCGCTTGTAATGACGGTATGTCATTACCGATTAAGAGTATATCGTCTACATACAAAATAAGAAACGATAGTATACTCCCAATTATCCTTTTATACACACATGGTTCATCTTGATTTTTGATGAAACCAAACTCTTTGATAGCATCATCAAAACAGATGTTCCATCTCTGTGATGCTTGATTCAGTCCATAAATGGATTTAAGCAATCTACATGCTTTTTCACTGCTCCCACTGACTACAAAACCCTCTGGTTGCGTCATATACATGCACTCTTCTAAATCACCATTTAGAAATGCAGTTTTGACATCCATTTGCCAGATCTCGTAGTCACTGTGAGCAGCTATAGCAAGTAGGATCCGAATAGACTTTAGCATAGCTACTGGAGAAAAGGTTTCATCGTAGTCCAAACTAGGTCTTTGACGAAAACCTTTAGCTACCAGTCTTGCTTTAAAAGTTTCTACTTTCCCATCTACACCCAACTTTTTCTTAAACAACCATTTGTAACCTATGGGTATCACCCCTTTGGGAGCATTGTCTAAGATCCATACTTTGTTGGTGTACATAGAGTCTATTTCGGATTTCATTGCATCATGCCAAGCAACAGAGTCCCTACTCTGAGATGCTTGCTGATAACTTAAAGGTTCGTCATCATCTATGACGTGATCTAATATGCTACCTTCAATGAGAAAATCATATTGTCTCTTAGGTGCATGAGATCGCCTTGGATATCTATGGAGTGGTTGTGCTTCTTCTGGTACAACTGAATTTTCTGGTTCTACTAATTTATCAGTATTGATTTGTATATCTGAAATTTCTTTCAGTTCTACCATGCTCCCACTAATTTCTTTTTCAAGAAATTCCTTCTCCAAGAAGGTAGCATACCGAGAAACAATTATCTTTTGTTCATCGATGTGGTAGAATTGATATCCTTGGGAATTCTTTGGATATCCTACAAATTTACACAATACTGATCGTGCCTCTAACTTTTTGGGATCTTGCTTTTTTACATAAGCATGACATCCCCAAATCTTAATATAATTAAGATGTGGTTTCATCCCATACCATATCTCATATGGAGGTTTAGGCACTGCTTTAGTTGGAACTTTATTCAGTAAGTGTACTGTTGTTTCCAACGCATACCCCCGGAATGAAAAAGATAACTCAGCATTACTCATCATGTATCTAATAGGGTACGATTCCTCCTTTCTGAAACGCCGTTAAGCTGTGGTGTAAAGGGTGGAGTAACCTGAGAGAGAATCCCATTCTCTTTTAAAAACCCTAAGAATTCTGAGCTCAAGTATTCTCCTCCTAGATCCGATTGAAGAATTTTAACTTTCTTGCTTGTTTGATTCTCTACTTTATTTTTATACTCGATAAATTTCTCAAATGCTTCAGACTTGTGTTTCATTAAAAACACATGTCCAAATCTTGAAAAATCATCAGTAAAAGTAATAAAGTAGGAGTAGCCACCTCTGGCCATTGTAGACATAGGACCACATACATCACTATGTATCAGTCCTAAGAGTTCTGTAACTCTTGCTCCAGTTCCCTTAAATGGAGTCTTAGTCATTTTACCTTTAAGACAAGACTTGCAAGTATCATAAGACTCAAAGTCAAATGGATCTAAATATCCATGCTTATGTAGCTCGCCAAGTCTTTCCTTATTAATATGACCAAGTCTACAATGCCATAAGAAAGCGTCGTTCACAACTGAGTGCTTTCTTTTATTAGTGTGATGAGTATTCAGAATTGTGTTTTGATTAAGAATATATATGCCATTACACAATGTTCCATAAGCAATCAACTTTTGATTAAATATGATATTCATAACATTGTTCTCCAACTTGAATATATATCCATCTCTATCTAATAAAGATACGGATATTATATTACACATCATAGTTGGTACAAAATAACAGCTATTCAAAATCAAAACGTTTCCATTTGGTAAAGATAAATGAAAATCCCCTACTGCAAGTGCTGTAACTATTGCACCATTACCAACTTGTAGGGTCATCTCTCCAGGTCTAAGTTTTCTATAACTTCTCAATCCTTGTAACAAATTACAGATGTGAGATCCTGATCAGGTATCTAATACCCAAGATGTAGGATTTATAGAAAAACAATTCTGAGTAACAAACACACCTGAAGATGAAGCAACAACTTGCTTATTCTTGATGTGTGAGGCTAAGAATTCTGGGTAGTTTCCTTTAACATTTCTCAACCAGTCTATGAAATTAGGATCGGTTAACTTGTTCTGTTGTGATATGATTTTTAAGTCAGACATAATGGCCTGAAAGAGAGAGAAAAAATTATTTTAGCAGATGTTCAATACATAAAATAGATTTGGTTTATTTTTATCTAAGTTATGCCTCCCACTATTTTTCAAGTCCCTCAAAACCTTATAAGAGGTGATCGGAAAACAACTCCTTGTTTTCAAGTGGGATCAAGATCCCATTATCATTGAATGTATCAACCTTAACGAAAGCCAACAAATTGATACACTCAATAATTGGTAGACAACTTTTGTCTTTTACACTCTTGTAATTCTTGATATGATTTTACCCCTAGTTTTTTTATGACCTTGACGATAGTCAACAAATCATAAAAAACTAGTCAAGTTTGGACCCATCATTTCTTGACTTGCTCAAATTTAACTTATGCAAACTCTTGACGAAAGCCAACAAAGTCGCATAACCAATTTAAGCTATCCTTAATTTTATATACTTAGCCATAGAATAGTATTGCCTTGACGATAGCCAACAAACAAAGTATTTATAAGCTTAGTAGTACTCAACTGAAATGATGGAGGGCTACGGACGATTTCATAAAACTTTTACCATAATCAAACTTGATACAGTTAAAAGATTCTCTATATTTATGCTTGCAATAATTAAACTAGCCAGGAAAGTGCAAGATTAGTGGGAGGGTTCCGAGCTATTCACCGGGAATATTCATCGGACCTTAATTAAGTAACCACCGCTCTTTAAGACTATAACGCGAAAGATTGGGCATCACCCCTTATCTTAAGTTGGGCATCACCCCATGAGTTATATCTCATAATCACTTTCCTAGACACTAGTTAAAAGTTCGTTCTAAATACATCTCTTTTAACTGCTTTAGGTTTATTTATCTTTCACACTAACACTATGTTAATGTCGATCTCACCACTCTATGGTCAATAAACTCTTATTGCCATGTCTCACAAAGTTTAAAAATGAGTTTTTTTTATAATAAAAACTATTCTCTAATGAGATAGAGATATAAACTTTGTAGAATATCGCACTCAATTGTATTGACATCTACAATTGGGGCACAACCAACATATCAACATATGTAAAAGCAATATGGAATGATAGTGGACAACTAAGGGAATAAAATACAACTATACTAATTACATTTTGGCAAGTAATTTGCAACTCCTTACATTGCTTTCTCCCTTGCAAATCCTGTATTATTACATTCACATATACATAGGACGTGCAAGCCCTATTTATAATGGAAAAACCATCTCGTAGGATGGGTAATAATATTGCATTGAATGTAAAATAAAAGCCATAAAT
>BQKN01066248.1:77243-99472 GCA_022839385.1 Asparagus kiusianus
AAAAAATATTAAACCCAATATTAAAGAACATTAATAAATTAGCAAATCGATTATTATGGTTTGAAAATCCTCCAATTTTGACCTTCTTAATTATAGTCTAACAAGTTGTATATAACTGCTTTTTCTTTCTTGCAATTAAACAAAAAAACAAACATTAAAAGAGAGAAAAATGAGAAAGAGAAAACAGGAAAAAATTATCTCATCAACAGAGGGATCAAGAGGAGATCCGTATCCTACTGTAAATGTCATCAGTGAATTAGAAAATGGCCTGCTAAAGAACTCGTCAGATGGGTATAGAATCAGGTCATCAAGATATAATTCTCCCAAAAAAAAATTTTTTTTTGTGTAAACTCCTAACTCATCTAAATTTCACTAGCACTCAACTTAAGTAAGTAACAAATAAATCTAAATAAAATCAAAGATCCAATGAGCAGAAACCTGAGATCTCTTTAATAACCGCTTATTCAGGCGGAAGAGGCAGAGGCGGAGGATGGCTCGTCGGCGGCGAAGGTGGAGGATGGATCGTCGGCGGCGAAGGTGAAGGCACCGGCTTCGAGTCGGTCTACGGGGAGCACTTCGAGGATGAGAACTTCGAGAGGAGGCACGCCGGGCGGGGTCCTGTCGATGGCGAACTGCACGACGGGAAGCACGTGGTGTTCGGGGAGGTGGTGGAGGGGATGGAGGTCGTGAGGGAGGTCGAGAAGGTGGGGTCCGAGAGTGGTGGAGGGGATGGAGGTCGTGATGGAGAGGACGATGATGGTGAAGAGGAGGTGGTTCTTGGAGAGGAGGGAGAGGACGACGATGATGATGGTGAAGAGGAGGCGGTTCTTGGGGATTTCAGAGATCGATTAGGGATTTTAGAGGGCGCGGGCAATTTTAGATTGGGTGAAATTTTTAGGGGGGAAGCGGAGAAAAAGAACGCGGCTATTGATTTTATTTACAGAAAAAAAAGCCCAAACGGTTTAACCCGTTTGGGTTAATATCCCAAACGGTTACAACCGTTTGGGGTATGCGTTTGGGATCTTATTCCTGCCCAAACGGTTTTAACCGTTTGTGTTAAATTATCCCAAACGGGTTAATCCGTTTGGGCTGTTTTTATTTGCCCAAACGGTTACGAGAACCGTTTGGGAAGCCCAGTTTTGTACTAGTGATAGGTGCAGATCTGCGAGATCGGTTCCTCTTGAGTCCTCGTTGGGACGAGGTAGAGAAGTTTGATGAAGGGGTCGCCTCCTTCTCTGACTTTATGCTTGGTTCTTGAACTGGAGACTAAAGTCCATGTTGCACAAACAAGAAAAACACATGAGAGGGTGGGGACTGGTTCCCCCGTGGTGCCTCTGACGGTCAAGTTAGTGAAACTTGAGTGGGAAGGGGAAGGTTAGGAACTGATGTGGTTCTTGAGGTGGCAATGTGCCATTACCGAGGGTCTGTATGAGCTCCTCTATGTATATGAAGAATTGTGTATTTTTTTCTTTCTTAGGGGGAGACAGAGAGAGAGAGAGAGAGAGAGAGAGAGAGAGACCGAGCCCGAGCCCTCCTTCAAGTTAGGAGTCTTCCTATATATATCACCATGATGGGGATAAAGTGGTGACAAAGTACGGGCTAAGAGCCGAGTCATCCCTCGCTTTACAAGTGTCGACTAGTGACTGAAGGGTAAGTCACTTCAGTACGAGAGAGGATGTCTTCGTATTTTTTGGGAAGTGATTGAGAGTGTGGCAGAAGGCACGCAAGCAGACTGAGTCATCCCTGAGTTCCTTGAGGTTTCTCGGGAGTTGCAATTCATTTATTGCCTTCACTTTATCGGGGTCAATATGGATGCCCTTCGTGATGATGACAAATCCGAGGGCCGCTGGACATTCTGAGGAAAGACTTGGTAGGGTTCATCTTCAATTGATGACTTCGCATGAGGTCGAACATTGTCCTCAAGTCTTTAATGTGGTCATCTTTGTTGCGGCTTTTAACGACCAAATCATCAATGTAGCACTTGACGGTCTTTTGAAGATGTTCCTAGAAAATCTTCATCATCGCTTGTTGGTACGTAGCGCTTGCGTTCTTCAAGCCAAAGGGCATGACTATATAGCAGAAGACGCCGAGAGGTGTTCTGAAAGAGGTATGTTTCTCGTCATCTGGATACATCTTGATTTGATTGTATACTGAGAATCCATCCATAAATGATATTATCTCGAATCGACACGTGTTGTCGATGATGACATCCGTGATAGGGAGAGAAAAGTCATCTTTCGGGCACGCGGTGTTTAGGTCTCTGAAATCAATGTAGATCCTGATCTTCCCATTCTTCTTTAGAACCGGAACGATGTTCGCAAGCCAATCGGGATGTTGCTCTTCCCGGACGAAGCCTGAATTAATCAGCTTTTTAACTTCAGCCTCAATTACCTCCATAATCTACGGACAAAACTATCTTTGTTGTTGTTTGAAGGGTTTAACATCCATTTTGATGTTAAGACGATGCATCACCACATTCGGATCAAGTTCTGGCATGTCTTTGTAGTTCCAGACGAAAACATCGATATACTCTCTAATGAGAGCAATCAACTCTGCTTTCTCATCTACTGGAAGGTTATCACTTACGAATATTAGTTTTGAGTTGACTTCGTCACCTATGTTTACTTGGACCACTTTATCCTCAGTGGGAGGCTCTCTTTGTTCGAACCGGTCACCATATTGGATATTCAGGTGGTGGATCCATGGGTCTTCCCAAACCTGTAGTTGATCGTCTTACTCTATTATGGTGGGATCGACTATGGCCATGTTCAACATCAACCCTTTGAACACCTTTCCAATGCTGACATCGGAGTCCCAACCCGAAGAATCGGATGAATTTTTGTCTTTTGCTAATTGACTTCCAATCTGCCAACAACGTTCGTCATCAGATGAGGAGACGTAGCCTAGGCCCCTTTCGTGTGCGTAGTAATTATCAGGTTTTCTTTTTGGGATGTAAGCAGCCTTAGTCGAAACTCGGGGACCTCGACCGAAGCAAAGTCCTTCTCCAAGTGCAAGATTGTATCCCCATTTCTTTAAGAGTTCACGCACTTCTGGACAATACTTGGATAGGTGAGGACTAAGTTTTTCATCATCATTATCTTCTCTCGAAAAATGGTCCGGCATTGGAGATATCTCGCCTTTACCATAGATTATCTCTTTCTGACCCATTTTCTTAGCAGGAATGACAATGGTCATTCCGAACGAGTCTTGGATATACTTCTTAGTCACGCAAGATGATAGGAGCGGCATGTGCAAATCAGGATCATCGCATAATCCCTTTATTAGCTCCTCAAGAGAAGGTGAATACTCTAAATCATCATTTACTACTTCTTCGGTAAGTTACCAATTACAACTACTATCTGACGATTCTCCACCGTCAAGACTAATTACAAAGGATACAATGACATTTAATACAAAACCTCCATTATAATTAAGCCCAGCCTCGGTGTCAGCTTCTTCTCTGCTGTCCGTGCCTTGGGTTGATGGTTCAATGTCGGATTCAGCACCATAAAGAAGGGAATTGGTAAAATAGTTTTCTAATCCCTTAAACTGTTACTTATCCGCGACCACCATCTTGACCTCATTATTAATGTCTACATATTTGAGACACTGGTGGAGGGTAGAGGGAACTATGAGGTTACCATGGATCCAGTGTCGACCCAAAAGTAAATTATAGGAGGTCTCTGCGTCGATCACGTAACATATGGCTTCTGATTTTAGATCTCCAAGTTGGCACTTCACCCAAACATTACCCAATGGTCTGGACCCACTGGTGTTGAATCCATAGATAACGATGCCCGTTGAAGCTAACTTACTAGCGGGGATTCCAAGATTGTACATCAATCAAAGTGGCATGATACTAACAACGGAACACGGATCGACTTGGATCCGGTTGACAATGCTAGAACTAATGTATCCGGTGAAATACAATGGTATGTCGTGCTTCAAATTCCTTACTTGCATGTCCTCCTTGGTGAAAGTGACGCACGGGAATTGTTTGGCCGTGATGTTACAATGTTGAGCTGACGACTTTGGTTCTTCAGGGATTAGTTTGATCTGGGTGAGGAATACATCGGAATCGGCCAGAGTTTTTTGCAGGGCCTCCCTGTTGTCTTTGGACAGACGTAATAACTCGTATAGAGTTATCCTCACTGGGATGTTAGCCTGTTGGGCCATCACATCAACACGGTATGAAGTGTTCGAATTCCCCGGTTTGTCTCCTCCAATCGGATGATTGAAACAAAATTGCTTCGGGTTCTGAACCTCTTGATGCTGGGGCTCTTTGTCTTTTTGCTTGGTTGCAGTCTCCTTTTGTTTAGGGGTTGACTACTTTTGAGAAGTTTCTTCCGAAGGATTGGGAGTGGTCGTAACCACCTCCTTCTTAGCTAGCTGATCGGCCATCTTGGAATAGTCGAATCGATATTCGTTTCCAATTCTAGTGGTAAAGACTGATTCTTCACTGGTAGCAAAAGCTTTATGCTCATCATCGGAAGGTGGGAAGGTAGGGATTCCTTCATCATTTTCCTCCGGAATAGCTGTAGTGGCACGATAATATTTCCTCTTGCCTTTGGACTTGGATTTCTTCTTGGAGGAGGATCATGTCCATTGCTCATCTTGAAGTAGATCAGGATGAACCCAATGAATTTCAACGTTGGGAGCCATGTGTAGCACTAGTTCTTTCTAGCATTGTCCGTGAGGATCCTCATTAATTGTCCTTATCCCTACCCTTGTCATAGGTTCTGGTTGAAATAACGTGAGGGGAATAGAGCCGAAATTGATGCTTCCTACATTTGCACCCACTTTCTTTTCCTTAGGTTGTTTTATAGTAATAATCCCAGTGTCAATCAAGGCTTGAATTTTATCCTTAAGAGCATAGCACTTCTTGGTGAGATGATGAACTGCTCTGTGGAATGCACAGTACCGCGGATCTGTAGTCTTCTTAGCTTCCTCGTGATCGGTGATTGGAGGCAGCTTAATCTTATTGTTTTCTAACAATTATTTAAAAATACCGGGGACCTCGTCTTCCTTAAAGGAGTATTCCTTCAGGAACTTTGGTTTCGAAGCCTTCTGTTGCCTTGGAGGTTGTTGCTTCCATTGAGGCGATTGCTGCTTGGGTGCTTGTTGTTGTGGCTGTTGTTGAGGTTGCAATTGGAATGTCTGATTTGCATCCAACGCATTCTCCTGTGCCTTCTCTTTACTACAAGGGGTGAAGTTCTGTTTTGGAGCAGTAGTCGTGGGTTGACATCTTTCGGCTTTCTTCCTTTTGAGGAAGCGTTCAGCTTGCTCCTCGCGTATTTTCAACTCTTTCTAAGTCTTGGATGGTGCGACGCTCATAGCTTCCAGTACATCCAAAGAAAGGTTATTATGACATGTTTGGAGAATGAATTCCTCCATGATTGGATCTCGGCAGTCCATCGCCTTATTCCGGAAGCACTTGACGAAGTTTTTGACTGATTCTCCGTCTTTTTGTTTCTCATCAAATAGTGTCCCGATTGACACCTCCGTGTCATCATCGAAGAAGTTGGCAAGAAACATGCTCTCTATGTCATCCCAGCTATTAATACTTCCCGGCTTGAGACGACGGTACCAGTCGAAGGCGGCTGTGCAAAGGGTCCCCATGAATGATCGTATTATCAGAGGTTCATTGCCTGAAATGACCCCTAGGTAGGACTTGAAGTAAATAAAGTGTTGAGCGGGTGAACCCCTTCTGTCAAATGGTGTGAAGTTAATCAAGTTAAACTTTACTAGGTACGGAATTGATTCCCACTCCTTCAGATAAGGACATAGAATGCCTGTCTTCTTTACCTCTTGAGGAGACATCAAAGCATTCATTTTGCTTTTGAGGTCATTCATCTTTAGATCTTCGCCTGCATCTTTCTTCGGGTGACCTTGAAGAAGAGTGGTGGGACTACCCCCAGTGTTAGTGTTGTTGGTGGGGCCACCCCCAGTGTTGAGGCTATCTTCAGCATTTTTATCATCGGGAGAGGTATTGGTATTAATATTTGTTGGCCTTCTTGTTTTGATGATATTTAATAAATAATTTACTTCTAATGTTGTTTGTCTAGTGTTTGTGTTTTTGTATTTATTCTAGGCAAACAACGAGTTGGAGGATGGATGGAATTGCGCATTCATGATCATATCCAATGGAGGTTGGCAGAATTATGGAGTGAAGCCTTGCAATTCAAGTTAAATATTCAAGTTCAAGCTTCATCCGCACGTGTACCAAGATAGAGCTTCGTTGAAGATCACAAGCTTGGGTAATTTAGTTTAGGAGTTTATATTATGTGTGTTAGTACCTTAAGCTCAATATAATATGCACACATATTTTATTGGTTTCTTTGTATATATATATATATATATATATATATATATATATATATATATATATACATAAGTTAAGTTTTGGTTTCTATGTATATTTAGTTATATATATACATACATAGTTTTGAGTTTTTAAGTTTTAATATGAAACAATTGAAAATACATTTCTTGTTTTATACTTACATGCATATATATGATTTCATCAATATCAATTTTATTTAGTTCAATGAAATCATATTTTCTTTTGAAATGTTTGCAAAATATGCAATTTTATGAAAATATTGTTTTCTTGGTTTATGGACTTAATAACAATCATATACATCTTTCATTAAGTCTATATATTTATTTTGTATTGTTTTAAAACATGGTTTAGCTAAAATATCAAAATTCATATGTTTACATTTTCATGTTTTGGACTATTTTGCAAAATGATGATATTTCTCATTTGGGAGGTCTTTTCTAAAAACCAGTTTTTGCAGCATGTGTATTATCATGTCTACAATCATTTTCTAAAGTTTTACATTTCTCTAAATTTATTTGATATTTTTAAACAGGGTTTTAAAATTAAAAAATCAACTTTCAAACTGTTCTATTCATGTATCAGTTTGCGGTCGACCGCTACGGTCGACCGCACCTGAGTTTTTACCTGCGGAGTCAAACAGAAACTTTCATGGTCGATCGCCACGATCGACCGTCAGCTCGAATTTTCCAACGGTCGACCATCACAGTCGACCGCCAAAGTCTCTGGAAAATTCTCAGCTTCGAAAGTGGCTCGCGGTCGACCGTGAGATTTTCACAGTCGACCGCCGTTCACTCCAACGGCTAGTTTTGGTACAAAATCAGATTTTTGATTCTTGGGTTTTTTTATCTTTTCCTTTGGGGTTTTGGCTGAGATTTTGGGAGGCTATATATACCCCCTTGCTCTCATCTTTCATGGGTAAACCAAGAAGTTTTTAAAACAAAAGTTTAATAAGGGTTTAAGCTTGGTTAGTTTATTTTAAGTTTGGGGTTTTACAAAGAGGAGCTTACGTTAGTTGTTGAAGAGTTCATCTTTAATATTTCATCATCCTCTCTTTGTGTTTATAAAGAAGTTTTCTAATTCTTTTCTCTAGCAATTTTATTATTGATTTTTATATTCTTATTAGATTTTATTTCACTCATTGTTTACACACACCCACTTGAGCTTATTGTATTTGCATAAATAGTATATTTGGGTTGGTGCGTGTTGTAACATTGAGAGTGAGCTTCATTGTGTTCTCATCCATATTTGAGAACAATCATTTGTTATTTTGTGAAATTATAAAGTTTTCTGTGAGCTAGAAAACCAAGTGTGAGGAGTGTAGACGTTGATCGGTAAATGTTGAAAATCGACATTATGAGTGTTTGTGAATGTTTATCGGTGAGCGTTAAAAACCGACATTGTGAGAGTGTGAATTGTGAAGTTTTCGGTGAACTAGAAAACCAAGTGTGAGGTGTGGACGTTGATCGGTGAGTGTTAAAAACCGACATTGTGAGGTGTAAACGTTATTCGGGTGATCGTAGAAAACCTAGTTGTGATAGTGGATTTCTCCCCGAGAGTGGGGAGCGGAGACATAGGACGGAAGGTCCGAACTCTGTGATCATTTGAGTGTGTTTGAGTTTGTCATTGGTGTATTTGCTTATGCATTTATCTTATATCGCCAATTGCTTATTACTCTTGTATATTTTGCCCTATCACATTTATAGTTTGATTATATCACCCTTGTGTTAGTTTATATATCTTTGCATATATCCCATAGTATATCTCATTGCTAGGATATATCCCTTTGGTCATATTACTTATCCTAGCTCATATATCTTGTTATATTTTATACTTGCTAGGATAACTTGTTAATTAGTTTTAATTGGTATAAAATCGGATTAGACTAGCATAAGACCCTAATCACCACCCTCTAGGGTCTAACAATATTCTCCTCCACTTCTGAGTCGCTATCTACCTGATTGGTGGTATAGCGACGACTAGATTCATCATGCTGATTTGACAACTCTTGGAATTGCTGGGCATGTAAATCTTTGACCCATCGTACGATCATCTCCATCTCAATTTTGAAATCCTCCTTCTACTTAGCCAAGGCTTCTTTAAGGAGCTGAGCCATCTGCTCAGTAATGATCATGAATGCCTCTCGAGTCTGTCCTGCACTAGACGTCGTATTATCAGAAGTGATTACAGAGTTTGCATCTGATGTTTTATCATCTGAGGAATGCCCTCTCTGAATTCTCCGATAATCCCTTGGTGTGATGGTTCCAGATCGTTCTGAGTTATACGCTAGGATATATTCGGGAAAGGTTCGGGACTAAAGTGTCGTGTAGACTTTTCCTTATCGACTATATTGATTGTGACTTCTGGAAGTTTTCCACCCTGACCAGCTGATCTTCGCTTATGAAAGTGTCTTGTCTTAGGTTTGGACACTCCAGTAGAGATCCTCTCGAATACCGAGACCCTCTGTGGAGCGGTCTTGGGATAGCGAGAGTCTGTTTCTGGGGTATTTCTCTTTTGAGATTCACCCTCAGTCCGATAGTACAACTCGTCGGTGTTGCAGGCAGAGCAACCTATTAGCTATTCACTTGTTATTTCAAGTATAACACTGTCATTTGTCGGACGCGTCTTCATCTGATTAGATAACGCCTTGTTGGCGTTCACAAGAGTCACTCGTTTGGAATTACACCTTTGTAAGGGTGTAACCTTAACGAGCTCCTGGTTTTCTGTACGCACCCCCAAGCGGGTGGTTACAAGAATAGTCTTGTTGAGAGGTTGTGTATGACCCCTATTCTGAAGAGTCATTCAAGATTTGTTCATTAGACCCAAGCGTTCTTTAATAGGAGTTTTGCCTCAATCTTCGTGTAGAGGACCCAGGCGATCCTTCAACAGAATCCTAAATTTGGAGAGATCTGTTAGCCTTCTTGTTTAGATGATGTTTAATAAATAATTTACGACTAATGTTGTTTGTCTAGTATTTATGGTTTTCTATTTATTGTAGACAAACAACATATTGCAGGATGGATGGAATCAAGCTTTCACGATCATATCCAATGGAGGTTGGCGGAATAGTAGAGTGAAGCCATGCAATTCAAGTTAAAGATTTAAGTTCTCGCTTCATCCGCAAGTGTACCAAGATAGAGCATATTGAAAATCAAGATTGCTTGAGTAAATAGTTTAGGAGTTTATATTATGTGTGTTAAGTACTTTAAGCTCAATATCATATACACACACATTTTATTGGTTTCTATGTGTGTGTGTGTGTGTATATATATATATATATACATATTTTGGCTTTTGGTTTATCCACAAACAAAGTTTTTACAAGCATATAAATAAATATTTATATTCATACATATATGTTTTTACATGGATAAGTTGATTTGGTTTAATTTCATAGATATGAAACAAATATATATTTATATACATACCCATATGTTTCATATTCTATTGTATTTATAAAAATATTGTATTCATTGGTTATAGACTTCATAACAATAGTTTACATCTTTCTTTAAGTCTATAAAATCATTTTATAAAGTTTTAAAACATGGTTTAGCTAAAATATCAAAAACATGTGTTTTGTATTTTTATATTTTGGACTATTTTGTAAAATGAAGATATTTCCATTTAGGAGGTGTTTTTTAAAAACTATTTTTTGTAGCATGTGTATTATCATGTCTACAACCATTTTCCAAAGTTTTATGTTTTTTAGAATTTATTTGATATTTTTTAACAATGTTCAAAGTTAAAATTTTCTGTGTACATGTTTATGAGTGGACTCATGAACAGTATTGAGGCGACTCACAAACTACTGCGTAGTTTATAATTTGTTTCTGATGAGTCGACTTACAACATCATGAATTGACCCATCAGGTTGAGTCGACTCATGCCTATCATAAGTCGACTCACAAACTGTGCTGGAAAATGAGTTTTGTTTCTGATAAGTCGACTCATGATCTTATGAGTCGACCCATGGTTTATGAGTTGACTCATGATTTTTATGAGTCGTTCCATAAGTTGGTTTTTAGCTTGTAACAACTACTTATGAGTCAACTCATGAATAGTACTGAGTCGACACATAACACTGTAATGGCTAGTTTTTGGCTGAGCTGTTTTTTGGTTTTTTAGACTTTTCACTTAGGTTTTCTTGGTTCTTTGGGGTTCCTATAAATACCCCCACATATCCTCAGTTCAAATATATCCAAGAAAAGTTTAAACAAGTTTTTAAAGGGTGTTTAAGTGTGTTTAAGTTTGGTTTAAAGTTTGTTTGGTTTGTAAAGAAGCTTTCACAAGTGGAGGAGATCATCTATATTATTTGAGCTCCATTTTAATCCATCCCTCCATCTTGTTTTTCAGAGAAGAATTTCTAAACTTAATACTAGTTTTATATTAATTATTTGTTGTTTATCATTTTCATCAAGCTAAGGTTTTACATTGAGTTTATAATTGACTTTCTTATTGCTTACACACACAACCATTGAGCTTATTGTATTTGCATACATTGTATAATTGGATTGTGGGGAGTTGTATTAATTAAGAGTGAACTTAATTGAGTTCTCGTCCATTGTAGAGAACAACCAAAGTTGTATTCGTGCCTAATTGTGTAGATCAACTTATAATACACTTGTACATCAAGAGAAGTGTGTGGTGAGAGACGGGGTCGTCCCAAGAGGAGTGGGGTAGGAACAATACCTAGAGAGAGGTTGTAATTTCTAACACTTGAGGGAGACACGGACTAGATACCAACACTTGAGAGGGTGTAGAGTAGGATTGTAAGAGTGTGAGATTATAAAGTTTTTGGTTAACTAGAAAACCGAGTGTGAGGTATAAACGTTATTCAGATAAGCATAGAAAACCCGGTTGTGATAGTGGAGATCTCCTCGAGGTGAGGAACGGAGACGTGGGTCGTGGGGACCGAACTCCGTGATCATATCATTTATTTGTGATTGAATTGGCGCACTTATCTTTATATTTATATCTTATATCGTCTTTGTATACTGCTTGTTATTTATATTCCCCCACTATCTAGTTGAGATTATTTACCCTTGTGTTTTTTATATATTCTTGCATATATTTCACAATATAGGATATATCTCTTTGTTCAAATTGCATATTCTTTCTCATAACATATTGTATATCTATTTTGCAAGAATAATTTATTAATAAGTTTTAATTGGCATAAAATTGGATTAGATTAGCATAAGACCCTAATCACCCCACCTCTAGAGTCTAACAAGATCCACGCTGCCATAGGGCTTCATCGAAGGTGCGGGAGCAGGAGGAGCGGGATCTGAAATTAATGAAGGTTGGAGAGCAGCCTTGGAACTGGAATTGAGTGAGAGACACGACTAGTGTCTCTTGTTGGGTAGAGGCGTTGTTTTGGCATTCAACACCCAAACCTGCTTAGGTCTTGGTGGCTCTTTGACCACCTCTTCTTTTTACAATTCTTGTGCCTTTCGTACAAGGATCCGGGCATGCGTAAAAAGTGCGCAACGCTTCTGGATGCGCTCCTCGAAAGTAGAACGGGTTCTTTTGACACAAACCTATTTGTTAGTTGGCAGTTGGGAGGAGGATCCCGATGCTTACTGCGGTGATAGTTTAGCCACTTAGGGCCTTCTAAACTCTAGATCCGCTTGGTAGTGGAGTCCATCCACCTGTTCCAAAAGCCTTGGCGAATTGTCGGGCAAGACGTTGGCAAAACCTCTGGCGAGCCCTCTTCGTCAGCACTGGTGTGTCCTCGACGGGCAACTCCTTGACCTTTAAGGAGTTGTCACAAATATTAGATCCGGCTTTCCTGGAGGCCGGAGAGGAGGCTTCAGCAGAATTCGTGTGAAGATTATCACCCTGAGTTTTCAGATCTGAAGGCCAATTAACCTTCTTAATGGAAGTGGTCTTCCTATGCTTGCAGGGAGAGGAAGATCTGGAGGAGGAGGAGGAGGAGACGTACTCCTTAAACTTCTGCTGGTCGAACTCGTATTCGACCTCTTCCTCCACCAGGATCTTGATCAGCAGCTACGACACGACAGCCTCGGTAGTAAGGCTGTTGGCTCCCACTGTGGTCGCCAGCGTGTTTTGGTAAAAACTTTGTTCTTTCATTAACGGACTCATCACAACTTTAATCATTACAATGATCTCAACAAATAAAAATAAAAATTATAACTTTCTGAAAATAAACACAACGGACGTTTATCACCCGCTGTTTGCGTGAGGTCTTGGCCTATGCCAGGGTTTATCCGTGGACCACCGACTGATCAGATCCAATATAAAGATTTTGTTGCCTCACAAAGAAGACAAAAAACTAAAGTAACTATCTCGGCAAAGCGAGATAATCACTCTTTTTGAGAATCGCAGCTAGGTACGATCTCAAAGAAATAGATGAACTGATGCAGATCTCTCGAGCTCTTCCTCTTTATGCTGAATAGCTTGCCGAGATCTCTTCCTCCTCTCTGAAATTCGTGGCTCCTCACTGTTCAATTTGACAAGGCTTCGTCGAGGCTTTAGAATTCTGGATCTCTGCAAATGAAGGCCCTAGGGCTGTATTTATAGGCTTCAAAAGCCTTATTTTTGGATAAGAACGAATGATTTGATCTTATCCTCAGTTGTAACCACTTAAACACATTTATAGATGACCTCAAATTAGTTAGGGAGGCTCTGGATCAGAATCGGGCAGTTAACAACAAAAAATGGTATAAAACAGTATTTTCCGGGCCGGGACACCTGACCAGGCCAAGACAATCTCGGTCATGCCGAGACTATCTCGATTTAGCCGAGACTGTCTCGGCCAGGCCGAGATGTCGTTTTCCCCTCTTTTGACTATTTTTTCCATAATTTTCTCATCCGACCTCGAAATGACGCGATTCAAAATACGTCAGAAAGCTGAAGAATAGATCTACAACCTTCCATGGGTGAATCATATGTGGAACAGACGAGGCATGAGTGGCACTTCACCGTTCGTGAGTGAAACATAATTCCCGATTAGATCATTTCTTTGCTATTCTGTCGTCTCGTTGACTTGTACGTTTCGTCGACTCGCTTCATTCGCTTGTCGACGTCAGATAATCCTCTTCGACTTAGATAATGATGTTCATCGTCTTCTCTCCGTCTAGAGCTGCGCGTGGGAACCCATAAGTAATTTTTGACACGTACAAGATCTTCTATCACCTAAAGTGAAGTGACCAACGCATTGACAAACTACGATTTGAGGAGGAAGGACAAAAAGACTTCCTAAGCTAGCACTTCAAGAGAGGCCTTGTCGACAAGAGGTAGAAGTTTATATCCAAGAGGTGGTAATAGGAACATGTCAAAGTCAAGGGGCCACCACCAGTTAGCGAAGAACCAATGTGTATTCTGTAAGGAACAAGGATATTGGAAGAGATATTGTCCGAAGCTCAAGGAAAAGGAGAATAGAAAGAAGAAGGCCCGAAGGCCAATGAGGTGAGCGTCGCGAGAGGTGATGATTCTGATGATTCGTACTTTTCTTTATTAATTACTCCAGAGGTGAACCATGTGGATGCATCTGATTGGATGCTTAATTCTGGTGCTACTTATCATGTGACTCTCTTGCGAGATTGGTTTGCATCATTCAAAAAACTCAATAGGGGTGTAGTAGTCATGGAAAATGATCAATCATGTAGTATTTGTGGGATAGGTATCGTCAGGATTCAGATGCACAATGGAGTAGTTCGTGAATTGAATGGAGTGAGATTTATTCCTCAGTTGAAGAGGAATCTTATTGATAGTGATAAAGAGAGTCCTGTTGGCTTTCTTGTTTTGATGATGTTTAACAAACAATTTACTTCTAATGTTGTTTGTCTAGTGTTTGTGTTTTCGTATTTATTTTAGGAAAACAACGATTTGGAGGTTGGATGGATTGCGCCATAACGATCATATCAAATGGAGGTTGGTGGATATAGTGGTTGAAGCAATGCATTTCAAGTTCAAGATCCAAGTTCAAGCTTCATCCGCAAGATTACCAAGGCAAGATTATTGAAGATCAAGATCAAGCTTGGGTAATTTAGTTTAGGTTTTATATTATGTGTGTTAGTACCTTAAGCTCAATCATATATACACATACATTTTATTGGTTTCTATGTATACACACACACATTTTGACTTTTTGTTTATCCACAAACAAAGTTTTTACTAACATATAAATAAATATTTATATTCATACATATTTGTTTTTACGTGGATAAATTGGTTAGGTTTAATTTCATAGATATGAAACAAAAATATATTCATATACATACTCATATGTTTCATATTCTATTGTATTTATGAAAATACTGTATTCATTATTTATAGACTTCATAACAATAGTTTATAACTTTCTTTAAGTTTATAAAATTATTTTGTGTTGTTTCAAAACATGGTTAAGCTAAAATGTCAAAACTCATATGTTCACATTTTCATGTTTTGGACTATTTTGCAAAATGATGATATTTTCGTTTGGGAGGTCCTTTTTTAAAAAAAACTAGTTTTTGTAGCATGTTCATTAATATGTCTACAATCATTTTCCAAAGTTTTACATTTTTTAGAATTTGTTTGATATTTTTAAACAAGGTTTTAAAATCAGAAAACAACATTCAAACCTGTTATTTCATATATCTGTTTGCGGTCGACCACCACGGTCGACCGCACCCTTGTTTTTCCCTCAGTAGCCAGTAGAGACTTTCGCAGTCGACCGTGACGATTGACCATCAGTCTGAAAAATCCCACGGTCGATCGTAAAACTTTCTGGATATTTTCTCAAGCTCGAAAGTGGCTCTTGGTCGACCGTGAAAATTTCACGGTCGACCGCCATTCACTCCAACGATTATTTTGGTACTTGAGTTAGATTTTATTTTACTTATTGTTTACACACACCCACTTGAGCTTATCATATTTTCATACATAGTATATTTGGGTTGGTGAGAGTTGTAATAATTAAGTGTGAGCTTACATTGTGTTCTCATCCATATTAGAGAAAAATCATTTGTTGCATTCGTGCTTAATTATAAGATTCACTTTGTAATATACTTGTACACCGAGAGAAGTGTGTGGTGTAAGTCGAGGATCATCCTAAGATGAGTGACGTCGGTTGACGAACCTAGGGAGAGGTAGTATCCGAGCACTTGAGAGAGACACATCTAGGTCCAACACTTGAGAGGGTGTAGAGTGTGATTACAAGAGTGGTGATTGTAAAGTTTTCGGTTAGCTAGAAAACCGAGTGTGAGGTGTAAACGTTGTTCGGATAAGCATAGAAAACTCGGTTGTGATAGTGGATTTCTCTCCGGGAGTGGGGAGCGGAGACGTAAGACGGAAGGTCCGAACTCCGTGATCATATTGTGCGTTTGCATTGTTTATTTACACTATCATTATTATCTTGTTTATGTTTATTTCACCATTGCATTAGTTTATATATCTTTGTATATATTTCATCATATACCTCTTTGCTAGGATATATCTCTTTGTTCATATTGTATATTCTTGCTCATATCATATTGTATATCTATCTTGCAAGAATAATATTTAAATTAGTTTTAATTAGCATAAAATTGAATTAGATTAGCATAAGACCCTAATCACCCCCCCTCTAGGGTCTAACAAGTCCACAGTAAAAATTTGTATTATCTGAAGGGGAGCACCGAGATTGGTTAGGTAGCTTTAGCTATTTTAGAGGCGGACGTGAGTAGACTTTGGCATTATAGGTTAGGGCACACAGATAAAAAGTCATTGTAGGCACTATGCAAGCAGGGGCTATTGAAGGGAGCCAAGAGTGAGAAAGTTGAATTCTGTGAGCACTGTGTACTTAGTAAGAAGACAAAGGTGAAGTTTAGGACAACCATTCATAGGACAAGAGGCATCTTGAACGTGCACACAGATGTTTAGGGTCCCACCAAGATGTCATCACTTGGTGGTCGACATTGGTTCATCACGTTTGTTGATGACTATTCTAGGCGTTGTTAGGTGTACACCATGGCGAAGAAGAGTAAATTCCTAGATATATTTGTGGAGTAGAAGAAGAGATTAGAACTGCGGACTCAGAGATAGATCAAGATGTTGCGATCCGACAATGGCGGTGAGTATACTTCTGACCCCTTTCAATAGGTATGTCGAGACGAGAGCATAGAGAGACACTTCATAGTTAGTCATACACTACAGCAGAATGAGATGCCAGAGAGGTTGAATCGGTCTTTACTGAAGAAGGTCAGATGTTTGTTGTCGCATAGTAGTTTGGAGAAGATCTTTTGGGATGGCAGTTTCTTATGCGAGTCACCTCATTAATAGGCTGCTTTCATCTACGATTGAGGGGAAAACCGCTATGGAGATGTGGTCGGGAAAGCCAATACATGACTATGATCAGCTCAAGGTATTTGGGTGCCCTGCATTTTATCATGTTAGAACAGATAAATTAGAACCTTGAGCTAGGAAGGCCATATTTGTGGGATTCAAGTATGGTATCAAGGGATACAAGCTTTGGGATCCAGTTGATAAGAAGATTGTGCTGAGTAGAGACGTCACAGTCGATGAGGCGTCGATCTTGAAGCTTCATAGCTCTCATCAGGTGGAAAGCACCCCGACAGAGGAGATATCGTAGGTGGTGGAGATTGATGCAGGTTCACATTGTCCAGATAGGACTGTATCCATTAGAGTGTCGACTGAGGTGACGCCAGGTGAGCACGATGATTATTTGGAGGATACAGGTACATTAGAGTGTCGACTGTATCCATTAGAGTGTCGATTGTATCCATTAAAGTGTCGGCTGAGGTGTCGAGTGAGGTCGACGGCTCAAGTTTAGGATTCTATTGCAGTTCGAAGACCCAGGATAGACATATGGTTACCATCTAGGTATACAAACACAGTTATTGCATATGCACTTCCTGTGGAGAGTGTCGATGAGATGGTTCCTACTACATTCAGAGTGGCCGAGCAGAGTTCAGAGGATGATTTATAGCATGAGGCTATGCAAGAGGAGATGGAGTCTCTCCATAGGAACGACACATGGGAGCTTGTCGAGCTTCCAAAGGGGTGGAAGGCTATTGGTTGTAAGTGGGTGTATACGAAGAAGGGGGGCATTGAAGGCACTCCGGTGAGGTTTAAGGCTAGGTTGGTGATTCGAATCTTACTAGCTTTGGTGGTACGGTATGGATTGGAATTGGATCAATTGGATGCATTTCTTCATGGTGATCTTGATGAAGGAATTGATATGACTCAGCCATTAGGGTTTTAAGCTGCAGAGGAGGATAAGTTGGTTTGTATAGAGCCAGATTTGTCACAGGTAGTGAGCATGGTTTCGAGATACATGCACGACCCAGTTTCAGGTCATTGGAATGTCGTGAGATAGATTTTGAGGTACATTCGAGGTACTCTCAGCGTTGGTTTGGTTTTTGAGCGGGACACTAGCAGTGGACAAATATGTATTGGATACATAGATTCGGACTACACTGGAGATTTGGATAAACGCTGATCGACGATAGGGTATGTGTTCACTTTGACCCATGCGTCGGCGTGTTGGAGATGCACCTTGCAGTCTACGGTGGCTTTGTCGATGATGGAGGAAAAGGATATGGCGATTACGGAGGTTGTTAAAGGAGTAGATTTAGCTTCAAGAACTTTTGGAGGATCTTGGTATTTCGCAGTGATCCGTCATCATTTATTGTGATAGCATGAGTGCTATTTATTTAGTGAAAAATCAGGTCTTTCATGCGAGAATGAAGCATATCGATGTTTATTATCACTTCGCTTAAGATGTTCTTGAAGATGGAGATGTGAAGCTCATGAAGGTCCACACAAAAGATAATCCAGCGGATATGCTCACAAAGATGGTCCCGAGTAACAAGTTTGATCATTATAAAAACTTATTGCAAATTCATGATTATTGAGACCGTTCGCGACCATTTGGATGAACTACGAGCGACTTGATCCCTTGGGAGAGAGGGTACGTAGGCAACCACATTGGTGCAGCCGGATTGTTGGTGTCGGCTCAGTTTTGGAAACACTTCGCCGATGTGGAGAATTATTGGGTAGCAGGTTTCTAATCTGTTTTGGTAATAAGTTATTAGGATTCCTAATCTATTTTGATAACAGGTTATTGTTAGACCCTAGAGGGTGGGGGGTGATTAGGGTCTTATGCTAATCTAATCCGATTTTAGCTTAATTAAAACTAATTCAAAAATTATTCTTGCAAGATAGATATACAATATGATATGAGCAAGAATAAGCAATATGAACAACAAGATATATCCTAACAAAGAGATATAGGCAATGTATGTGCAAGGATATATAAACAACGCAATGGTAAATAATCTAAACTAGATAGTGGACAAACTAAATAGTGAGACAATGGCGAAATGAGCAATGATCACAAATAAGAATAAACGCCAAGGCACACACAAACACAATCAAATGATTACGGAGTTTGGACCTTCCGTCCTACGTCTCCACTCCACACTCCCGGGGAGAAATCCACTATCACGACCGGGTTTTCTACGTTCACCCGAATAACGTTTACACCACACAATACGGTTTTCTAGTTTACTAAAAACTCTATAACCTACACACTCTTGCAATCCCACTCTACACCCTCTCAAGTGTTGAACTAGACGTGTCTCCCTTAAGTGCTCGGATACAACCTCTCCCTAGGTTCGTCAACCGATGCCACTCCTCTTGGGATGATCCCCGACTCTCGCCACACACTTCTCTCAGTGTACAAGTGTATTACAAAGTGTATCCTCACAATTAGGCACAATACAAAGTGTTTGTTCTCTACAAGGATGAGAACGAATTATAAGCTCGCTCTTTAAGTTACACTATCCCACAACCCAATTATACTATGAATGTAAATACAATAAGCTCAATGGTTGTGTGTGTGTAAACAAAGAGAAAATAAAATCAACTAAAATCAATACGAACACTAGCTTAATAAAATGATAATCAAACAATATAAAATATAAAGCTAGATTGAGTTTAGAAAACTTCTCCAATAAATAACAAGAGAGAGAGATGGATTGAAGTTCAAATATCAATGAATTGATCTCCACTTCCTCTTGTGGAATTCTTCACAAACCAAACCCTTAAACAAACTTAAAACCAAACTTAAACTCTTTTTTAAAACTTTTCTTTAAAAACTTTTCTTAGTTGAGATAGAAGGGGTTTGAGGGTTTATATAGGAAGAGGAAACAACACCAAAAACCCCAAATCAAATCTCACAAAATCCCAGAAATCAGATTTTCTGATTCTATACAAAAAGAGCCGTTGGAGTGAACGGCGGTCGACTGTGGAAAACTCACGGTCGACCGTGAGCCAGCTTTGAAACTCAAAAAACTCTAGATACTTTGGCGGTCGACCGTGGTAGTCAATCGTGGGAAAATTCGAGCTGACGGTCGACCATGACGGTCGACCGCGAAAGTTTCTGTTGGCTTCGCAGGCTAAAAACAAAGGTGCGGTCGACCGTGGCGGTCGACCGTGAACTGATATATGAAGATATAGGTTTTGAAAACAATTTTTGTGACCTTATAACCCTGTTTAAAAATATCAAATAATTTCCCAAAAATATAAAACTTTAGGAAATGATTGTAGACATGATAATAAATATGCTACAAAGACTAGTTTCCAAAAAGGACTTCCCAAATAAAAATATCATCATTTTACAAAATAGTCCAAAATATGAAAATGTAAACAGGTGAATTTTGACATTTTGGCTAAACCATGTTTTAAAACTTTACAAAATGATTTTATAGACTTGAAGAAAGATGTAAACTATTGTTATGAAGTCTATAAATAATGAATATAGTATTTTCACAAATACAATAGAATATGAAACATATGAGTATGTATATGAAAATATATTTGTTTCATATCTAAGAAATTAAACCAAAACATGTGTGTGTGTGTGTGTGTGTGTGTGTGTGTGTATACAAAACCAAAACGTGTATGTGTGTATATTGATTGAGCTTAAAGTACTAACACACATAATATAAAATCTAACTAAGTTACCCAAGCTTGATCTTGATCTTCATTGTAGCTCAACTTGGTAAACTTGGATGAAGCTTGTAATTGGATCTTTAACTTGAATTGTATAGGCTTTAACCACTATTCCACCAACCTCCATTGGTGTGTTCGTTGAAGCGCAATTCCATCCATCCTCCAACTCGTTGTTTGCCTAGAATAAATACGAAAATACAAACACTAGACAAACAACATTAGAAGTAAATTGTTTGTTAAACATCATCAAAACAAGAAGGCCAACAGTTATTAAGATTCCTAATCTGATTTGGTAACAGGTTATTAGGATTCCTAATCTATTTTGATTTTGGTCTTGGAATTCCTAGTATATTTTTGGTTTTAGGATTTCTATATATATGGAACGTTTTAGAAGAGAGAATTAGAGAGAGAAAAAGTCTTTTGAGCATATTGAGAGGGAGATATTGTGAGGGAGTTGAGATCTTTGGTTAAGGTTATATTTGAGTTATTGTGTGAGTTGTAACCCGTTGTATTTCTCCTCCATAGTAAAACCTCCCCATCCTCTCCCCATGGACGTAAGTAATTTGCCAGACCATGTAAATTCTCTATGCTAGTTTGATTTGTATCGTATTTTTGGTGATTACACTCGTGTTTGGTTTAGTTCTCTTCTCTCATAGCTTACCGACTCGTTTGGTTTGCGAGCACGCTTCTGTACGGCGCACAACACATGTAACATTGCCCCACCTCCACCTTAAATTCAGTGGAAAGACCCTTAAGAGTACTTATGGGGCAACGAGCTTATGGAGATATTGAAATGAAAAATATATACTAGTCTAAGGTTAAGAATCTAATACAATTTTAGATTAACAATAGATAAAACAATGCAGAATTATATCATGCATATTATTTAATCTTTTACATATATTTTATGAGTACCTCACTTTGAGCAGTCAAAATGTCATGCCTCTATTCGATGCACCTTGCTTCTCCTCTAACTCTTTAGACCTTCACAGATTATAGGAGATGATGGTCCTCCTTTTTCTAATCTACTATCTGAGAAATATCTTTTTGAGGAAAAGAAAAAGAACATCTATGACATCTATATCTCTTTTCTCAAAGATAAGTTCCTATTTAAGGGGGGCTATTGGTTGGGACAAATTGGGGTCAAGTGGGAAAATTATTCCAGTGGAACAATTTTATCTCTTTGGGATATTTTGAGTGGGGTAAAGTGGGATAAAGTGGGATAATGAGATAATTTGAGCCTTTGGTTTGACAATTCATGTGGGATAATTGATGATGTGATACCTTATTAAAATATAATTTTATCTATTAATTACTTCTAAATTAACTTATCCAATTGGTTTAGTATATTATTTAGTATATTATTATAATATAAATATTATTTTACTTTATATTAAAATATAATATATTGTACTATTCTTATAAATTACTATTATTAATTATTATATTGTATTATATTATATTATATTAGCATGTTATACTATATATAATAATTAATATAATATAATATCAATATATTTAATATAATATTTTAATAATATAATATTTAATATAATACATTATTTTATTTATACAAAAATATAATATGTTATACAATAATTACTAATTAACATTATATTAGTTGCTACATTATATAATAATTGATATAATATATGAATAATATATATAATATAATACTTTAATAATATATTATTTAATTTAATATATTATAATATAGTATCATAGGATATAATGTACTTTATAAAATATTATAATATTTTACTTTATTCAACGTAATTATTATATTATGTTATAGTAGTATGTCATATATATAATAACTATAATAATATTTTATAAATTAATTATATGATAATATATTATATAATAATATATGTTTTTAAAATATTATATAATATTATAATAAATACGTTATACTATAATTACT
>BQKN01066248.1:99482-164250 GCA_022839385.1 Asparagus kiusianus
ATTATATAATATTATAATAAATACGTTATACTATAATTACTAATTAATATTATATAATAATATATTACATAATATTATTAATACATGTTATTAAATATTATATATATTTTATTAAAATATTAATATATGTTATTATGTAATATTATTAATATATTTTATTAAAATATTATATAATATTTTAATATATTTTAAAATTATCCCAATTGCCTTCAAAGTGGAACAACATTGTTCCAATATGGAGGATGGGGTAAATTTTTACTATTGGGACAAAATTTTTGTATATGAGTGGGATAATTTTATCCCAAGTGGTGTAATTGTCTCACTAGTGTTCCAAAAAACCAATAACACAAAAATGTATTATCCTTGTTCCATTGTCCCAACCAATAACACCATACAATTGAATCCATACTCAATTACCCCAATGAATAACACCAAACAATGTTGTTTCATAAATTATCCCATTACCCCTAAAATTACACCAATGAATAACCCCCTTAAGGGAGCATACATGTGGCATCTTATAGGGATTCTTTCCATGGGGATTCTTTCCCATAGCTATCAGATTTAATAAATTATCTCTAAAGATCTTATCATTATCTCATAAGACCTCAAATCTTAACTATTATATCTCTTAAGATTTTACAAATAGCTTTAATTTAAATTGATAATTGTAAATATACCCATCAACATATTTACAAAGAAATACTAGAGAAAAATTTATTTGCAAGCAAGTCCCTTTCTAGCACTTCTTTGCTAATAGGTCATTCCACTATTATCTTTATTCCAATATAAGTTACAGAGACAATTTCATATATTTTCTGTCACTCTTATAACTTATATTTAAATCTATATTATATTGGATGTAATATATTCAACTAATATATTATTTATGTATTTGATAAATCTCTTATCAAATCACACAACCGGTCGGGTTTAACATAGTCCACTATAACAATTAGAATAACATGGAATAACAATATTCTTCATAAGATTAATTATGGATTCCTTGTTAAGAACAACACATCACATATAAAATTTATGCAACCAAACATGCCCATTTATAGTCTTTCAATTAGACATCAATGTTTTGCTATATCAGAGTTAACATGTCCACTATATAGATAATGATATTCTTTCAAGTCTAAGGACCACTTTACAAATATCTCTCATATTTTCTTGACAGCAATAATTATTGAGAGGACTTGTTACTGATCTAATTCAACACAAATACTTACTTATATATGTCCACGTGTTCACTTAGTAATCCACTATTACAAGTTGTGACAAACCATCCCACAAATATGACAGTGTAACAAATGTTAGTTTCCAAATAAATTTCCCATCTTTTTATTTAACTAAAAAGATTAGGATTATGTGAATAGAAAACTTTGTCTCTACCTTTATGATTCATCAGTCGTAACTAAGTTTCTTTAACTTGAATCTCAAGCAATACATTATTGTATCCATAAAACAATCATTCACATGTAAGAATAAATTAACCATAATTTAGTAATTTATGAAACAAAGTAAATATATTGGCTTTGTAGGGCATATATGTCTAACAGATATTCCAATCCTATGAGAATAACAACCAAACTACCAATGCTCCTCCATTGCCAAAGAGAACTTAACTTCTGCATTGAAGTTCCTTTCGGTTTCAGGCTCATACCCTTCGAAGAACCTTGATGAGGATTGTTTACTTGGAGGACTCAATTCACATCCCTCACATAGTAGTGGCCCTTCGACAAGCTTTCATCATGATGGGCTTCTTGGAGAGTTTAATTTTTATCCATCGTTTAGCAATTGGTTCCGCATATTTTGGCTTGCATAACTGAAAATGCTGATGCATATCTATAGACTTCAAGCTATATTTTGTTGACAATAGTTTCATTTTCATTTTAGCTGGATCATTATCTAGTTTTTTAAGGGTTTCTAAGCCGAGCTCTTTAGTTTTTATTACCCTGTTTTTGGATATTGAATTTGGATACTAAGACATAGATTCTTGCATCCACCATGATTTATCCTTTTTCTCTCTCTTTGATGATATGAAGTTGTGGATTTTGTGTGTAATTCTATCTTTTGTGAATGATTGTGGATAGAAGAACTATTAAACTCAGAATGTTGGAGTAATCTCACACTCTTTCTATTAGACTCTTGGCCCAAGTATATAGATGTAAAAATGGCTACTTTTCTACGGGTTGTCAATGTGTATTAAACTATCATTTAATACACACTAGTATTTACATATACTTTAATACACTCCCCCAACCCCCCACCACCAATAAAAATCCATGATGGATCAACCAAATAAGAGTTTGCTTATGTAAAAGGGATGAAGCCGGAGGGTCTGAGATTTAGTGAAGAAAGCAACCAACTGCATTTGAGAGCTAATGTATGGTAAGGAAATAGTGCCATTGATAAAGTAGTGATGTGTGGAATGACAGTCAATCTAGATATGCTTGATGTGTTCATGAAATATAGGATTACCGGCTATTTTGACAGCACTAGTGTTATCACAATGGAGAGGAGTGGGAGCAGTAGAAGACACTCCCTTGTCACCGAGTAACAAATAAAGCCAAACAATTTTAGTAGTAGTGGATGCCATTGCCCAATATTCTACCTCAGAGCTAGAACAAGAAACAACATCCTGCTTCTTTACTTTCCAAAAAAAATCAATAAATCTCCAAGGAATATATAATAGCCAGTTGTGGAGCAACAATCATTAACATCTCCAGCCCAGTCAGCATCACTGTAAGCTCGCAATTGAAGATGGGAGGAGGATGAGAAAAATAGAGATCGGCTCAAAGTCCCTCGAAGATAGTAAAGAATGCGAAAAAGAGCTGCTTAGCTGTTAATGCTAGTTATCAAACAAAGGGTTTATTTGTGGATTAAAGTAGAGAGGGTCCTCAAACTCCTTTAGATGACAGGCCCTGTAGATTGTTGTTCTCCTCTAGGCATGGAGAACTCACGAAAGGTTGGAGTTGGGTTCTTTGGTTGTTCCTTTGATGATCAAGTCTGCATTTGAACTTGAGTGGGATAATATAAGAAAAATAGTGAGATGAATTGTTTAGATTTATCTAAAAGTAGAAGAAGTTAACTCATGCAGTGCAGCTCCCTTTTATAGTAGATCAAAAGGGCATGAAGGTAATTGTGGCTGAGTCCAAGCAGAAACTTACTCGGTAGGTTTCTTTATAGGTGTCGGCCGTAAGCGAGGATGAGTCATCCAAGCAATTAGTGTGAGGGCGACAGTAGCTTCTTAAGGTTGATTAGGTATGATGAGTCATGAAGACTATGGGAGCTAGAGCAATGATGACTCTAATAGCGTATTTAAGACGATGGTAGTGGGTTGTCGGGGAGGAGTATGAGAATACACCACCTCTCTAGCCATCTAACTGAAGGTCGACAAACTCTGCATTTTTAGTTGATTACGCAAATCATCGATTGAAATAGCATGTCGAGTGTGGAGTCTTGAGGGCTCAACCTGGAGAATAGATTGACAAGTATCACCTTTTGAGTTGGCAACATAAGTTGTCAGCTTATGGAGTCGGCCACAGAAACGGCTCGAATTATTGGGTGTAGGAGTAATCTAATTAAGCATGGAGTGAGACACATGTTGGCATCCTAGCAAAGATTAACACTTGGTTATTTTGTAGCATATAACAGTGGCCCCCTTCCACTCAAACTAGGCTAGCGGAGTACGGGTGAAAGTTGAACAGTCCTCAGTCTGTGACTTCTGAGGCGCATTTATGAGGAGAGCGACAAGTTGCTGTTGAAGTGACATTTTGACATTAGCAGATATAATGTGTCATCGTTGCTTTGACTTACAAGATGGGTGGCGTCTCGATCAATGGCTAGCACTTTGTTTCCTATACGGTCAGTTCGACTTCTGAGGTCGATCTCAGCCATCCATTCCCAACCTAGTAGGCCACTTTGATCTTGACATGTGTCTGTACTCTTAGCCTTTATATAGCTCATTTCTGTGAAGAAATATTTTTTACAAACTCTCTGCACTCTGATCTTTGAAACCCTAGCTTTCTACATCGTGCAATTTTCGATGAAGACTCCAATGAACTACAATGGCCTCCACCATCTCCCCTTTTGGCCGCAATGAGATGAGGATCGACCTCCTCCACTTATTTCGCTCAATGATCTATGTAACGAAGCTTGAAGCTTACTACAATCACTTCAATCTAAAGCATTTGGAGCACAGGCTCTGACTGCCACTTCACCCCTTCATCCGTCAAGACCACGAGACTCAGTATCCCATTCACAAATCAAGCTAAACTCCATATCTACTTTGGTGGTGTATATAGTAATCTACCACCGAGTTAGCGTCGAACCGAGTCTACATATGTTGGGCTATCTTATCAGCGTCAGGAAAGCTAAGAAGGAAGGGTATTATTAATTCAAAAACTTGGGTGGCTCCAAGCTTATTTTGAATGCCCTTGACTCAAACAAATGAGGACAAGCAGGGGCTCGACAAGGTTTGAGCTTATGCCTGGTCAAGGTAAATCGACAATCTCTTTGAGTAGGCTATCCTCCGAGTGGTTAGTCTATCCCATGTGCCTCTGACTGAGAAGGATAAGATCGGAGGTATAGTCTTGGCGCTCCCCTCAAAGACTCAAAAGAGGCATAACCGGGGTCAACAATCAGGTCCCAAAAGCACCTGAGAAGGGAGTTAGCCCTGAAGGAGGCCGATGAGATAGCAAAGAAGACCACAGAGATCATAGCTCGGCTAGCTAGGCTGAGTGCAACTGCTCAGGCCGAAAGGTTGGAGAAGAAGAGGAGGCTATGGAAAGTGAGTGACCGAGGTCCTCACGAAAGTGTCGAGCCAGCTCGAGCTAGGTCGGAAGGAGGAACAGAAGCAAGCGCTTCTGCTTTGATCTAGGAAGTTGGCCAGCATCCCCCTACTCCGGGTACTTCCCTCCCTGAGTCGACTAACATCTTTATCCTCGATGAAGCATCTCCCACTCGGCTTGCTAGAAAAGAGGAAGTGGCCGAGCCTAGGGAGGCTGAGGACCAAGTTGAAGAGGTGATGACTCAATTTTCTCTGCCTCAGTCGGTCCAGAGAATAGGTAAAGCACCAGCCGAGGAAGAGATGACCCTTCCTTTGCCAACCATGGAGTTAACCGAGGCCACTTCAGCTCCAGGGTTTGTCTTCGAGAGGCCTTTTCCCTACCATATCAATGAGCTTGACTTGAACATGTAGGGGCCGCTGAAAGAAATGTTGATCGGCTCATCCATATATAGCCCCGGATATGACAGGGGGCCATCTATGGACCGCTGATATGTGTCCAAGCGATCTTTCGATAAGAGGAGCTTGGTCTTGGAGTCTTAGATGGTCCAGTCTCGGGCCTTAGAGCAATTCTATCTCTCCAGGGATGATGAAATCCTCTTGGGGGTTCCCATTGTTAGCCTTCACTAAGCCCTTAAGGGTTATCTTTTGCGTGGTGGGGGGGGGGCCTTGGTCGAGCAAGAGCTATTCTCCCTATTTGAGCTCGCATGAGACCTCCCTGCTAAATTTTAAGATGTGCTAGAGGCTGAAAGGGTGGCTTGGGAGGAGGCTGAAAAGAAGGCTGCTGTCATGGAGGTCGACCTGGTCTCCTAGAAACAGAGTGTTGGCAAATAGCGCTAAGAGCTGGAGACTTAGGATAAGATGATCGAGGGACTCAAGGCGCATTGCATTAAAAAGTCAGCCACCGTTGAGAAGCTCAAAGAAGATGTCGACCATCTTTAGGATGAGATCCTTGAGTGGGATGGCCGAATGAAATATGTAGAGGATGAGCTTAAGATTGAGAGGTAGGAAAGTGTGATCGTTTTTTAGCGCATCCAGCTAGCTCGCTGAGAAGTCGACAGCCTCCAGGCATAGCTAAAGGAGGAAGTGGCTGCCCTAGAGGAACTGAAGAAGGAGGCGATCCGAATGACATTGGATGCCGAGAAGCAATGAGACTCGCTTTGGCTATCTTGAATCTAAGGCCTACAGGTTGGAAGTCGTGGATAAATACCACGACAACCCCCTAAGAAAGGTAGAGGTGGCTCTGGCTTATAAAACAGGCTTTGATTTCCTCTTGGTGTAGATCCCTCGTGAATCTTGACCTGACCACAATTATTTTCATTACCCCTCCTGAGTCACCAATTGTCTCGATATCTTGAAGGAGATAAAGATGAAGGGAGGTGAGTCTGTACTGGATGTAGATGACAGAGATGAGGGAGGCCAAGGGTCGAAAGAAGGCTCTGATCAAGATAGCTGGGTCAACTGGCCTGGGGGCGACCAAGAAGGTAATCAACGTGAAGAAGCTGCCACCACTTCTCCTCATTCGACTCCAGCTCCTGAGTCGAGTGTCGTACTTCCTAGCCATACTCCTGATCCGAGTCAAGCTCCTTAAAAACTTCATGTATCTCTCTCTTTTTTTGTTGATGTAAATGTTGATGTAAACATTTTGAGAAATGACTAAAAGTTTATATTTTGCCTTCTCGATCGGTGTATCTGTATTTATGCTTATCTGCATTGTTTGAGTCTATGTTTGTTATAGAGTCAAGGCAACTTAGCTATTACGGTGAATGAGGTGACTCGATCTCATACCTTGTTTATTAAATATGATCACAAGGCTCTAAAATGCATGTCTTGGGCTTATGAACGTGTCGTGATCGTGCTGTAAACATTCTAGGAACAAATATTTGTCTTTATTAATTTAAACCATGTACCTTTGAGTATCATCAGTTTTTTAGGTTGAGATGACTCGGATGCCTTGGATTTACTCGTGATGGCACCAAGGTCCTAGAATACATGCCTTGGGCTTAAGAAGATGCCAAGGTTTTTTGGTCAAAGTAGGTGGAGTGAATATGAGTAGCAAAAAGGTCTTTTATTGATGATGTGCCTTAGGTTTATTCATGAAAATAACACTAAGGACTTTTGAGTAGAAATCGACCGAGTCGAGCCGTGCCTTGGTTTTACCCTAAGTAGGCACCAAGGTCTTTTATTGATGAGGTGAATTAGGTTTACTTATGAAAATTACAATAAAAGCTTTCGAGTTAGAGTCAACCGAGTCGAGGCATGCCTTGGTTTTACGTAGATTAGGCACCAAGGACTTTTGCTATGAGTCAACCAAGTCAAAGACGACTCAGCTTCGTGTTTCTACGAAGGCTTATGGCACTAAAAAAACACAACACAACAAAATTGTTAAAACCCAAAAGATTTTATGTTACAAGTGAGTCTTATAATCAAAATCATTGAAAGTATCTTTTAAGATGATCTATATTCCATGGATGTTGCAAAATCCTTCCATCAGAGCTTCTCAGCCGATAAGTGTTAGGACACACTTCCTCCCTGATCATGTAAGGTCCTTATTAGTTGGTGGCCAGTATGTCGCGCCTGACATCTCTATCAAAAATGGATCTATGAAGGATGAGATCACCAACGTTGAATCTCCGAGGCCAGACCTTACTGTTGCAGTGTTGAGTGATGTAATGTTAATTGATAATCTAAGTGTAGAGAGCTTCTTCTTGAAATTCATCAATGAGGTCGAGTTCGATTTGAATCCTTGTATAGTTCATATCTAAGTGCAGAGAGCTTACTGTTGTAGTTTGATGGTGGGTATGCCGACTTCCACTAGGGTGACCGGCTCAAGCCCATAAGATAGCTTGAAGGGGGTTTCTCCTGTGGAGCTCTTATGAGTAGTACGGTAAGACCACAGAATTCTAGATAGTTCTTCAACCCAATTTTCTACCGCCTTTTCCACTTTAAAGCTTGGAGGATGCATTTGTTAGCCACCTTTGCGAGCCCATTACATTTCGGGTGTGCTACTAAGGTGAACCTAAGTCGTCTTCCACTTATCACAAAAACTTCAAAAGCCCCTGTTGTCAAAATAAGTACCATGGTCAGTGATGAAAGAGAGGGGAATGCTTAATTTGCACACAATGGACCTCCACATAAAATTGGTAATATTGCTTTTACCCATTTTGGCCAAGGGTTCAGCTTCGATCAACTTGGTGAAGTAGTTGATAGCAACAATCAGAAATTTTGTTGCCTAGAGGCTATAGAGAGAGGCCCCAGCAAGTCTAATCCCCATTGAGCAAATGGTACTGGGCTCAAGATAGGAGTAAGCTCTGTGGCTGAAGCTCACAACACACTTGATAAAAATTAGCACGTTTGCATTATGAAACAAGTCTCCTGGACTCGGTTAAGATGGTGAGCCAATAGTATCCTTGGGGGATTAATTTTTGAGCAAGAATTCTGACACCTGAGTGATTCCTATAGATCCCTTCATAGATTTCTCTAAGAATATAACTGGTTTCTGCCGGCCAAAGACATCAGAGATAGGGCCCCACACTACTGTTGGACTACGACATGTGATAAAGCTGGTTATTGAGCACGAGATATCTTCATGAATTCCTCTATAGACTCCTCCCTTTAGTAGCATTCTCTAGCAGGGTCCCTCTTATTAGGTATTGGATGGGTGGATCCATCCAATAGGGTTTCGTAGAAGTCTCAGCTTGCATGACCGGGTTCGAAGTCTTCATGATGCTAGGGCACTCGAGGGTGTCTGTATAAATAGGCCATGGAGTATTTCCTGAGCTAGACTTAGACAAGGCATCTGCTTGTGCATTGAGGGCGTAAGGGACTTGGGCGATCCGAAAGCTAGTGAACTTGCTTAAAAGTTCCTTGACCGTCTTTAGGTTCAAGGTCATCCTCGAATCTCTAGCCACATAATCTCCCCTTACTTGGTGGACCACAAGTTAGGAGCCGGTCAAAATATATATGAGCTCGGTCTTAGCTGCTAAGGCTACTCGAAGACCTGCTAAGAGGGCTTCATATTCGGCCTCGTTATTCAAGGTATAGACTACTCCTGCTCACACGTCGATCTGTCAGGACTACGCAGGACTACTCCTGCTCTACTACCTCCCTCTCTAGAGGACCCATCCACCTTTAGCAACCACCATGAGGTGAACTTAGGTGTGTCATGCTCAAAGGCGTAGTGCTCCCAAGAAGTAGGCATTTTGATGGTTGAGGATGTTAGAGGCTTTGGTTGAGGAACTGGCATAGGTGGAGACGACTCATCGCCTGATGCGGTCATCTCTATTAAGAAGTTGGCCAAAGCTTGGGTCTTTATGGTTGTCCTCGGCTCGTACTGCACATCATATTCATTAAGCTCGACTGACCAGGTGACCATTCTTCATGAAGTGGTCGAGCTGCCAAGTGCCTTCTTCAAAGGAAAACTCATTTGTACCACTATGGTGTATGCCTGGAAATATGGGCAGAGCCTCCTAGCTATGGTGATGAGAATGAAGAAGGCTTTCTCAATGAGAGTATAGTTGAGTTGTGCTGCATTCAAGACCCGGCTGACATAGTACACCAACTTTTGGGTATTATCCTCGATCTTTCCGAACTAAGACAGAGCTGATGGCTTCGGGGGAGATCACTAAGTAGAGATATAAGATCTCCTCTTCTCTGGGCTAGCTCAGCAGTGGCTTAGTACTCAAATATCGCTTGAGGTCACTGAAGGCCATGCTGCATTTGTTCATCTAGCCTATGTCTTCCTTCAACTCTTTACTCCCTCTCAAAGTTTTGAAGAAGAGGGAGGCTTCTCTCAGTAGATTTTGAGAGAAAGCGATCTAATACTGCTATCTTTCCATTCAACCTCTAGACGTCCTTTAGTGCGGGGTTCAAGTAGCTGCTCTATGGAATCTATCTTCTTTGGGTTGATTTCAATGCCTTGCTGAGTGATCATATACCCGAGGAATTTTCCTGGTTGTACCCCATATGGCCAGGTTAAGCTTCATGCAGTAATGTCGGAGGGTAGAGAAGGCCTTTTCAAGATCTGATATGTGAGATGGCACTTCCTTTGACTTCACAAGGATGTTGTCTACATAGGCTTTCATGTTACAGTCGGTCTGGGGCTTGACGATCTTATTAATCAGCCTCTGATAAGTGACGCCTACATTCTTAAGACCAAAAGGCACCACCTTATAGCAATAAGTCCCATTGTTTATAATGAACGAGGTCTTCTCTTGATCATGCTCAGCCATAAGATTCTGGTTGTAGCCAGAGAATGCGTTAATAAAACTAAGTAGTTTGTGGCCCTCACTCTCGTCTACAAGCTGATTAATCCTTGGAAGTGGTTAGTTGTCCTTTGGGCAATCACAGCTCCTCGTTGGGGTTCAAACGAGGCTCAACCCTATCTTGATCTTCTTCACCCTATCCAAGTCGATTGGTATCTCATGGAGTTTGTTGATTGGGGTCGTTGAAATTATGCTAGAGGGGCCGTGAATAGGGTAATCAGACAATAATGTGCAACTAATAAAAATTCAATGCAATTTTAGACACAAATAAAGAAATTAGGCAATAATTAAAAAGTGAGTTAGAGATAATTAGCCAAATGAGAAGCCGATATGTTCATGAGGTTCGGTCCTCTCGACCTACATCCCCGACCACTACTCCCGATGGTAATTCATTACACAACCCAGTTTGGAAACCGAAACTTCTTCACAATGATCTCCCCGAGATCGAACACTCCACACAATATCTCCTTGAGATCAAGCTCTCTACGAAATACAAGAAGAAAGAAAAGGATCTCTCTTACAACAATCCTATGACAAGGATCAAGAGATGAACAATTGAAGCTCAGGGATTTGTGGGATGTGAAAGTGAAAACTAAAACAATTTAGGACTTGAGAAAGAATGAAAGTTTAAGCTTTATGTCTTAAAAACAAAACTCAAGTATTTCTCTTGTTTTTCTTAGTTTTCTTGATTTTCATAAATGAAAACCATAGGACTATATATAGTTTCTCAACTTGTAACCCAAAGTCCAAGGAAAAACCAAGAAATCAACCAAATCCCATAAAATTAGGAAGTCTGAAAAACTAGTTGTTACTATTGACGGGGCGATTAGTCGACTGATGGTAAAAATCGCTCAACTAGTCAGTTGACCGTTAGGCAAACTAGAAAACCAAAATGAGCTATCGGTCGACTGGTGATGATATACGGTCGACTGACTGATGAGACAGTATCGTCAAATAATAACCCTGTAAAATCAGATGCTAAAAATTTCATACTGGGCAGTCGACTGATAATCTTTTTCGCTCGACTGATGAACTAATATTTTGATACCCTGATTTTTTCAGAATAACTGATTTTGTAAATTTAATTTAAAATTTTAAATTAACTTCAAAAATAGTAAAACTTGGAAAAATACTTATATATATGAAAATAGATATATTAGAGAAAGATTTTCTAAAATGACACTTAGTATTTGTTAAAATTTATCATTTTACAAAAACCGTTAAAAATACGAATGTGTGTGTTTGATTCCCAATTTCCTTCAAGAGTTATCTACTTTAATTCTTGCCTACATTATGACCTAGAGAGAAGTAAAAAAATGCAAATATCGCTTACAATTGAAAACAATACTTAAGTGTCGATATTTGCTAAGATTGGTTGATGAAGCTCTTCTTGAATATATACTTGAAAGCTCTTCTTTATTTGATATTTGCATGAGTCGGTCTTTGATCTATTTAGGGCTTCTTCATCAACTTGCCTCCACCTCCATGGATATCATCATTACGGCACAAAATCCATCTGTCCTCCAATGATGGCACTACATTGCTTGATAAATACTTCCCGCGTAATATCACTTAATAAGAAATTAGCACCAATAATGGGGTTTGTAAATCATTATCAAAACATGAGATCTAATAGTCTTCCGCTCCTGCTCTAACTCTTTCTCCATTTGGAGATGTGCCTTTTCGATTGGCAGGGTATCTAGTACTCCTTTTCCTTTTATTGAGAGCATATAGTAGAATCTAGCCTCTTGTTGGTTGATTCTAGTAATTTTGACTCCTTCGGGAGTCAAGAACTTTACCATCTGGTAGTAAGTGGATGAGACTGCCTGCAAGTTATTAAGGACAGTTCTTCCCAAAATAGCATTGTAGGCCGACTTGAGGTTCATCACTAGAAAACTAAGTCTGTATAGTGGACTGATAAGGATATTCACTAACTATTAAGGGGAGAGTAATTATTCCTTCTAGCAGGAGCAAATGTCCTGTAAATCCAATGAGAGGCCCCTAACAAAGCCGCAACTTAGATTTAGCAATGTCCATATGATTAAAGGCATCAATGAATAAGATATCAGTCGTACTCCTTGTGTCAACCAAGATCCTCTTGACCTAGAAGACATCGATTTTGGCCGAGATTATAAGAGGGTCGTCATGAGGTGTTTTAATGCGTTTCAAGTTAGAAATTGCTGAAAGAGATGGACTAATCTATCCTCGGCTTCTTGTCGTATAAGTTGACCAACAACTCTCGTCTGGCATACTTCTTATGAGTGTTGTTAGAAATTCCTCCCGCCGTAGGTCCACCGCTGATAGTGTTGACGATGCCTCTATTGCTGGTCTCCACAGGCCGGGTGTCGGGCAACTGCTAGGGATGAGATCTAGAGCGAGACCTCCTGTTGGGTCTCCTAAAAGCGAGTTGTCTCCTATCCTGTTGAGAGACAAGCTTCTTCAAGAATCCTCTCTGTATTAAATCCTCAATATCTCTCTGGAGAACTCGTCAATCATTGGTATGATGATCGTGATTTTGATAGTACTAACAATATAGCTTGGTGTCTCGAGATCGAGGATTTGACTTTATGCAAGGAGAAGTGGAATTGAGGAATCCCTCTTTCTGGACTAGGCAGAGGGCTTTTGCAAGAGAAGTGTTGAGGTCCGCAAGGGCCGGCTTCTTGGTGGTCTCCTTTCTCTGATCCCTTATGTCGGTCCTACTTAGTCTAGGGTCAGCTTTGGGAGAATCCTTTGCCACCTCCTCTCTTAGAGAGGGGCTGGCCTTTGTTACTGGTTCTAGGGTTGGTTTTGTCATTGCTGTTGCTGCTGAAGCTTTTGCTTCAACTACCCTAGCCACCTTCCTGTAGGCCCGGTCATCTTTCACATCCATGTATCTGTGCGCCTTGGCCATCCACTGCTCATAAGTGGTGACTCACTTCTTAGTGAGCACATCAGCCAACTTGTTGCTTTCTAATATGGTCATGACAGTGGACATGGAAACCATGCTGCCAGGGTCATCGACTTCTAGTCTTTTGGCCTAAAACCTCTTAAAGTAATCCCTGAGGCTTTCTCCAAATTTTTGTCTCATCTGGAGCAAGACATGTAGAGGTATCTTCGTCTTAGTGTCGGCTAGGAAGTAATGCACAAATTTCTAGTTGAGCTGCTCAAAATTGTTAATGGGCTTCTTTGGCAAGGAGTTTCACCATAACTTGGTGCTTCCCGTTGAAGTGATATGGAAACATCTACAAATGATCGGCGCTGACACCTATAGCATGGTCGTTATATTATAATAAGTCTAAGCATGCTTGGTTGGATCTCCTTCACCTTTGTATTTCTTTATGTGAGACATCTTGAATTTGTCACAGGTGGCATTCATAATACTGTCGGTGAGGGGAGTGTTCCCTCCAATGGCTTCAGCGATTGGCTGAAAGGTCCGCTCATAACCAGACGTAAAATTAGTGGTCGAGGGGCCTAGAGCGGTATCAGGGAGCTGAGGGCCACGTGATGCCATCCCTATGGGATGCTCTTGGCCATCATGACCATAGCTAGAGCTCTCTCCTATTACTTCCATATACTACTGATGCTGTCAAGGAGGAGCCGCAAAATAAGTTTGCTGGCAAGGCGGGAGAGAGAAGTGTTCGGCATAGTCTTCTTGATGTCTATCCTGGGATGCATGCCTAGGCTAAGGGGTAACAAATGGCTGACCCACTGGAAGTGGAGGAATGAATGATGATGAGGGTTGTTGGGGAGGAATTTGGCTGAGGAGCTCGTTAGTAAGACCAGCAAATTGTTGCTAGAGAGACTAAGATATCATCTGCACAGATTCTTTTAACTGGATCTGGGTGACATAGCCATCACACGATTCTTTAGGGAGTGGGTCGAAAGTTCGACCAGGATGGTCAGAACCAGATATCTTGTATGAAGCAGTATGATAGGCTACACAGTGGGCATCAAACTACTGATGTTAGCTATCAAACAAGGAGTTTATTTTGTGGATTAAAGTAGAGAGAGTCCTCAAACTCCTTCAGATGACTGGCTTTGTAGATTGCGGTTCTTCCCCGCACATGAAGAAATCATGAGAGGCCGGAGTTAGGTTCTCCACTTGTTCCTTATACGATCAAGTCAACGTTTGAACTTAAGTGGGAAAATATAAGAGAAAATAGTGAGAGGAATTATTTAGAGTTATCTGAAAGCAGAAGAAGTTACCTCATGCAATGCAGCTCCCTTTATTGTAGATCGGAAGGGCATGAAGGTAATTGTGGCTGAGTCCAGACATGTAGCTAACTTGGCAAGTGTCTTTATAGGTGTCGGCCGCATGCGAGGATGAGTCATCCAAGCAATTAGTGCGAGGGCGACAGCAGTTGCTTGGTGCTAACAAGGTTTAATGAGTCATGAAGACTATGAGAGCTAGAGCAATGATGACTCCGTATTTAAGGCGAGGGTAGTCGATTATGCAAGTTGTAACTAAAATAGAGGGTGAGTGTGGAGTCTTAAGGGCTCGACCTGGAGAACAAATCGACAAGTATAGCTTTTCGAGTCGGCCATATAAGTTGTCGGCTTATGGAATCGATCGTATGAATGGCTCGAGTTGTTGGGTACAGGAGCAATCCGATTAAGTTTGGAGTAGGACATGCATCGGCTTCCCATGAGAGATTAACACTTGGTTATTTTACAACATATAGCAACATCGATCTGTATGAGGAGTTAAGATAAACTGACAGATGATATGTACTATATAGGCAATATTAGGTCGACTAATGGTGAGGTAGACTAGACTCTCTACCAGTTGACGGTAGCGGGAATGATCAGATAGAGGGTCACCATTAGTTGAACAAAGCTTAACATTAAGCTCAAGAGGTGTAGGTGCAGTCTTAGTATCTGTCATTCTAGAGCGATCTAAAACATTTGTAAGAAATCACTTTTGTGAGAGAATATATCCCTGTAGCGAGCGATCAATCTCAAGCCCCAAAAAAATATCAAAGATGTCCAAGATCCTTCATCTCAAATTGCTGATTCAAAAATTATTTGACATGCTAACTATGAGATTTCAAGGGAACGGTGAGAATCATGTCGTCGACATATAGAAGAATGATAGTCCCCGAGGTGTGCATGAACATAGTTGGATCATTAGACCAAGTAATAAATCCGGTACCTTGAAATCGGAGGTAAATCGAGCAAACCAAGCATGATAAGTCTGCTTTGGACCATAAAGTGTCCGATGAAGATGACAAACTTGTCCAGGTTGATGTGGAAGACCATCTGGCAGAAGCATGTAAATATCCTAAAAAATGTCACCATGATTGAAAGCGTTCTTGATATCCATTTGGAAATTTTGCTAATTATGAACTGTAGGGACTACAAGAAGTGTACGAACAGTAGTCATCCGGGCCATAGGAGCAAACATCTCATCATAATCAATGTTATAGTGTTGCATAAAGGAGTAAGCTACAAGGTGTAGGCATCGAAAATTGCCTATAGGTCTCCACGAACGGCTTAGTGGTAAGAAAAGACGATGAATGTCACTATCCAGTTCACAGAAGCTTGATTGACATCGACAAATGCTTGAAGTGAATCGACAAACTATGTGAAGCAACGGAGTTTCAGAATAACGAGGATATGAATTGATCGGGAGCCCCACGTCGCTTACAAAAGGCGCAATGACCCTCATGTCCTAGTTGACTCCACAATGATCCAATCATTGGAGCTTATAGATCTCCTCGTTAGCTTTCCAACGCACTTTGAATCACTCAAATCCGAGTTCGTACGAAGAAGTTACGGCAAAAACGAACAAGTATACATAACAAAACATCTCAGCATGAGTTGAGACACCCCGAGGTGTCATGGCCCAACCGAGACACCCTAAGGTGTCTCGGCCTCGCTGAGACACCCTGGGGTGTCTCTAGCCCCAAATATGGCCCGTTATGTGGTTTTAACCGCCCGGATCTCCTTGAAGCCTATAAATACAGCCCCTGGAGCCTCATTTTTTCGGATCGGGAATTCTCGTGCCTCGGCGAAGCCCTGCTGAACTGAAGACTCAAAGGATTTCAGAGAGGAGGAGGAGTTAGATCTATAGCCCGGTTCGTTCCTTAGTATTATCCCGTTACGGTAATCTTAAGAAGAGTGATTATCTCGCTTCACCGAGATAAGAGCTACGGTTTCTCGATCCCTTCGCGGATAGACAAAATTCTGTCCAAATATTGATCGTTCGGTGGTCCATGGACTAACGCGTACCCGTCACAGGCCAAGATCCCACGCAAGCAGCGGGCGATAAACACTCGCTGCATTTGTTTGAAGAGAATTGTAATTTTTTTGTTTTCATTGTGTAAAAGTCTTATAAAAAGACTGATTTTTGTATTCGTTGTAAATGTCTGAAGTTTGTAATGAATTCAGCAATACATTGTAAATGTCTGAAGTTTGTAATGAATTCAGCAATGAAATAATCAATTTTCACCGCAAACAAACTGGCGACCACAGTGGGAGCCAACAGCTTCGCTGCCGAAGCTGTCGTGCCGCAGCCGACGATCAAGATCCCGGTGTTCGAAGAGGTCGAGTACGAATTCGACCAGCATAAATTTGAAAAGTACATTTCCTTCTCCTCCTCTAGATCTGCTCCTCCTCATAAGTGTAGGAAGATCTCCTCCTCCCAGAAGATCCGCCGGTCTCCAGATCTAAAGACCCGAGAAGTCGATCTCCCCGTAGTCGATGCTACAGTTGCACCTTGCAACGATCCGCCAGCATCCAATGAGACCAGATCTGCAGATCTGAACTCCAATCAAGGAGTCGACTGCTGAAGGCACGCCAACTTTATCAAAGAGAGCACGTCAAAGGAAACGCCAACGCCTCGCGCGTCAATTCGCTAAGGCTTTGGATCAGGTGGATGGACTCCATTGCCAAGCAGATCACGAGTTCAGAAAACACCAAGTGGCTAATCTATCGCCACGACCAGCATCAGGATCCTCCTCCTGACCTCCGATTAACGAATGGGTTCGTGTCAAATAAACCCACTCTACTCTCGAGGAGAGAATCCAGAAGCGCCGCGCCTTGCTTGCGCATGCCCGGATCCTTGTGCGAAAAGCACAGGAAATGCAAAAGGACGAGGCAGTTAAGAGATCGCCGAGATCCAAACAAGTTTGGATGCCAAAAACCAAATCAGCGCCTAAGGCAAAAGCAGGCGACGTTGCTCTCCGGCCTTCGTCAACTCTAGATCCCTGAGCAAACATCCAGACTGGGGGTCGTACGCGACCTCCTAACAAGTTGGTTTCTGCAACGGCCCGCTTGGAGGTGCGTACAGAAAACCAGGAGCCCGTTAAGGTTTCACCCTCACAAAGGTGTGATTCCAAAGGTGTGACTCCCGCAGACGCCAACAAGGCGATGTTTACTCAGAGGAAAACACGTCAGACAGATGAACGCGTTATACCTGAGAATTCATGTAAACAGCCGATAGGTTGCTCTGACCTCAACGTCGATGAGTTGTACTATTGGACTGGGGTACGAATAAATCTCGAAAGAGAGGTACCCAGAAAGCGGATTATCACTGTCCGTGTACCAAAATTATTAGGGCAGTATTATTAGCGTGTAGCTGCCCCAAGACCGCTCCACAGAGGGTCTCGATATTCGAGAGTATCTCCGCAGAATCATTGAACCCAAATCAAGGCGTTTTAGCAAGAGGCGATCAGCCAATCGAGATGATGAACTCCCAATATTCACCATCAATATGGTCGATAAGGGGAAGTCTCTGATTACTTCTAACCCCGATTTTTCCCCAGGAAAGAGAGTCGATTCGGAGATAGCCCAACTAATGTCTCGGCTTCAATTAGAAGCCGTCGGGCCTGAACAATCCGTAGTCATCGCGAACGTGACTGATAAGAGGAAATCTACCCGACCTTCTTATTCGGACCCCCTCATATCACATCGTTTAACTCGGCTACGTGCAGGGACTACTAGACGTAGAGATTATTTGAGGATGACCAGAGGACTATCCTCGGACGATGAAGCGTCAGACGCTTGCTCGGCAGTCGCTTCAGAAGCCACCGTATCCAATCCCAGACAATCTCATGAGGTGTTTATGATTAACACCGAGGAAGTAGCCAAAATGGTTGAGGATGCTGTAGCTAAGCAGAAAGAAGCATTCAAGATCGAAGTGGAAATGGCTATGCAGGAGATGAGACAAATACACGACCAACAAATCCGAGCTTTATCGAATCAGCTAGGTGAGTCCATCCGTCGCAGCACTGCTAACCAAGCAGGTAGCGATTCAGATGTGGATGAACACAACGCTAGGGGGTAGTCCCACTAAAAATAACGACGCTGGGGGTTGACCCACCAATGATGATAACACTGGGGGTGGCCGCATTATTCCTCTCGAAAATTATCCAAAACAAGATATAGATGAGGACGAAAAGATGAAGGACCTCGAGAGCAAAATTAACACTTTAATGTCTGCTCAAGAGGTAAAGAAGACCGACATTCCGTGTCCTTACCCGAAAGAGTGGGATTCGATCCCGTATCCGGCGAAGTTCAACCTGATCAACTTCACGTCGTTCGACGGGAAGGGCTCGCCCACTCAGCATCTAATCTACTTCAAGTCCCACTTGGGCACGATTTCTGGCAACGAGCCCTTGATGGTGCGGTCATTCGTTGGCACTCTTTGTGGGCCTGCCTTCGATTGGTATCGCCGTCTCAAGCCCGGAAGCATCAACAGCTGAGAGGACCTGGAGAGCATGTTCCTCGCTCATTTCTTCGATGATGACGCCGAAGTGTCAATCAGGACACTCTTCGATGAGAAAAAAAAAGACGGAGAGTCGGTGGATACCTTCATCAAACGCTTCCGCAATCAGGCAATGAACTGCAAGGATCCTGTCACGGAGGAATTCGTCTTGCAAACCTGTCATAACAACTTGTCCATTAACATCTTGGACGTTATGGGAGTAGAGCCGCTCAATACCTGGAAAGAGTTGAAGGTGCACGGAGAGCAGGCCGAATGCTTTCTCAGAAGGAGGAAGGTCGAAAGAAGCCAACCGATGGCTAACCCTCTGAATCCGAGTCTCATTTCCCATAATGAAGGGAAGGCACCTACAACAGTTGTTGATGTTAATCAGACGTCATAACAGCTACCCCGAAGATAGCAGAAGACTTCGGATTCGAGGCTCCAAAAAGAGTACTCATTCAAGGACGAAGATGTTCCAGCCATCTTCGAGACCCTTCTCGAAAATAACAAGATCAAGCTGCCACCCATTGCGAATCAAGAGGAAGCTGACAATACTGCGGATCCGAAGTACTGCTCGTACCACAGGAGGATCCTTCATCCCACCAAGGCCTGCTTTACTTTAAAGAATAGCATCCAGACCTTGGTTGAAGCCGGCGCATAACGCTAGGGCAAGCCAATTGAAAACGGCAAGACTCCGACAAGTATAAGAGTATAAACTGCTTCTCAATACTCCGAAGAGTATACGAGTATAAACTGCTTCTCAATACTCCGAAGAGTATACGAGTATAAACTGCTTCTCAATCCTCCGACCGGTATAAGAGGTTAAACTGCTCCTTGATACTCCGAAGAGTATACGAGTATAAACTGCTTCTCAATCCTCCGACCGGTATAAGAGGTTAAACTGCTCCCTGATACTCTAATAGGTATATGAGTCTAAACTATTTCCTACCGTTGACGGGAAGTTCCTGGAGAATTTTATACATAATATTCTTAAGAATAACCCGATCATGCAACCAAATACAATGATAAACCCAGTTTCGCGAGGAATCTGGGGGTGGATGATTCATGTAACGGTAAGTTCTCAAAAGAATGTTACATGTAATTTTCTTAGGGATAACCTGATCATTACAACTTAGATGATAAACACTAAACCCCCACTGTGATTTGTATGAGTCAACACTCCCGTTGTAATTTGTACTCTCACTCTCACTGTCTACCCGGTCAAACCTTCTTATAGTTAGGGCCACAACCAAAGTCCCCTCTCGATTCCTTCCATGAACGAGAGGTCCACTTTCAAATCAAGCGATCAAACCTATAAAAGGTAAGATCGTCTCAAACCTCCCACTCCCACCGTTTACCTGGTCAAACCTTCTTACAGTTAGGACCACAACCAAAATCTCCTCTCGATTCCTCCAATGAACGAGAGATCCACAAATCGATCGATCAAACCTTCTTACAGTTAGGATCGTCTCAAACATCCCACTCGGTCAAACCTTCCTACAGTTAGGGCTAAAACAAAAATTCTCTCTCGATTTCTCCAATGAACGAGAGGTCTATTTTCAAATCGAGTGATCAAACCTTCCTACAGTTAGGGTCATCTTAAAATCCCGCTTGGTCAAACCTTCCTACAGTTAGGACCAAAACCACAATTCACTCTCGATAAACGAGAAATTCATCTTTAGTTCGGTAATCAAATCTTCTGATAGTTAGGGTTATTCGAATCTTTTCGATTCTCGGAGTGGAGATCCCACTCTTAGTTTTACCTTTCCGGATTCTGGGGGTGGAGATCCCACCTCGAGTCTCCTTTCCAACTGGAGATAGAATATAAAATTCTTCCTCTTCAGTGTTGGGAGATAGAATATAAAATTCTTTCTCTCCTATTTCGGGTTCGTCTTTGCTCCAAGAGAAGACACCACTTTTTTTCAACTCCCAAAATCCGTACCTCACAGGTACGGGGAATTTTATCCCGAATCCTAAGTAGGGATAAGTCAACGCCTAACACGCGTTGCCGGTTTAGTCTTTCACCGATTGAAGAAGACACCAAAATTCCAGTCTGGGGACTTTTATCCTGAATTCTAAGTAAGGATGAGTCAGCGCCTAACACGCGTTGCCGGGTAGTCTATTCCCGTGACAAAGACAAAGTCTACGTATTCAATACCGTAGCATCAAGTCTAAGGGAATTCATTCCCTCAGCACAACGTCACATGCGGAACGAACTTAAAACAATCCGTATGTAAGCCAGATTCAAACGGTAATCGGTAAGAGCACGTCAAATCCGTTGAAGGCTGAGGATTTGCCAAAAATCCTAAGTCAACGTCTGATACACGTCGCTGTTTAGTCTTTTCACAAGAGAAAGACGAAGTCTACGTATTCAATATCGTAGCACTAAAAGGGTTAACTCTTTTAGCTTAACATCACATGCGGAACGGACTTAAACAATCCGCATGCTAGCCCGACTCAAACGGTAGTCGGTAAAGGCTCATCAAACCCGTTAATGGCTGAGAATTTGCTAAAAATTCTATAAATACGAGTCATTAACGCATTAATTCCGTTAGTTGGTCTCGTGACTCGAATATCCAATAACATTAAGATAAGATCCACACATGCAGATGAATCAGCTTTAACAGTTGGTCCTGCAGCCCTGACATTTGAGACCGCTACGCTCCAATACCTTAAGAGCTTAAACTGTGTATACTCCAGTAAACGCACGAGTATAAACCGTGTCAATGGCGATCCGAAACCCTAGGTCAACGCCGGTCAACGCGTAACCCTAGGTCAACGCCAGTCAACACGTTGCGACCAAAAAGTCAACGTGTGACGATTCATAACCCTAGGTCAACGCCAATCAACACGTTGTGATGAAAAAGTCAACATCGGGTGATCCGAAACCCTAGGTCAATGCTGGTCAACGCGTAACACTAGGTCAACGTCGGTCAACGCGTTGCGACAAAAAGTCAATGTACGGCAGTCTGAAATCCTAATTCAGCATGATGTGACGGAGATAGTCAGTTCAACGTCAACTTAACGACATGAGCCAAACTCAACTCATCAGTTTTAGATTCGAGACTTCGACGACGGCCAGACGATAAACGCAGCGCCGGAAGAACTTCAGCTATTCGTCAAAACATCGAATAGACTGAAAATCGAAGGAGTCAAGAATTGAAGCTAACTACAGGTCCTTTACGCCGACTGAAGGCTAGACTAATTACATCCAAAGTATTCCAGCCTCTTCTACAAAAGAAACGAGTCTGGAACGCTTTGAAGGGGGTATCTGTAGGCATCGAAAATTACCTATAGGTCTTTACGAACGGCTTAGTGCTAAGAAAAGACGATAAACATCACTATCCAGTTCACAGAAGCTTGATTGATGTTAAAAAATGCTTGAAGTGAATCGACGAACTACGTGAAGCAACGGAGTTTCAGAATAACGAGGATACGAATTGATCGAGAGCCCCGCGTCGCTTACAAAAGGCGCAACGCCCCTCGTGTCCTAGTTGACTCCACAATGATCTAATCATCGGAGCTTGTAGATCTCCTCATCGGATTTCCAACGCACTTTGAATCACTCAAATCCGAGTTCGGACAAAGAAGTTACGGCGAAAACGAACAAGTATACATAACAAAATGTCTCAGCATGAGTTGAGACACCCCGAGGTGTCTCGGCCCAACCGAGACACCTTAAGGTGTCTCGGCTTGGGGTGTCTCAGCCTCGCTGAGACACCCTGGGGTGTCTCCAGCCCCAAATATGGCCCGTTATGCGGTTTTAACCGCCCGGATCTCTTTGAAGCCTATAAATACAGCCCCTGGAGCCTCATTTTTTCAGATCGGGAATTCTCGTGCCTCGGCGAAGCCCTGCTGAACTGAAGACTCAAAGTGCACAGATTTCAGAGAGGAGGAGGAGTTAGATCTGCAGCCCGGTTCGTTCCTTAGGATTATCTCGTTGCGGTAATCTTAAGAAGAGTGATTATCTCGCTTCGCCGAGATAAGAGCTACGGTTTCTCGATCCCTTCGCGGATAAACAAAATTCTGTCTAAATATTGATTGTTCGGTGGTCTACGGACTAACGCGTCCCCGTCACAGGCTAAGATCCCATGCAAGCAGCGGGCGATAAACACTCGTTGCGTTTGTTTGAAGAGAATTGTAATTTTTTTTATTTTCATTGTGTAAAAGTCTTATAAAAAGACTGATTTTTGTATTCGTTATAAACGTTTGAAGTTTGTAATGAATTCAGCAATGAAACAATCAGTTTTCAACGCAAACACAAGGTAGGCTTTGTATCCCTCAATAGTACCATTAGCATGGGGTTTGATCTGTAGACCCGTTTATAGCCAATTGCTCGCTTACCTGGAGGTAAAACAGTGAGCTCCCAAGTTTGTGTTTTATGAAGAGCTTGTCGTTCTTCGTACATTGCATGTTTCCATTCAGGTAATTTTACAACATCATGGTAGGATGTGGTTCCTGTAAACTTGACGTTGTAAGAAAAGTCTGAATGGAGGGTAAAAGGGAAGTAAAACGGTTAAATCTATCAGGAGGATGATGATCCCTTGTGGAACATCACAGGGGAGGATCCTCAAATATAGGTTGAATATCAGCATAAAGAGTGATAGTATCTGTAGTAGGGACATCAACTTCTTAAAATAGAGGATGAGGAGCGACAATATTATGCTGAGGTGGAGGATAAAGATTGATAGTATCATGTGAGCTGGTTGGTAGAGGATCATATGGATCAAGATCAAGGAAAATGAGAGACTCTGATGTAGATGCTGGAAGTGGTAATTGGTAGGGCATGATATGGGAGATGCTCGTAGATGGTAACATGATAAGCAATACGCATCCTTTGAGCTTTAGGATCATAACAACGATAATATTTGTGACTAGCACTACACCTGAGAAGAACACATATAACTGACTATGAAGTGAGTTTTGCGCGTTCATGAGTGAAAGAGATGAACAAAATAGGTACAACCAAAAATGCGAAGTGACGAATAATCAGGTTGTTTTTCATAAAGTTTTTGAAATGAGATAAGACCATTTAAAACAGATGAGGATGTGATGTTAATTAAATAGACACTCGTAAGAATTGCTTCTCCCCAAAATTCAACTGCAACAAAATTAAATAGAAGGATCGGCCATGTTGTTTTAAGGATATGACGATGACGTCTCTCAGCTACACCATTTTGATGATGAGTGTAAGGACAATATGATTGAGATAAAGTTCCTTGAGAGATATGAATTTTTTGAAACTCGTTTGAAATGTACCCCCCATGAATTTGAGCGAATTTTTTTGAGAAAACTGAGTGTCTACCATTTGTGTATTTTCTTTATATTTTGAGAAAACATTAGATTTATTAGACATCAGATAAATCCAAGTATAGCGAGAGTAATCATTAATAAAACCAACATAATAATGATTACAACCTTTTGAGAAATGGGGGTAGGGCCCCAAACGTCGGAATGTATGAGTTCAAGAGGTGCGGATGAAATATGATTACTACTAGAAAAAAGTAAATCCAAGTATTTTGTGAACTTGCAGGTCACACATGGAGTAAGAGATTTAGTAGAAAATGCTCCTAGTGCACCAATAGTTGACAAATAATGAAGTTGAGGAAGTGAAAGATGACCAAGCCAATAATGCCAGATATCACACATAGAAGAGGTATGCTGGTAAGGCGAATAGTTGCAAGAGGGCTTTGGAAGAACAAGTCACTCCATAATATAGAGACCATCTCTTTTATGACCTATTCCAATATGTTTCCTTATGTGAATATCTATACTAAACAAGATGGGGAACTGAATGAGACAACATAGTTCATGGTAGTAATTCAGACACAAATAAAATATTCAAAACAACCTTAGGAACATGTAGCACATTTAGGACATAAAATGAAGGAGGTAAATTAAGACGTCCGCTACATGTAATAGATAATGGTATGCCATCAGCAGTACAAACTGTAGTTGATGGTGATATAGGAGAGTTTAGAGATTAAATGTGATGAATCAACAGTTAAGTGATGAGTTGCACCATAATCCAAAATCCATATTGAAGTAGATTTACCAGAGGGTCTGGCAAAAGTAGATATTTCAGAAGAACTACCAGTAATATTCAAAGAGTAAAATAGTTCTTGAAATTGATGCAAACGGTCATGATGATTAGTTGGAGCTTCTGATTTGGAGCTAGATGATGAGAAGTCAGCAACCACAGCCTGTGGGGAATCATTGGGATAGTGTTGCTATGAACGTCCAGTATGGGTTTCCTCAGCAATTTTTGAAGCAATTACTTGACAATCTTCAGTGGAATGAGTTTTTGTTTTGTAAAAGTGGCACCATTTTGGCTGTGAACTCTATGGAGTGGAATTTGATGGCTGATAAAAATTGCTTGGTAGTTGCAAGAATAGAACTTTGAGATGGTTGTTGAGATAAAGAGTGAAGTCTCTTCTCCTTGGCAAGAAGCTCAGCAACAACATTATCCAGTGTGAGACATGGTACACAATGAACCAGTTGTCCAGGAAGAGATTCATATTCGGTATGAAGTCGCATGAGAAATTAAAATAGATGTTGTTGGTCTCGATATGAATTGAAACTTTTGACTGATTCTATGTCAATTATGGTAGGATCAAGAGCTCCAAGTTGCTGCCACAAATCAAGCATATAACCATAAAATTCATGAATGAGTCTTTCACCTTTTTGTGCTAAAGTGACTTCTTGAAGTAGACGATATTCATGTGCATCATCCTATTGGGTGTAGAAACCCTGGAGATGCATCCATAAATATTTAGCTGAAGTACAATTAACCAGTTTGCAGTCGAATGGTTGGTGTAATTGAGTGAATGAGAAGGGCCATTGCCTTATGTTCTTCTGTGGTCCAAGCTTGAAGAGATTCATTGTACGCATCATCAGTGATGCTTGTAGCTTTGACCAGAGGTACAAAAGATCCACCTACATGTCCCGAAAGAACTCTACTCAAGAGGTGAAACTTGAGAGTAAACGCCCATACATGATAGTTCGCTTCCTCAAGTTTGACATTAATTTGTTGATGATATGTATTTTTAGGTGCTGTCATGACAGTGTTAATGTTAAAATTTGAATTTGATAAGGTGTTAATGCCTATATTTCGTGTACGTTAATACCGAGATTTAAGGATGCTTCGATGCCTAAATTTGAAGGAGGTGTGAATGCCTACGAGTTTGCAGATCAGATCTGATTAAATCAGATTTGGTTGGAAGCATGTTGCAATCATGCTAATTTCATGATTTATGAAATCACGAGTGAGAAAAGGGAAACAAATCCCATGAGTTTAGTTAGGGAAAAAAATCCCTTGTGGGTGATTTTTGAAATCATGAAAGAGGAAAGGGGGGGAAATCCCTTGTGGGGCTCGTGAGATTAATTAGACTAAGATCAACAAGACTCTGATACCATGTTAAACTCAGAATACTGGAAAAATCTCACACTTTTTCCATCAGGCTCCAGGCCCAAATATATAGATGTATAAAGGACTACTATTCTACACATAGTCGATGTGAGACTAAACTAAGATTTAATATACACTAGTATTTTCATATACTTTAACAAGAACGACCTTAAGAGTAGCTATGAGGTGTTTTCCTTTGTCTTGATAAGTATTTTGCTGGCCCAGTCGTGTTCGCATTTGTGTATTCAATTTTATGACATGATATAAAATGTTTGGGAAAACTCAAAATTACCATAGGGAAAGCTGAGAAACTATTGTAAGGGGGGCTCAAAAATGAGTTGAGGAGAACTTTTGCCTGTTGAAGAAGATAATGTCTATAAGTTTTGGATTTTTGGCTAGAAGGTTTAGGGATTTAAGACCAGTTAAGAAACATATTGGTTAAACTTCATTGGTGGGTATAACTAGAAGTTTCCCTCAAGATGTCAGTGTTGGCCTTCTTGTTTTGATGATGTTTAACAAACAATTTACCACTAATGTTGTTTGTCTAGTATTTGTGTTTTCTTATTTATTATAGACAAACAACGTTGTTGGAGGTTGGATGGATTGCGCTTCAACGATCATATCCAAAGAAGGTTGGCGGAATGTCGGGTTCAAGCCTTACAATTCAAGTTAAAGATCAGGTTCAAGCTTCATCCGCAACGTGTACCAAGTTGAGCTACAATGAAGATCAAGATCAAGCTTTGGTAACATTAGTTTAGGTTTTATATTATGTGTGTTAGTACTTTAAGCTCAATATTATACACACACATTATATTGGTTTTCATGTATATATATATATAGTTTCATATATACATATATGTTTGGTTTCCACGTATATATATAGGTATATAGTTTTGAGTTTTCATGTTCATAAATATGAGATTACACATTTCATATTTATTATTGTGTTTTGGTTTAGCTATATATATATGAAACAAATTTACATTCATATATATAATCATATGTTTCATACTCTATTGTGTTTTTGAAAACATTGCATAGAATATGTAATTTTGTGAAAATATTGTTTATAGACTTCAATATCAGTTTATACACGTTTTACTAAGTCTATAGAAACATTTCACAAAGTTTCAAAAGTTGGTTTATGTCAAAACATCAAATTTCACATGTTTACATTTTCGTGTTTTGAACTATTTTGCAACATGACGATTTTTCACAAATGGGAAATGCAATTTGGAAAATTCTTTTTGTAACATGTTCATCTACATGTTTATATATATTTCCCAAAGTTTCATAATTTTTGGACTTCATTTGTTATTTTTAACAAATTTCCAAAAGTCAAAAAAAATATGTTTTAAAACCTGTTTTTCAGCTGTGTCAGTTTTCGGTCGACCGCACCGGTCGACCGATCATTGGTTCTTTCCTCAGTATGCGACAGAGAGTCTGTCGGTCGACCGGTCCGGTCGACCGAAAGCTCCATCGGTCGACCGCACCAGTCGACCGACGAAGGTCCAGAACTCTTCTTCATGTTTTTGCTCTCTGCCGGTCGACCGACGAAAATTCCGGTCGACCGACAATATAGCCGTTGTCTTTTAACGGCTCTTTCTCTGAGCTGTTTGCTGGGGTTTTTGGTCATTTCGTTTTGGGGCTTTTTACTGAGATCTTTAGAGGTATATATACCCCTTTGCTGATATCTTTTCAGATTGATCAAGTGAGTTTTAAAAACAAGTTTAAGAAAGTTTTAAACAAGGGTTTGAGTTTGTTTAGTTTGTTTTTGGGGTTTGCTGTTACAAAGAGGAGTTTGCATCACCAGTTGAGGATTTCATCCTCAAAATTTTCTCATCCTCTATTTGTGTTTATAGAGAAGTTTTCTAACTCTTTTCCCTAGCAATTTCATTATTAATTTATCATATATTAATTATTGCTAATTTGCTATTTGAGTTAGATTTCATTTTACTCATTGTTACACACACCCACATTGAGCTTTTAGTATTTACATACATAGTATAGTTGGGTGGTGAGAGTTTGTAACTTTGAGTTGTGCTTAATTGTGTTCTCATCCATAGTTGAGAACAATCATTTGTTATATTGTGCTTATTGTGAGATTCACTTTGTAATACACTTGTACACCGAGTGAGGAGTGTGTGGTGAGAGTCGGGGATCGTCCCAAGAGGAGTGACGTCGGTTGACGTGCCTAGGAAAGGTTGTAACCAAGCACTTGAGGGAGACACGGCTAGGTCCAACACTTAGTGGGTGTAGAGTGTGATTGCAATAGTGTGTTGATTGTAAAGTTTTCGGTTAGCTAGAAAACCGAGTGTGAGGTGTAAACGTTGTTCGGGTGAACGTAGAAAATCCGGTTGATAGTGGATTTCTCCCCGGGAGTGGGGAGCGGAGACGTAGGACGGAAGGTCCGAACTCCGTGATCATATTGTGTGTTTGAGTGCGCTTTGGCGCTTATTTATACTTATGTCTATATCTCTTGTTGCCATTGTCATTAGCTCATTATTTATATGATCCACTATCTAGTTCATATTGTTTACCCCTTGTGTTAGTTTATATATCATTGCATATATATATTTCATCATATAGGATATACCTCATTGTGTATATTGTATATTCTTGCTCATTATTGGTTGTGTATCTATCTTGCAAGAATATATTTGTTAATTTATTTTAATTGGCATTTAATCGGATTAGATTAGCATAAGACCCTAATCACCCCCCTTTAGGGTCTAATAGTCAGAACTTACGTACATAAAATTCCTTTCAAATCTAACAAGCAGTTAATTTTGAGCGACCAATTTGCAAGTATTCTTAGGATTCGACGGACCTAAGATCCATTTCGATCAAATCCAACGTCAGTTAATTTGAGGGACCAATTTGCAAGTATTCTTAGGATTCGACGGACCTAAGATCCATTTCGATTAAATCCAACATCAGTTAATTTGAGGGACTAATTTTCAAGAATTCTTAGGATTCGACGGACCTAAGATCGATTTCGAAGTTTTTGGGAACTGATATGGAATTTATTGAGGACGTGTACATCTAAACAAGACATTAGTACAGATGTCACAATGCCATTGCAGATGCGGGAGCCACCCCTACCACCGTCACCAGTATCCCCTTCACTGTCCTTTGTTGTCATTTACTCACCCGATAACTGAGGGAAAGACGAGAGAGAGTAAAGTAAACCCCAACTCAAAACGATCACTGCGATCACGTCACCGCCCGGTACTCTCCTCCGCCTCCAATCCGCTCGAATTCGAGAGGAGATGACAACATGAGGACCAAGAAATGGCGAGGGCGATCTTGGTGGGAGAAGAATCGGGGAGGAGAATATCGAGAGGAGGAGGAGGATTCTTCTCTTACAAGAAGATCACCATTGCTGTTTGTTCTCTGAATCTCATTATTGCTATATTTGTCTTTAGATCTCTCTACATCTCTGCTGTCAATCGACCTGCCCCATTTCCAGGTTTCCTTTATTTGATCTTTACTTGGTTTAGGGTTTGGTTTGTTGAGCGTTAATTTGTTGTTTTTGATGGTTTCATTTTTGGTGTGGCAGCTGTTAAGTATACTAAAGATCAGATTAGGAGAATTGAGGAGGCGAATCAGGTTCGGGAGGCGGCCGAGCCTGTGGAGTTGGCGAATTTGGTAAGTGCATCTAAATTGATCACTTTTTTTATGGCCTGGGTTAATTGCAATTTAATCACTACAAAAGTTGATGGATTTCTAATTTAGATATCATGAAGTTTAAATTTGTCCAAAAATACCCCAAAGTATAACCATTTCTAACTTTTTGATTAGGGTGAATTACACTTAAATACCCTTATGGCCTGTTTGGATGGAGGGTAGAGAGGGGGAAGAGAAGGGAAATTTTATTTAGGTTTGCTAAAGTTGCACGAAAATACCCTGACTTTCATGCCCGTTCAAATAAATACCCTAAGCTTCTCAAAAGTGTCACATTGATACCCTCCGTTATGTCACTATTAGAATATGCTGGGAATATTCCCTTTTAGCTACGACGTGTTAATATGATGTTGTCCTCTACCCCTAAAATTTATCAAATTTGCATCTTATGTCATCATCCTCTCTTAACCATATTTTCTTCCCTAATTTGACTAACTCATATTTTCCATTATTTCTCTTCAATCTCTTTGCAAACAACCATGAAAGCAAGCATCACAAAACATCACTTAGCTGAATTTGTCAATAGTAAGTTGCTAGGTGAGAAAGAGCAGGTCGGATACGAAGTAGAGAATTCAGAAAAAACCACAGCCCCCAATGCACTGTGTAAAGAATTCAGGAAAAAACATCTCCGAACACCAAAATCTGTTCACTTTTACCTAAGTAGCATCACAAAGCACAAAACCGTGTGTACATTATTCAATTTATAACCCATAAAATCATCATGTAAAAACCCAATTATTTAACAATGAAATCAAAATTTACACCCACAGGGGCTAAATTAGGTCGGTGCCAAACCCAGATCCATGCCACCTTGCCAAAAAAAAAAAAACTTCTTCAAGTTCCTAATCGTCAAATTGAGTTCAAATTCACTCAAAATCCAAATTTACCCTTTGAAGCTTGCAATTTGGGGGATGTTGGTGAAATTATAAGAAAGGGCGATTTTAATCTTTGATGGGAGCTTACAGTCGGTTGCTAAATTTATTGCGGGGCTTTAATGTCATTTAACAGCTAAACTAACACTGTCACCCTTTTTAGGGCTGATACTTTTGAGAAGCTTAGGGTATTTATTTGAACAGGTATAAAAGTTAGGGTATTTTCATCCAACTTTAGCAAACCTTAGGGTACTTAAGTGTAATTTGCCCTTTAGGTTACCTTTCATAATTTCATTTTATCTATTGTTTAAGAGGGGTTTCATAATTTTGCTTTTCTATTCTTTAAGAGGGCTTATTTTGCTGCAGTTTTATGTCAAAATTGTGTCATTGGTGTTTGGAAGAAGTGAAGAAATGGATTAATGCTTTTAATTTAAAGGATTTAGGTTGAATAGGGGCAGGAGAAAGGAAGGATTGGGGGGCCAATTTTTGTCAGTCTAGGCATAAAAGTCCAAATATTATATGGGATAATCATGTGATGCGTCTTAAAAGGAATTCTAAAGTGTGATATAATGGAAGGTATTGAAGTTAAAGTGAAATTATTGGATATTTTTTTTTTGGTGAAGTTTAACTTCAGGGCATCAAAAGTAAAATTCGTTGAAGCTTAGGGTATCAAAGTGCAATCAACCCTTATGTTTGTTTAACAATTTTTTTCTATATATGTTTATTTTTTGGGTATTTTGGTTCATTTAAAGGTGGAGAGGTTAAAGGAGGAGTTGACGAGGGAGAAGAGGAGATGGGAGCTGTCAGATTCTGTTAAGCAAGAGATGGGCAGTGAGATTTTGGGTAGGCTGAGAGGGCTAAATGAGATGGAACATCGAGGTTGGTGGTTGCTATTTTGAATAGTGCTTTGTTTGATTTGTTTCAAATTTTGGGTTTTTTTGTCTGTATTTGTTTCCTATAATAGCTGTTTGATTAGTGATACTGGAGCTTGCATTGATGTTTGTTTGATGAAAAATGAAAATTTTGCTTTGAAATTCTTTCTTGCTTCTATGTTAAAAGCTTAGTACTTGTTGGTTCCTTTATCATGTTGTTGCATCCTTGTTGTTACTTAATCATTATGTTGATTCTTTTTTCATGTTGTTACATGCTTGTTAATACTTAATCATTATGTTGCTTTTCTGGATAAATTCCAACTAATAGAATGCAAGTGTTCTTTGAACCATCCTAATTCATTTACTGAAACATGCAAGATATGAAAATCACTCCCATAAATCACATGAATCATGGCAATAATATGTAGTCCATGATTTAAGGTATAATTCAAATTACTTGTAACAGATAGACGACTATATAAAGCTTTACATCCAATGATACATACCAGAACTTACAGAATATAGTGATACACCTTTCCTATAACCAAAAACATGAAGATGTTTTTTGACATATCTAAAATTCATCTTTGGTCAAATATTCGTGCTTCACAAACAAATATGTGTTTAATTCTCCATGACTAATTTCATTTTAGTTCTCTTATCGGTGTATTTTTCCACATATGATAGCTCAGGGATCATGTATATACCATTCCCAAATTTTGTATCTAAAACCATTATGTTTCAGAGGCCATGGAAATAGTTATGGAGGTGGCTGCAGTTGCATAAAGTCATGGCAGGTGGAAGGAATGTCGTGTACAGGATATTTTGAGCAGCATGCAGTCTTGTTCGCTTGGCCAATCTGGGTGTAAAGATATTTCGTCCACTTATACTTTACTTGCAGATGTGACACTGTTCTTGTCAGTTCTCGACCATACTTTTAAAAGGTAGCTTAATGGTCCATCCAGTGTCTTAGAAGCTAGCTATGGCTTGCTTTGGTGCACTTGAACTGTCGCTGAGATATTTTAGGTGATTTTGATGTGAGGTTTACACTTTAGCACTTTGTGCACAAAGTGTACGTTTCAGCAGAATAATTTCATACCCATGCCTTATATATATATATATTTTCACTCCACATATCCCTTCAAGTTGTACGAGGACACTGGCTGATTCATCTCCTAGCTGTTATTCAACTTCATCTGTATACTTTTATTGTTTATATTAAACAAGGGTTTAAATATTGGATATCATGTTCATATCGGGTGGAGGTATTTCATATCGGATTGTATCCAGCAATATGCTGGAATTGTGAGGTTAGTATTGGGCATTATGTCAGACACACTATATATTTCATTGAAATGTAAGTATTGGTAACTTTAAGGGTGGTTATAATAAGAGTCCTAGACATCACTTTGATAAAAATTTAACATGCATGTGAAGGTACCTATGGATAATCTCCATTTATGCAATGCAATTACAATAAGAAATTTGAAAAATGTTACTCCAAACTTTAGTAATTCAGCTTTCATCATGGAGCTAAAACTACTATATTTTCTGATATGGAGCTGGACCTTGTTCGTAGTCTTCAATCAGAGTCGTATAACTACAGTTCCCCATGAATTTGTTTTTGGGGGGGGGTGGGTGGGTGGGTTTGTGCATGTGTGTTAGCCGGGGGGGGGGGGGGGGAGGGGGAGAATGATAAATCACGCGAAAAGCTAAAAGAAAAGGAAAAAAAATTCTTTCCTTTTTTTTCAGTTTTATGTAAAGATACCGTTCAAAATAAAAGAAAGTGAATCTCACATCACATTTACTTAGTTAAGATCAGGCATCAACTGACAAATAAAGAGATTAAAAAAAGAAAAGGGTGACTCAATTCATGACCTGGAATATTTTCCTGTACTTTTGTGAATGAATGACGGATGTTGGCAGCTTGTTTAGAACAGAGAAGAAATAAGCTTGGGATGCTTGGGCTTAAAAGACTTATATTTTGGCTTGGAAATTGGATATATGGTTTAAATCATTTGCTGAAACCTTTTTTCTCACTTAAAGACAATGGAACGTAGCTGATATTTGTCCCATGTATATCAGCCAAACCTGAGTCAAAGATTTTGCCTATTTATTCGTTTCATCGTCTTAGCAGCCAATGGCTGACCTCTCAAAAAGAGATCTAGATAGGATTTAATGGCTGATGGTGAAAATAGTATGCAAATACATCTTGTACACCCTATATTTTGATCAGTAGCAACATAAATCATAACAAAAAGAGTAAATTTCAGCAAATTCCCTATGGTTTGCAAAAGTGGCAGAAAATCCTCCAGAGCTTTCTGAAGTAACACTTTCTCCCCTCCATTGAGATTTTTCATTCACTAAGATTCAGTGACTCACATGATTATCATTTGCCTCTTTGTTTGGTTATTTCCTAAAAAATCAAAAAATAGAAATGAAAACAAAGAAATCTCAAAAAGTACAATTTCATACATTTCCATCCCTAAAACTCACCCACAACATCTAATAAAATATTATTTTTATCTAACAACTCATCCACCACATCTAATAAAATATTATTTTCATCCAACAACTCATCCATCACATCCACCACATCTAATAAAATATTATTTTCATCCACAACATCACTCAACTCATCTCATCTCATATTTAAAAATCACTCACATCATCCAATAAGATTGTGACAACTCATCTCATCTCATTAACATTTCATTTCTTTGTTTTCCTCTCAAAAAGCTAGGAAAACAATTTCCTTAAGTGTGTGTCACATCATCTAATAATATAATGACAACTCATCTCATCTCATCTATTTTCTTATTTTTAAGAAATAACCAAACAAAAGAAAACAACCTATTACAAGAAATATGTTTCTTATAATTCATTTCCTTATTTTTTTCCGCCAACCAAACAACATCAAAACATATTTTCTTAAAAAATTACTCACATCATCCTATAATAAGGTGACAACTCATCTCATCTCATCTCCATTTCTTTGATTTCCTTCTTTTTTTAGCCAACCAAACAATCCCAAAACCTATTTTTCTTAGAAATAGGTTTCCTTTTCTTTGATTTCCCTCTTTTTTAGGCAAACAAACAGCCCCTTTAATGAAAACAATTACCCTTCTCTATTTCTAACCAAGAGACGAGCAAATTTCTTCATTGAAAGGAAGAAACAGCTGGTTGTTTTGTTGTTCCTGTAAGCCTCAATTCCATCCCACAGCTAACGCTTGGTCAAAATTCCAATAATTTTCCTTTCATGAGCTCACGATTCGCTCAAAGATGAAGTCCTAGACTGCCTATGTAAGTTGAAAAACTAAGCCTTCTTTCAGTGGGTCTTGAGCGTCAACTTTTTTACTTCCTTCCCATTTCTCACTTCTGCTCACAAGTTCTTTATCGCAATTCGCAAGAATCCAACACAAATGGAATTTTATCTCTTTCATTTATTTCACATGTTCTCCTCTCCCTTTTGCTCATGCTAGGTGTCTTGTGATGCTGAAATGAATAACATCATCAGCTTGATCTAGTCTACTCTCAGCCTTTCTAGTATAATCCCTGACCCCCCCCCCCCCCATTGCGAAGCTGATGAAAAGCTGAGAACTTTGGATCTGAGCTACAATAACATTGTTACACTCTCTTTTTTATTTCTTGCTTTAGTAGAGATCTGGTTAGACTCAACCATTTAAGAAATGAGATTGATGGGCCACTCAAAACACTTGAAATTCCACACTTTTGGTGGTCAGTGGCTTTGAAGGTAAATCACACATGGAATTGTTGGGTGGAAGCAGAAAGGGCTTACATTTAGAAATGAATAGAGTTATTATTATTTTTCCATTGAAGTCTTGATTTATTAACAATAGATTTAAATTTTAAGCAAGGGAGAGAAAGTGTTACTTTAAAAACTCAGGGGTATTTTCTGTCACCTTAGCAAACCTTAGCGGGAGTTTTTTTGAGTTTCCCGAACAAAAAGTGCTATAACTGGCAAAACGTCTCCTATACTCCTGTTCTATTTTCCATTTAAATTAGATATATTACATGGGTATTGAAAATTTCAGGGTCACCTATATGAATGCTAGTCTTCTCTTTCTGTGAAGGGCCACTTCATTAAGTTGACAACTATCATATCCTTCATTACTTCCAACCAAGTTCTCTTAGCCCAACTCTAGTCCTCTTCGTTCAATTAATTATAATCTTATCACTTCTCCCAATTGATAATTTAATGACCTCCAATATACATGGGCTAAACCATCTTAGTCAACTCCCCTTCATTTATATCAATAGGAGTAAGCTCTAAATTCTTTCAAATGCACTTATTTGTTTTGCCGTCTCTTAGTGTATATCTTCATGTCAATTGTAACATTCTCATTTTTGCTAGATTCATTTCTTCACATGTTATTTCTTAATTATCCAACATTCCCATCCATACAAGCATTGTTGGGCATATATCTGACATAAATTTTCATTCAAATTAATTGGTAGCGTAAGATTACATAGCTTTTGTGGACACCATCTTGGTTTGTTTTAATGCTCAAGTTTGGTATTGTTACATTTTATAAGTAGTGTGCATTTCCGTTGTTGTCTTGTTATTTTTTATTTTGGTTAAGCTTTGGCTAAATTAGGGGTTAATTCATTTGGTTTTCCGGACATCAAAACGGATGCATTAGATGGAAAGATGAGGGAATAAATCACTCTCTCCTTTTTTGTCTTTGAAAAAAAAGGTTGTGTTTTCCTTTTTGAAGGAAACTAATGTTGAATTTATAGGTCATCTGCACTTATTCATGGTGCTTATCCTTTTCTCTTGTATTTGATGTCTTCTCATAGATCTCTTGATTCCTCTCGTTTTCTTGTCTTCTCAAACATTTGTATTTCCCAATTCTTCTGTTTCCCTTAATATTTTTGTCATTAATGTTGTCTATGTTGTGGGAAATTTTATTTGATAGCCATTAAAAAGTTTAATTTTTCTACTGGGATTTCTAGCCTGTTATCAACTACTTCATCGCACATTAATTTCCCCCTCTTGTTTTTTGCCAATATAATTGAAGCTCGTTTCTGTGCATAACTACTCATATTTTTATGGACATATTACTCTCAATCAGTTCTGGGCTTACCGTCTAATATTAGTTCATTCCAAAATCCTAATGTGTCATAAATGCCTATATGTGATGTTGCTTTTTGGCAGAGCAATAATATCTCTGTTATACCCATAGCTTTTGTTCTACTTCACAGAGTTTAGTTAATGCAGTCTAGGATAATAGAACAAGATTGCATCACTTGTTTTGCAGGAAGATTGGAGCATGTACACTGGTTATATGTTTCTTCAGTTAAAAAAGATAGGAAATGTGTAGGTTAACTCATCAAATGAGGTTTTAGTTTCTGGAAAGACCCGCAATATAAGCTTCAGACAACTGATACTTCCTCTCCTTTTGATTGTCGAACTTTTGCTTTCTACTTTGCCATGAAACTGGTGACACTGCTATTAATCAAGAGACAGAACAGAAGTATATTTGTGCTTATTCTGACACTGAATTCAATAATAGCTACTAAAACAGGATATAACAAAGCATTTTATCTTTTCTGGCAAGTTTGAGGTAAATTCTTAGAACTCATCAATGTTGAAAATGACGAAAATGGGTTATGTAACGCTTGACCTCCTGTCAAGGGTTAAGGAAAAAAACGCAAAAAAACGTAAAACATAACGTAGGTTATATTGTATTAATTGTTTAGATATTTTATAAATACTATCAATTCATGATAACTTTAATACTTAGAATATTTGTACTTATTCTGAGACTGAATTCAATAATAGCTACTAAAACAGGATATAAAGAAGCATTTTATCTTTTCTGGCAAGTTTGAGGTAAATTCTTATAACTCAATGCTCATAGAAGGTATTGTAAATTGTGACCTTTTAATACCATAAAACATATTATTTCAAAATCATACTTTCTATTTTTAGTGTGAAATGTTCACTATACACTCCATAATGTTTACACGTGCACTTTCTCGGAACAGGAGCAGTGGAGCAGTGGCGCATCCAAAAACTTGAAGAGATTAAAGGCAGTAATACACTTGAAAATTTGACATCAGATGCAAACAACCCTGTTCAACAAGCTGGTAGGTTGTTGTCATATGTATTTTTTACTCTTGTATATTAGTGATCCCTGAATTTTGGATCACAATTTTCAATTGTTGATCACTAATTTGCTTGTCTCCAGAAATGCTAAGAAGAGCGTTAGAGTTTGATTGGCTCAAGCTATTGGAAGAAATTGGATTTTGGATGCCAGCTAATGTCAATAACACAGAAATTGATGACAAACCTGAGAACACAAAGGAACTTGGTATATTTCTACAGATCAATGTTTTCTTCTGTAAATTTCAATTCACAAGCATTAACCATGAGAAATTGCTAGATTTCTTTATAGGCGGATATAGTCTACATGTGGTTTAATGGTTTAGCATTTGAAAAGTTCTTGCTGCACGGTTATCATGATCTACTATTCCAAGTTGCATAATTTATTGATGACAACTTTTGGAGTGCAATTTAATTGATACTTCTTTTTGGGTTTTCTTCTCTTTCACAGACATGGAAGAGATAATTCCAGGTCGACCTATGCCTCCTGAATGTCATGCTGAGCTTCATACTGATTATGATGGTGCTGCTGTTAGATGGGGGCTCACCCACCATAAAGAAAGTGCTGCTGATTGTTGCCAAGCTTGCTTAGATCAGGCAAAAAATGCAAAGCCAGGGGAAAAGAAGTGCAACATTTGGGTGTACTGCCCATCGGAATATGGGTGCTATTCACCAGATATTTATGAGCACAAACATCAGGAGTGCTGGCTGAAACAGGTATTACATTTTCTAGTTTCAAGATGAATATTTGCTTGTAGCCTCGTACTTGGTAGAATCCTGTGAGGGTATGTTGAAGAATCAACATGCAGGAGAAGACTTCTGTATAAGGAGAGCTAAAAAATAACAAGCTGAAACTTAATTGGCGTAATCTGATCCTGTTTAACTATAGGCCAATTCCTTGCTATTTAAGTTGTCATAGTTCGTAATATGCTCTGTACTTTTCTAAATAATTGGTCAAGGTGCAGAGGTGGGAAAGCTAAAGTAACTATCTGCAAATAGAAAGGTCAGTCAGGTGAAGGGGATGGTCAAACTGCGGTTTCAAATGCAATTGTGGGTTGTACATTACTTCAGATTTAATATCACTAAGTTTGATAAAAATGGGACTCACCTTTTATGTAATATTAATAACTATGATTTTAATTCTGTAAACATATTTGATTCTGAAATTTTATCCAGCATTAGAGATAGCATTTGTAGGAAACTAGGAATTATGAAATTCAATTCAATAAAATATGAAAAGGTTTATGATAAAGAATCAATAACTACGTGGCACTAGGTAATGTAATTTAAGCAAATGATTTTACTATTATATTAAACAGCCAGAAGATTTAAACCAATCGTAACAAATAGCGTTAACTTATAGGTCCCATCTCTCAGGAGCTCATTATACCCTATGAAGCATGGATACTGATACGAGTTGCCGTGTGAGCACCTTTGATCGCGGAATTATCAAAGGTGGATTGAGAAGAGGATGACAGAAACACAAGCACAATTCAGTATATAGCGAAGGAAATTATCTTCTCTAGATTATGAGTATGAAAAGATTACAGTCACCCTCCCACAATCTCACTAGAATCAAGAACAAACTCTCAATTCTCACTAAACCCTAATACAATGATTAGAATCTCTCTTAATTACCTTTCTGATTGTTTAGAAACCCTAAAACAATCCTTTATATAGGTGTACAAACGTGGATGATAATTTGGCAAATAACCAGACCCAAAACCAACAGAAATTCGTGTGAGTAGAAACCCAAACGAGCTAGGAAACCATCGATGAGTCGACTCATGACTGAGATGAGTCAACTCGTCCGAAACTGGACAAAACACAAAAACCAACGATGAGTCGACTCATGACAGTCATGATTCGACTCAACCTGATGAGTCGACTCATGACTGTTATGAGTCGACTCACAGGCTGAAAACTAGATACTTCGATTCTTCTGCTCGTTGTCTCGTTCCATGCTTCCTTCTGCATTCCCTTGTACTGTTTGACACCTCTATTCTCATGTTATCATGAGAATCATCTATCCTCAAGCTCCCATGAGGATCGCTAAGTTCCGAAGAGAAGATACACCCGTATCATGGGTCCCCTCTTCAGGAACTTGAAGTCCCGTTCAAGTTAGAACTTTTGCTGAGAAAACTCTCGAGCTTCTCCATCTTTTCTGTACCACCTGGTCTTGCTAGGAATCCGGTCTCGACGTCCGATCGGAAACAACTCATTCGTCTTGCGTCTCGTCGTAGTCACCGTTCGCTCTAAGTTGCAATCCTTTGTCGATGGCTTTTCTGAAAGTCTAATGCACAGCGAGACAAACTTTTTGCTTGCATTCACCAATCTCTTCCCTCGCGTCACCGTTCCCAAGCTTGTCTCTTTCGGAAGAGATGCCGAATGAAATATGAACTTTTTATCATCCTTAGTGAAGGTGTACTTCTGAGCTCGCCTCTCGTAGATTGCATATCTATCCCATAAGTACGGATTGCCCAATATAATCTGACAAACATCCAATGGAACGACGTCGCACGTGACCTCGTCAATATACGACTCGTGGAGCACAAATCTGACAGTGCATTGATCAACTACACTCAGTTTCTCCTTCTGAATCCACCCCAATAGATAGGACTTCAGATGCTTGATCGTCTTCAGACCCAGCTTCTGAACCAATGCCTCGGATATCAAATTCTTCTCGCTGTCCGAATCAATAATGGCATCAACCAAACTGGTCTTCACTTGCAACTTAAGAACAAAGAGTTGCTCTCTCGGATCGTCGTCCTCTTTCGTGGTCTGCTTCCCCGTCATAAGGTTGAGATTACTGTTGGGCTCTGTCATCCCCGGGATTTCTTTCGGACATTGAGCTATCATGTATGTCTTTTTCTTCTCATTCTTCAACCCTCTTGTCTTAAGATGAGGATACTTCTCCCAACACCGATCAGCTTCGTACCCTGTTTTCTCGCAGTGACTACAAATCAGCCCTGTTTTCCCTGGATCACCCTTCTTTTTCTCCGCCTTAGATTGAGAACCACTAGACTCGCCTCCCGTCTGTTTGGAGTCTCCTTTAGCCTCGTTGTCCTTTTGCTTGCCTTCGAGGGCAATAGCCTTCACGTTCGTCTCTGCAATTGATTCCACCGTGAATAGCTTCATCTCCTTTTGGATGTAATCGCTTAATCCCGTCATATACTTCATAAACGGAATATTCCTCTGTCACAATGTTGAGGATCATCGCCTGTTGCTGGAACTCTGTGGTGTATTCTTAAACGGTTTGATTGACCATTTGGCGCAAGTCGTACCACTTGTACCAACGTTTTTCAAGGAATCCCACCGGATAGAATTGTTTCCTTAGTAACTCCTTGAACTTGTTCCACGACACCGTCTTCTTCTCCTGCTTGCAGTAGGATTTTCACCATGTCAACGCGTGTCCTGAAAGCTTCAAAGTCGCGAACACAATCTTCTTTTTCGACGAATAGCCATAAAGAGTAAAATACGTCTCCATCCGCTCGATCTAGTCATCAAGCCTCTCGACGTCAACACTCCCATCATAAACAGAAATCTTCACCTTGAAGTCAATCTTCAGGTTCTGATAAGAATTCTTACCCCCTTGATGCAATGCAATCTTAACGGTCTCCTCCTCGTCGGAATCTGAATCTACTCTCTTCACATCGAACTCAATAATTTTCTTCGAAGAAGATTCACCTTGTTTGCCACCTCTATGGATAAAACTAACAAGTTGTGTAAGAGTCGAACCTATCGTCTCGTTCCGCTTCGCCAATACATCAATCCTCGCTGAATTGTCCCCTTCAGCCATCTTCTTCCTTAAAACCTGGACTCCTTCCAATGAAATAAAGATCTCGCTAATCTTCTTGTATTGGGATCGAGTAAGGACCATACACAGGATGCCCCTTCACCAGATCTGATGCTCTGATACCAACTTGATACGAGTTACCGTGCGAGCACCTTTGATCGCGGAATTATCAAAGGTGGGTTGAGAAGAGGATGACAGAAACACAAACACAATTCAGTATATGGCGAAGGAAATTACCTTCTCTAGATTATGAGTATGAAAAGATTACAGGCACCCTCCATAATCTTACTAGAATCGAGAACAAACTCTCAATTCTCACTAAACCCTAATACAATGATTAGAATCTCTCTTAATTACCTCTCTGATTGTTTAGAAATCCTAAAACAATCCTTTATATAGGTGTACAAACGTGGATGGTAATTTGGTAAATAATTAGACCCAAAACCAACAAGAATTCGTGTGAACAGAAAACCAAACGAACCAGGAAACCATCGATGAGTCGACTCATGACTGAGATGAGTCGACTCGTCCGAAACTAGACAAAACACAAAAACCAGTGATGAGTTGACTCATGACAGTCATGAGTCGACTCAACCTGATGAGTCGACTCATGACTGTTATGAGTCGACTCACAGGCTGAAAACTGGATACTTTGATTCTTCTGCTCGTCGTCTCGTTCCACGCTTCCTCCTACGTTCCCTTGTACTGTTTGACATCTCTATTCTCATGTTATCATGAGAATCATCTATCCTCAAGCTCCCATGAGGATCGCTAAGTTCCGAAGAGAAGATACACCCGTATCAGATACTCCCTCGGAGGCCACGAATCCGTGTTTCACACGAATCAGACACGGATTCGTGCACGACACGTGCAAGACACGTGTCGGACACGGTCAACGGGTCAACCGTGTTCGACACGGGTCAACGGGTCAAGTGAGGGGGACACGGTCAAACAGGGGCGGGTTACTGCTTGGATTAGCCGAACAAAGAAAAACGCTGAATGAAGACGACCTGTAAGACAACCCGAAACCCAAACCCAAAAGGCCAAAAACCCTAATGTTCACTTACCTCAGTCCCGCCGCTCGTCCTTGAATTCATCCATCGATCTCTTCTCTCAGATCCTGTGCTCGTCGTCCTTGCCCTCGCCGAAATCAGATCTCGTGCTCCACCCCTTGCTCGTCCCATTACTGCTCGTGCTCCTCGGATAGGCTCCACCCGTCGCTCGTCCTCGCCGAGATCAGATCTCGTGCTCGTAATACGAAACCATAATATCCCTTTGCCAAGGAAACCATAAGATCAGATCTGAGTCCTGCCGAACAAAAAGAAAAAAAAAATTGTTGAAAGACAACCCGTAACCGAAACCCAAATCAAAAACGAAACCCTAATATTTTCACTTACCTGAGTCCCGCCGCCACTCGTCCTCGTCTTCTCTCAGATCTCGTCGCTCTTCTCTCAGATCTCGTCGTCCTCGTCCATCGATCTCGTCGTCCTCGTCCATCGATCTCGCCTCTCTCTCTCTCTCTCTTCGTCTCTCCCTCTCTTTGATTCTCTTTCTCTCTCTCTCTTGAGACGCCGGGGATTTTGGGAGCTTAAGAGTTGCGGTCGACGAGGGAATGCTTAAACCCTGAAAGCAGTTTATATCAAGGTAGATAGGTCTCTCGCAACCGTTAGATGATATTTGGATTAATTCCAACCGTTGGATAGATTACTAATGGGTTAATTGCATATTGGTCTCTTAACTCATCTTTAATTGCCAAATAGGCCCTCACACTTTCACTATTTATTTATTAGTCCGTTAAGTCTTCAGTTTTCTTACCAATTAGTCCCTCGTATTAAGTGGTACTATAAATTTTTCTATATATAATAATAATTTAAAAAAATCCTTGCCGTATCCCCGTATCCTATTTTTTTGGATTTTGCCGTATCCTGTATCTGTATCCGTGCATCATAGATTATACCAAGTTGAAATGTGTTGTCCGTGACTCCGTGTCTCTATAATTACATAACAAAACAAAACATATTACTCTGAAGTCCAAACCTCTCAATTAGAGCCGATCAATCTTTTGTTCATAAAATAAAACAGAGTTTGACTTTTTAACAAATTATATTTTAGCCATATATGATAATTTTAGTTACATTACTAGAAGAATAAATACTACTATAATTTAGCATAATGCATTATAACAGGACAAAAAATTATAAGTCGGAGGACATGGAAAATGCACTCTACATGACAAAAATGCAGACTATAACTTAGTATAATGCACTATAACAGGACAAAAATTTATAAGTCGGAGAACAAGGAAAATGTACAAATTAGCCACTACTTTACAAGCTACCCTTTGTTTCCTTCATAAGGTCCACGAAAACCAACCAAATACGGAAATTCCAACATGCGTGGAGCATGTTAGATTTTAACCATATATCAGAATTTATAGTTACATTACTGGAAGGGTAAATACCGGTGCAAAGCCGACTACGATTTGGTGTAATGCACTATAACACGATAATATTTTTTAGTTGTAATTGGAAACATGGAAATGTACAAATTAGCCAATACTTTAGAAGCTACTCTTTGTTTCCTTCATAAAGTCCATTGAAACCAACCAAATATGAAAATCCCAATATGCCTAGGACTAGGGTTTTAAATATCGGCCGATAATCTATTATCCTCGAGTTATCGATTTTGGGAGATTTCCGATGGGATAAGTTGGAATTTAAATCGCTTATCGTTTTTAGGGTTTAGCGGTGATAATATGGCGATAAAGGTGATTATCGGCCGATATTAGCGGCTCTAAAAATCAAAATTATCGGGCCACACTATTGTGTTGTGATTTTGGGTAATGGACAGTTCTTGAGTGAACTTGAAACCCCTCTTGACCCGTTTTTTTACAATAAAACTTAAATCCGGTTCTGTAGCCGTAATCCTCCGTTCTCTCCCTCTCATTTGTGCAGTTGTGCCCACTGACCTAATCCTCTGATCTCCGTTCCTCTTTGAACTCCATCGACCTTGACGTTTACCTCCGTCGACTTTGACAATCGCCTCCACTCTTCGGACTCCTCTAACCTCAACGCTATCGACTTCGATCATTCGACGCCACTCTCTCATCGACATCAACTTCATTGACTTGATGACTTTGATCGACACTGAGCTCTCTCCATCGACGCTATTATTAACTGATCGACTTGACGACGTCGACCGACGCTGAGCTCTCTATCGAAGTCGAGCTCTCTCCATCGACGCCATCATTAACTGTGACTTCGACAGTTCGACTTGGACTCTCCATCAACGCCACGCCCTCAGCACAAGTTTTGAAGTTGTAGCAACATCTAATATTCATTATTCAGTTGGTTTTTTCTCTGGTTATTTAGTGAAGGTTGAGAGAATGAAAGAGGGGAGTATGGTTAGATTACAATTTGGGGTATTATATTATATATACATCATATCGTATATCACTCTGGTAAATACTACTTATCCCTGATATATCCCCGATTTTCACTATCTGATAAGGATTTTGGCCTTCCGATAACCCTGTAACTGATATTTAAAACCTTGCCTGGGACATGCTTAGAAGGTTAATATTTAATGTGTAAAATCAAGGAAAAATCAAGGGAGTGACGTGGATCCTATGGTAATCAGGAGCACTGTTATAAATAATGATAAATAGCCCCGTAATAGGGGCGCTAATAGCATTAGCGGTGCCTTCCCGCTACGCTATTGCCCAATAGCGATGACTTATTGCGGAATATGTGCTTTCCATTCGCAAAAGCGGCTAATAGCACGCCCTAACAGTAAATAGCGGGTGATTGCGTGCAAATTCCGCTTTTTTATTACTATTTAAAAGCGGTTTGTTTTTTTTAAATTAAACCCGACCTTTAACCACTGCATTCCACCGCCTCCCGCGATTTTCAGCGTGCTCCCGCCGCCTCTCATAGCCTCTGGCACCTAACTCAGCATTTCTTCTCACCTCCTTCACCGTGAGCTCCTCCTAGGGTATAGTCCTCACCGCTCAGCTCATCTTCTCGAAGACGACGACTCTTTGACTTCTCCTGCAGTCGTCTTTGGTATTATGTGACGATTACATGTCTATTGCATGTTTAGGATCTCTTTAAATCATCAAATATGCACTTTCAGATTTTCTAGATTTTTCTTTAATCTTTTTTTAGTATTTACACATCTAAATTAGATCGCTATTTGATTTTACGTTTTTTACCGCTATTTTGTCGCAACAGCCTCAAATAGCCTTAGCGATGCCTCACCGCTACGCGACGCTATCCGCTATCGATAACCTTGATCAGGAGTATGTATTAATATTAATTAAAGAATTTATTTTCAACCAATCATAGATTGATACAAAGAACTAACCTTGTCAGAATTAGTAACATAATCCAAATTGAATATTTATTGCCAGCCGTATCTCTAGTTGCACTTAATTAGATTCTCATCATTAAGTGTAATAAATAATTATGCTAGATAGGTTTTTAGATTGCCGAAAAATGATTATTTAGTATAATGAATACCTTAATCATGAAAAATTCTTGAGAAAACAAGAGGTATATTTTCATACATTAAGGCTTCGTTTGGATACCATAGTGTTTTTCTTGTTGTGTTTTTATAAAAAAACATCATGGTGTTGTGTTTTTCCCTTAAATGTTTTCAAAGCACCATGTTAAGTATTTTTGGTCAACACTAGTTTGACCCATTATAATATTAGTATTAAACATATTATTATATATTATATATTAATTATAATAAAATATATTATAAATAAAATGTTATAATAATATGTAGTTTACATTATTATAGTATTATAAGTATTAAATGTAATGCAATATAATATTATATAATGTATTATAATATTATATTGTACTTTAATGAGTTATATTATATTATATAATATATTATAGTTTTAAATATGTATTTATTAATAGTACTTTAATAATATATTAGTATTTATGATATGAATAAATATTATTATATTTTGAATATATTATTTTATATTAACATTTGATAGCAATAAATTATTTTATTATTAAAAATTATTTTACTTTATAATAAATTATATTATTTATTTCATAATATATTAATATTTTATATATTATAGTACATTTACTATAGAATATGTTATTATAATAATATTATTATGTTGTTATATTATTATTAAATATGTTACTATTATATAATATTTTATAATTATTAATTTATTATAATTTATATATTAAAAAGTTAATAATATTATAGTGACTATACTATTGTATAGTATATTATTATATCATTATTATATTATTATTTATTATCAATAACTTTTTTATTATTTTTATTAGTTTATTTAAATTTTATTATTATTTATTTATTATGTAATACACTATTAACATATTAAATATTGGTATTTAATATGTTATTATATTATTATATAAGATATTTTATTTATTATATTTTTATATTATTTAATAAATATTACTAATATATTATATTAACTATAATATAGTATAATATAATAAGCATGTTGATAATAACTCTATATTAATTATATTTAAAATATTTTGTTAAAATAGTCGGTTTTTTGTTAGTTTGATCCTTAAATCTTTGAAAATAGGCTAAAAGGCCTACTTGGTCCTTATACTAGGGGTTTATACTCAAGTTGGTCCTTTCAACTTTTTTTTTATTCTCAACTTAGTCCATATACTCCTTGTTAGATGAAAACTTTATCCGTTTTTAACTCTGTTAAATGTTCCGTGAAATAAAAGTTGAAAGGCCAAAATTATTTGAACCCTAAAAGTTATGTGTTAAATAGTTTTATTTTTGGTTCTTCAAAAGAGATAAGATCAAATAAAATTACTCAATATTATGAAAACACCTAAAAATTACCCAATTAAATAAAAAGAAATAAAAAACCTGATTAAAGAAAAAGACTTGAAAACCGATCAAATAAAAAGACCTCAAATATCCAATCACAAAAATATGCTTCTTGTTAAACAAATGAGAGAAACAATGCCTCTTTCCCTCCAAAATGAGAGAAAAAGAGGAACCCAATGATGAAATTTAAAGCGAAGGAAAGAACCAGACAATCAAAAGCAAACTTTTACATCTCAATGTTAAGGTAAATAAGATTTATACAATTGTGGCTTCTCTTTCGGCTAAATCGCAATGAAAGTGGCTATAATGTTTTCATTGGGCTCAATTGTGGGAATATATTAGGTCTTCTCCTCGGCTTTGATATTTCCCACTTGATAGGAAATCAGAGGGGCGCGTGGAGTCATCTTCCCTTCTTCCTTTCAATTTCTTCGATGCTTTTGACGGTGTTCAGGCTTCCTCCTACTATATAGCCAACACCGGGAGAGCTGCTTCCACTTGTCGGAGGAAGCATCAACGGGGTGGAGACAGGGTGGAGAGGCTCCACAGCGTTGCCATCTTTGGTAGTTTTCAACTGTAGTATCTTTCTCATTTTTCTCCCTCGGTCTCTTCTCAAAGGTGACAGATGGATGAAGTGTGGGATAGTAGGGGACATGATGCCATTTTGTCCTGGTTTTGTTATTTTGAGGTTCAACGCGTGCTTTAGAATATGTTTTATTTGAGTAGTTTAGCTTCTGCCTTGTATGATTTATTTGAAGTTGGGAGGAGTTGCGTTTTCACATGAATTTTGCTTGATCATGGGGGAAAAAATTTAATTTAAAAAATATATGGACCTCTCATTTGAGGGTAATTTAGTTATAAACGAAAATTTAACACACAATTTTTAACAGGTGTTAATAAAGGACTAATATTTCATCTAACGATGGTATAGGACTAAGTTGAGAAAAAAAATGCAGGAACCTATTTGATTTTTAAGCCCTAGTACAGGAACCAAATTGGCCTTTTAGTCTTAAAAATATTAGTCCAATTGATTAACCATGATACGGGTGTATCTTCTCTTCGGAACTTAGCGATCCTCATGAGAGCTTGAGGATAGATGATTCTCATGATAGCATGAGAATAGATGTGTCAATCAGTACAAGGGAACGCAGGTTGGAGCGAGGAACGAGGCAGAGAATCGAAGAGTCAAAGTATCTAGATTTCAGTCTGTGAGTCGACTCATACATGTACATAAGTCGACTCACGAAACCTAGCCTAGTTCACAGTTCAGCTTTGACCAGTCGACTCATCATTTTATGAGTCGATTCATCAGTCATGAGTCGACTCATATGCAGTTTTGAGTCGACTCAAGAACTCAAGCCCTGTTAGCAAAACGTCTCTGACCAGTCGACTCATCAGTTATGAGTCGACTCATATGAGGTCATGAGTCGACTCATAACTGTTCATGAGTCGACTCATAGGAGCTTTCCAGATTCATTAAGGACTCTATTTACGCGTTTTCCTGTTTGGGTTGGGCTTGGTTATTTATCACTTTGTCATCCTCGTTTGTACACCTATATAAGGGGTTGTTTTAGGGTTTAAAACAATCAGAGAGTTTAATCAAGAGATTGGATTGTAATTGAGATTTAGAGAGCTTGTTCTTCAATTCTAGAGTGAAATTGTGAAAGATTGTAAAGTGCATACTCATAATCTAGAGAATGTATTTTTTTCGCCCAAAACCTGAGTTATTCTTATGTTCTTATTGTTTTCTTCTCAACCCACCTTTTTGATAATCCGCGATCAAAGGTGCTCGCACGGCAACTCGTATCAAACCATAGTTGCATTAGTACTTACTTAACCCATTGTAGTAATTAACGTTTCTAGCCTTAGGCAACCAACACCGCATAAATTGCCTCTCTCAATATATATTCATTCCGGTGGGCATAAATGGTGATGCAAATGGGGAGAACTCTAAACCGTCGTCGTCGTCGTCCTTGTTTGTCAAAGGATCCTTCCATTGCACAAAAACTGTGAAGATATGGTAACGGTTGAGGGTTGTAGTTTTAAGCCCCCACAGGTTTGAGCGCCCTTGTATACTCAAAACTAAAACTCAGGTACGCTTTAAATTTGTGGCCTCTGCACCAAAACTCTTTTAAGTTTCGGTGAGGGTTGAGGGATATAGTTTTATACTCAAGCAGTTGAGATCTATAGTTTTCATTTATATTTCATAACCAGTGAGCACTTTCTTGATATACTTGAGCCTGCTTTTCAGATTTAGGCTTCTCATGTTGCGGAAGAGGATCTTTATTAATGCTTAGCAAGGCTTGTGAGGATCCAACTCCTCTCAGACTTCTGATTCTTATCTGTTTGTCCGCTTTTCTTATCTCTCTCAGTCTGTTCCTTTTGTTTTGGAGTTATTTATATTATGCATTCCAACCTCCCGCTTAGGATTTGATCTTGTAAATGAGGAATATCATGACCTCTTTTTGAAACTTTTTCTCCTATTTTTCCCTTTAGCAACTCCCTGTTGTTATTAACTTCGTTAACACGAGCTGTTGTTGGTCAGAATTTGATGTGGAAACGTTATCACTAGCTGAATTCTTGCTAACTTCTTTCTCACTATCCCTATCTTACCCAGGCTTCACTCGTTTCCAAATTACACAAAAATCTTGCAAACTAGTTATGCCCATGGTAACATTTTCTATAATAAAGTGCTTCCTTTATCCTGTACTAATTCTACCTGACGAGCAATGTGAACCTCAGTTTTGTAAGCTTCAACAACCATTTGTTTCTTACAATCAACATCATTTTTAGAGTTTTGTGTCTTGGAATTGGGGTGTATGATGGTGTATTGGTTGGGATATATCTGGGTGGATCATTGATGGATGAATATGGGAATGATGAACTATTGAGGGTTTGTACGTGAGGAATTGAGAGATAGCTGTTCAGTTGTACTTGTCAAGGGTTTTGAAGTGAAGTATCCAAAGAGAGATATTGAGGGCTTGGGAGAGAAGTAGCTACAGGTTTGGATTTGGTTTCAGTTGGACGTGTTGAAAAACAGTTTGGGTGTGGTTTTGAGATTTGGGTATGAGTTTGGATGATCGAGTTTCGATTCAGTTTGGCATTTTAATATTGGGTTCAAGTTTAGTTCGGTTTGGTGAGAGGTGTTCAATGAAAGGATGTGTGTTGGTTGAGTTAGAAGGATGTTGTTAAGATTTGGAGAGAAAATAGTTTCTTGGAGAGCTTTTCCCTCACTATATGCTTTATTATTTATAGAGATGGATTAGTTCCAAGTTAGTCTCACAGGCAATATAAGACTAAACGTATAAGACTAAACGAATGCTAAACTAATACACTCTTCTAAGACTCCCCTCAAGCTGGAGCATATATATCATGCATGGCCAGCTTATCACAAATAAAATCAACCCGTGTTCGACCAAGTGGTTTTATAAGAATGTCTACCAACTGATGTATTGTCGATACATATTTTTCCTTGATGATTTTGTAGCTTCTTGCCGAGTACATGACAGTTGACTTCAATGTGCTTGGTTCTCTCATGAAACACGTGATTCTCAGCAATATGAATTGCTGCTTTATTGTCGTCATATAGACTCATGGTACATTCTGGAGGGAGACCAATCTCTGTCAATAAGTCTCTGGTCCAAACCATCTCTAGTGTCACATTTGTCATAACTCTGTATTTTGATTCTGCATTGGATCGAGACACAACACTTTGTTTTTTTACTTTTCAATGACACTAGATTTCATTCGAGAAAGACACAATATGCTTTAGTTGATCTCCTATCAAAAGGACATCCTGCCCAATTTGCATCAGAGAAGCTTGTAACTCTGGTTTGTCCTTGATATGAGTAGAGAATTCCTCTTTCTGGAGCCTTTTTCAAGTAGCTCAAAATTTTCATTACTGCATCCAAGTGAGTAGTTCTTGGTACAGACAAGAACTGACTCACAACACTGACTGCAAATGTGATGTCAGGTCTGGTCACTGTCAGATAATTCAGTTTTCCCACCAATATCCTATACTGCCCAACATCCTCAAGAAGCTCCTACTGGTCTGGTAGTAGTTTTGAGTTCACATCCATTGGAGAATTACTACTTCTGCATCCTAATATCCCGGCTTTTGAGAGCATATCCAGGACATACTTCCTTTGTGACAAAAGAATACCCTTCATTGACTTTGTGATGTCAATGCCTAGGAAGTATTTTAGGGAACCAAGATCTTTGGTTTGGAAATGTGTCTGTAAATGCTTTTTTAGGCTGTCAATACCAGAAGCATTATCCCCTGTAATTACAATATCATCCACATAGGCAACGAGCAGAATTTGTTTTCCATTCTGAAGTCGCTAGAAGACAGTGATCTTTCTGTGCACGATAAAGCCCAAATTCCTGAATAACTGATGCAAAACGTCTAAACCAGGCTCTCGGAGACTGTTTCAGACCATAGAGTGATTTTTTCAGCCTACACACTTTTGCATTTTCGCATTCTTCCCTTGAGCGACAAAATCTGGTGGTTGCTCCATGTAAACCTCCTCATCTAGAATATCATTAAGGAATGCATTCTTGATGTCCAACGAATGAAATGACCAGTGATATGTCACTGCTAACGAAACAAAAATCCGAACAGATGTTATTTTTACCACCGGATAGAAGGTATCTATGTAATCCAAGCCATACACTTGTGCATAGCCTTTGGCAACCAGTTGGTCTTTTAGGCGTACTAAAGTTCCATAAGGATTCAACTTGATAGTGTACACCCACTTGCAACTGATGGGCCGCTTTCCTGGTGGAAGTGAGATCAAATCCCAAGTCTCATTCTGCCGCAAGGCCCTCATTTCGTCCTGCATCGCTTGGTTCCAACCTGGAATAGACAGGGCTTCTGATACATTCTTGGGAACCAAATATGAATCGAGGGAAGTAACAAAAGATCGAAATGTAGAGGAGAGGTGATCATAGGAGACAAAGTTAGAAATAGGATGTTGAGTACAAGTTCGTGTCTCTTTTCGAAGTGTAATAGGAAGGCCTTCCGCAGAAGGGGGTAAATTTGCACTTACTGATTTAGGTTCTTTAGGCGGAGGACGTGGTGTTGAGGCCGACGTTGGCACTAGAGCAGAAGCAGAGCGACGATGATAAACTTGAATTGGGTCGTTAAACCGAACCGAGTCTTTATCAATAGCGCAAATAGTATTGTCAGCGAATGAACCACTACCGTTAATCAATGACTCTTGCAGGATCAAATAGTCATACTCATCCGGTGATAATGGAAATGGAGAACTAGAATGATCGGGTTTATCTTTAAAGAATATTACATAAGCAGATAATACAAGACGATTGAGTGACGAACATAAACACTTGTAACATTTATGCTTTCAGGAGTAGCCAAGAAAAATGCCTTTAATAGACCGAGAGTCAAAACTTTTGTTTATTTGGACTATGATTATGAACAGAGCACAGAGACCCAAAAATCTTTGGAGGAAGCGGAAAGAGATCATCGATGGTGTATAGAATTTTGAAAGGAATTTTATCTTGCAGAACAGAAGAGGGCATTCGATTAATCAAGTAACATGCTGTTAAGATAGCTTCCCCCCAAAATTCTTTAGGAACGCGGCGATGGAATAACAAGGTCTGAGCAACATCAATGAGATGTCTATTCTTTTGTTCAGCAACTCCATTTTGCCGAGTGTAAACACAAGAAGACTGATGGAGGATTCCATGTTGTTCAAGGAAACTAGTGAAGTTGCCATCCAAGTATTCCTTTGCATTATTAGATCGAATTTTTTTTATCGAAGTCTTGAATTGATTGACTATTTCAGAATAAAAGAATTTGAATGTAGAAAAGACTTCAGACCTAGGCTTGAGAAAATAAATCCAAGTAACACGAGAGTGATCATCCACAAAACTGACAAAGTATCAGAATCCTAATTTAGAAGTTATTGGGCATGGCCTACAGACATCAGAATGAACAAGATCAAATGGCTTAGCAGTCCTCTTATTGACTCGGTTAGGATAAGACACACAATGGTATTTGTCAAGTTGACACGACTCACACTCTAATAAGGAAAGAAATTTGAACTGGGGATTAAGAAGCTTGAGAATAGATAAAGAGGAATGTCCTAGCTGATAGTGATATTGTAGGGCTGATAAGTTTTTGATACAAGCCAAATGTTTGGAGCCCAATTTCAGTTTATAAAGACCGTTCTGCTCATGTTCCATCCTAATCATTTTCCTCGTGACCAAGTCCTAAAAGATAATGTTGGGGAAGAATGTCACTGTACAGTTTAGAGATTTAGTAATCTTACTAACAGATGAAAGGTTATAGGAAAATAAAGGAAGATAGAATACAGAGGAAAGATGAAGATTTGGGGTAGGATTGGTGTTGCCGACACCCTGAACAGGTGTACGTGAACCATACTAATATAACTGAATTAGATGTAGGAGAGAAAGATGACAAAATAGCTTGATTCCCAGTCATATGATCAGTGACACCTATATCTATAATCCAAGTATGAGACGAAGACGATGTAAGTAAAGATAAAGGAGTACCTGTATTTTTGAGAGTAGCGGATAAGGAGAAAGACGATGTTTGTGAACTCTGGTTGTAACGCCCTGCCCCGGAATCTCGGAGTCGGTACGCTATTAGATCTGATGGACTGACCTCACAAACCACCACATGTCTTTTCAGCACGTTTTGTCCTCACTCACGCGCTCTCTGAAAAATTTCCCAGGGGGTCACCCATCCTAGAATTTTTTCAGGCTAAGCACGCTTAACTTTGGAGTTTCTAGGAGTTGGGTTTTCGAAAAGAAGGTGCATCTTGATGGTATGAGTATTCCAATCAAATCTATCAATACTAATCACATCACCCTCTCAAGGGTTGGGGTATTACATACTCCCCCACTTAAACTCACAACGTTCTCGTTGTGCCAAATCATATCATCCAAGACCGTACCATCCGTGTAAGACTCTAGAGGTGGCTCCTACGGCCTCAAGAGGTGGCTCCCGCCCTCTCGACGTAGCACTTTGCGCCGCATAGCACTTAGCTCTCACAATTCTGGTTGGTTTGGCTCTGATACCATTTGAAACGTCCCGCCCCGGAATTCCGGAGTCGGTACGCTATTAGATCTGATGGACTGACCTCACAAACCACCACGTATCTTTTCAGCACGTTTTGTTCTCACTCACGCGCTCCCTGGAAAACTTCACAGGGGGTCACCCATCCTAGAATTTTTCCAGGCCAAGCACGCTTAACTTTGGAGTTTTTAGGAGTTGGGTTTCCGAAAAGAAGATGCATCTTGGTGGTATGAGTATTCCAATCAAATCTATCAATACTAATCACATCACCCTCTCAAGGGTTGGGGTATTACAACACCCACTTTTCGAGTCGACACCACATTGTCGTCTCGTTCGGTCGAGCTTCGTGATTAGTATTGATAGATTTGATTGGAATACTCATACCACCAATATGCATCTTTTTTTCGGAAACCCAACTCCTAGAAACTCCAAAGTTAAGCGTGCTTGGCCTGGAGAAATTCTAGGATGGGTGACCCCCTGAGAAGTTTTTCAGGGAGCGCGTGAGTGAGGACAAAACGTGCTGAAAAGACATGTGGTGGTTTATGAGGTCAGTCCATCAGATCTAATAGCGTACCGACTCCGGGATTCCGGGGCGGGGCGTTACACTGGTACTGCTGAAATAATTAAAATTGCTGAAATTGACGCTGTAGCTCCGCATCATGGAAGAGTGACTGTGGTTGACTATTATTATTAGATGAGGTGAAGTTGTCCTGAGCGGTCATGTAAGCACCCTTGGCCTACTTTTTTTCTAACCCAGGACAATTATATTTGAGATGTCCTGGCTGGTGACAGTAGTTATAAGTCTTTACTGAGTCATCGCCATGAGCTCTGCCTTGAGATGGACTTCCACGGTTACCTCGTTGACCACCTCGGCCTCCAGAACGATCAGTGTGGTAACCTCCTCTCGCTTCAAAGTTGCCCCTACCTCTTCTAGGATCACCAGTATGATGCCCTTACCTATAACACTGCCAACTCTAAGTGGCAAGCGCAGAACGATCCGCAGTGGATGTAAATGGCTGTGTCGGGACAGCGTTCTTCAAAAAGTGATAAGTCTCAGTCAGAAAACTAATGACAGAGCTCCCCATGATTTGTGGTCGAGAAGAGGAGTAGATGGAATCTAGGGTACGTAAGTAGGTGAGTACCATAAGTTTGTTCCATTGGTTCTGTATTTGTTTTACATCCCCAGTAATAGGAAAAATCTGCGAAGTTTCTCAGCCAGACGATTGAACTCACCATAATGACCATCCATGAGTTTACCATCCTATTTCTTACGAAACAGCTATTGAATTACTTCATATGCTCAATTAATATTGTTGCTATCCCCATAAAGATCTTGCAAAAAACACCAAAGTTCCTTCCCTGTCACACAATGAAGAACTAAATCTTGAATTTTAGGCTCCATAATATTAAGAATTTGATGTAAGAGGATACTACCATCTAATATCCAAGATTCTGGTGTAGGAGTAGGAGGGTCTGTCAATAAATGACCAGTTTTGTCTCGCCTGTCACATAGACTTCAATAACATGTTTTCACTGGAAATAGTTAATTCCAATAAACTAAGCTTCCAATCAGTGATTCTACTAGAAAATATTTTCGAAACTTTTGTCTGGACCGTTAACTTAGAATTCTTGAGTTCCTCAGATCCGACCATCATGAAACAGACGAGTAGAGCTCAAGACGATACCCTCCACAAATTGTACTCAAAATGGAAACAATCAAAGTATGTCCAAGTTCAAGATAATAACTCTTGAATTAGCTAGTAGGCTGAACAAGTCTAAGAAGCCGAAGGTTTAATTTTGAACCCGAAGGTTAAAGTGCAAGAACCTGAAGGTTAATATGGAACCCGAAGGTTAAAGTTCAAGAACCCGAATATTAAAGATGAAACCCGAAGGTGTATTATTTAACCCAAAGGTTATATGTATATAAATATAAAAAAAATAATAATAATTTTTTTTTGTAACCTAGGGTTTATAGCTCTGGTTTAGATTTGAAACAATATTGGATATGTTTCAAATATGAAACAATAGCTCAAAAGAGGGTGGCGACGACGAAGGCAAGGGAGGAGGGGGCGATGAGGGAAGGCAACGACGAAGGCAAGGGAGGAGGGGGCGATGAGGGAAGGCGACAACGACGGAGGCCAAGGGAGATCATTGATGAGGTCAAAGAAGAGCAAAGACGGCGATATCTAGATCTATTTCATATCTGAAATGGTGAAAAGGTCTGTTTCGGATCTAAAAGAGGCAGGAAAAGTGCCAGCGGCGGGGGGTTTCGGCGGTGGTAGCGGTGGGTTTCGAACGACGCCGGTGGCGGTGGCGAGCTCAGATCTGGATGAAGCTAAGGCACTCGGATCCGGACGAAGCGGCGGCGGGCGAAGCGAAGGCGCGAGAATTAGGGTTATGGTTAGGCTTAGGAATTTGGATTAGTATTAGGGTTAGGGTTAGGGATAAGCTCTGATACCATTTTAAGATTTGGAGAGAAAAGAGTTTCTTGGAGAGCTTTCCCCTCACTCTATGTTTTATTATTTATAGAGATGGATTAGTTACAAGTTAGTCTCACAGGCAATGTGAGACTAAACTAATGCTAAACTAATACTCTCTTCTTGTACTCTCTTCTAACAGATGTAAATCAAAGTTCATCTCAAAATGCTATCCATGAAGTTATGTTCTCTATATTTCAACTGTAACTAACGTTGAGGGCTAATTTGGTATGACTTATATGATTTGGAGGATAAATAGAAATTCAGAAGATTTGAGGGTCTGATATAAGTACTAAAGATTTGAGGGACTTCAATTAAAAAACAAAATAAATAAAAGAGGGGTCTTACTGAAATGATTTGATAAAGAATTCACCTAGTCTTAGCTTTCTACATATTTTATGGGGGAAAAAAAACTGTTTTCCTTTTTGGTCAAAATAAAGCACCTGTCTGATTGAAAATGAGGAACTTGATGCTGTCCTAGCGTCTTAGGAAGCCTCAAAGTATTAAAAAACAAGTTTGTATTGTTCTATATATAGAATCTGTTGGTCCGCATTGAAAATTTTGCAGCCGCTATATCAATCCCTCTTACAAGCACTATGTTAAGAAAACTGCTGACCTGTTGAAACATTTGGATAGAAATGCATCCAAAGATCTATGATTTCATGAAAATTATGTCGCAAATAATGGAAATTGCAGTTACTAACAAATCTAATTAGGAAGAGATGAATAACTGAATGAGATTATTTATGCAAATTCCTTGTCCAGTTTTGTTTGAAAACACCTGCGCCAAATACTGATGAATTTTCCTCTTTTTTCTAAGGAATTTGATCAGTTTGTTATGTAATTTGCAGGCAGATAAGCCACGACTGAACTTCAAAGAAAAGTACTCTGAGTGGTACAGAAATGCGCACCCTACAGCGCCTATAATTGTCCCTTGGATGTCTGGTGTTATCAGCGCATGACCAATTGGCCTCAACAATTTTGAAATATAACGATATTGCCAAGTTTTCGTGTAACATTTTATAGCTAGCGACGATTATCAACTTTTGCTTCTTTTGATGGGTGAGAAAAACTGATACTTTTTGATCCTGTACAATTTAGAAAGAGTTATAAAAGCCTTTTACAGTGACTACATTTATACTCCCTATCAAAGGGAAGACTATACTCTTATGTATAACGTGATACGTAATTGTTAGATGATAAAGTTGTGCGCTCTCAGGTTGCATAAAACTTGGAGTATGACACAGGTTATCTAATTATGTGAACGGACTGACAAATTATTCAACGTTAAGAGTCGATAATCTGTATGGTTGAGTGAATAAGTTTGTCATTGAATCTCTTATCTGGGCTTGTATAAAATGGGATTTTAAATGTGCAGTTGAAATGCATATTTCTTGGCAAACATGTTACTTGCGCGCAAGAGATATATTTATATGACTCAATGTAACTTTATGGAGGGACTGCCTTACAAACTACTAAGGGCCAGATTTATATGACTCAATATAACTTTATGGAGGGACTGCCTTACGAAGTACTAAGGGCCGTTTGGATGGCTCATGAAAAAATTGGTATTTATGACAACATTTGGAAGGTGATGGTCCACCTCACCTATTTCAGGTTGTGCTTTTGCAGTGTTTGGTTTGGTTTTCTTGTGAATCCTACAATGATGATAATACTTTGTTTGGATTGATTAATGTAAATTTAGTAAGTAATAATTATGCGGACCACAATCAAAATCTTCCTTTTATCCCAAATCTCACCCATTGGGTCCAACACCTATTTCCATTTGTGCTTTTACGTTGTTTGGTTTGGTTTCCTTGTGAATCCTACAATGATGTGTTTGGATGGAATATTGTAAATTTAGAAAGTGATGATTATGCAGACCCCAATCAAAATCTTCCTTTTACCCCAAATCATTCAAATGTGCAAATTTAGCCCCCCAAATCTCACTCATCGGCTCCAAATATCTCTTAAACGCCAAGTTACGAAATGCCAAAAATATCCCCTTTTCTACTAGAGTATAAGTTGAAATTTTAATTGACTAAAACACCTTCCAATTGTTTTATTATGGCTAGTGATGTTAATTAAACTAAACCTAATTAAATAAATTTATTGTGTATCATAAGCTTGATCACCCCCTTAATGAATTTCAATTATTATATTATTCTATAAGAAAAATTGTTATAATAATGTGTAATGGTATTGGCTTTATTCAACTTTTGCTAGCAGTTGTATAAATTGTTGCTATTTTGTTTGCCCAAATCCTGGCCCATTACCTAAAGGCCTAGTCCCTTTGGTATTTGCCCTAATCCATCTCTTATCCTCTCCTCATATCCGATACCCTAGGTTGGCTGCCGCTTCCCTATTCCTTGTCCTGCGCTGCAACCCCTTGCCCTATCTCTCTGTCCGGCACCGCTTTGAGTCCTATCTCCCACTTGTGTAGGTCGGCTCCTAACCCTAGCCTTTCTCTCAGTGTCGGCTGCCCCCCTTCTCTATAAGATCGATATCGCTCTGAGGAGAAGGGGAAGGTAGTAGCTCTGTGAGAAGAAGAGGGAGTGAAGATAAATCTGAGCTTTGTTCTCCTGTGAGCTTTGTGCGATCCATCCTCTCCCCTACGTGAGCTTTGTGCTCCTGCAAGCTTTGTGCTCTCACCCTATTGTGGCGAGCTCTCCCTTTGTGTTCTTGGTGGTGCACTAGAGAGGAAAACGGGGACTGATTTCAGTAGGCTTCTGAGCCAAACAAGACGACGTCGATCTACAACAATGGTATCAGAGCTCAGTGAGTCGTCACCCTTCCAACACCGCTGGTCGCCGCCGCTAGACACCGCCGGACCATCGCCGGACCGCCGTCGGATAGCCGCGTGGGTGTAGGTAAGGTCGAAACCCTCTCCTAGGGTTTCGCTCAGGTAAAATTGAAAGAAAAAATCATCTCAATATTGTTGTCTGGTATTTTTTTTCTTTCCGCTGTGTTTTAATCTCTGGGTTTGTTGACTGGCGCTGTTAAAATTTTTAGCAGTTAATCTCTAGCTTTGTTGATAATTACAGTAATTTGTTGAAAATTGTAGTAAATTCTGGTGATTTTTTCCTGCTATAGTTGCATGTTATTTTTCCCTAAAAAATTAGTTTCTGTTACTGTTTGTGCTCATGTGAAAGAACAAAGAGATTGAAACAAGAACTCTGTGTTCATCGTTCTTCTTATTTGTTCGTGCTAGTTGCTTCACACGTTTCGAGCCGGATAATTGCCGAAATCATCGTGCTAGTTGCTGTTGGTTTTCTTTGTGTGAAAAATGTTTGCTACTAATCAATATAGTATGATCCAATATGGTATGGCTCCGTTCAACGGAAAATATGATTTTAGCATTTGGAAACAAAAAATAAAATGCATCTTAATTCAACAGAAGTCTTTTAGCGCTGTTGGTCATACTTATTTAATTTCTGACACTGAAGGAAAAATAGCTAAAATGAATGAAAATGCTTGTTCCACAATTTATTTGAACTTATCTGACTCTGTGATTAGAAAAGTTAGAATTTTAGAATCTGCTAAAACCCTTTGGGATAAACTTGAAGAACTCTATACTGAAACCACTTTGCCTAGTAAAATATTTTTGCTTGAATTTTTTTTCAAATTTAGATTGGATATGTCCAAGGATATTGAGGAGAACCTAGATGTTTTCTCAAAACTTATTTCAGATATTAAGCTAACTGGTGATAAACATATAGACGACTATACTCCTATTGCTCTTCTAAATGCTATTCCCGATTCATATAGTGATGTGACATCTCCTATTAAATATGGTATAGATGAGGTTACCCTTGACATTGTGGTAAATGGTCTTAAGAGTAAGGAATTAGATTTAAAACACTTTAGGGGAAATAAAAATTCTGGTGAGGTTATGCATGTGAGGGGTAGGCCTCAGAATAGGTCAATAACCAAAAGAATGCTAGTAATGGGGAATCAAGTAGGAGAAAATTCAAAAATGGAAGGTGTAGATCTAAGTCTAGGTTTAAAGTTAAAAATGCTATAACTGTCATGAAACTGGTCACTTTATTAAAGAATGTCCTAAGTCTAAGAAAAATCAGCAAAATGATCATGCTAATATGGCTGTCTGTGAGGGAAAAATGGGTGAAATTTTCATGATTAATAATCTGTGTGATTATGCATATTTGAACTCTGTGTTATCTGATCCTTTGTGTAAATTAGATTGGCTGGTAGACTCTGGTTGTACTTTTCATATGACTCCTTTTAAAAACTTGTTTTCAAACTACAAGAAAATAGAGAATGACTTTGTGTCAATGGCAAATGAAAATAAATGCAATGTTTTAGGAACTGGTGATGTATGCCTTAGGTTTTCTTCTGGTTCTGTGTTTACCTTGAAGGATGTTAGGCATGTTCCTGATTTACGTTATAACTTGATTTTTTGTGCATCTCTAGAAAATGATGGTTTGGAGGGAAAATAGGGTAAAGGGGTTATGAAAATTATGAAAGGGTCTCTTGTTGTTTTTACTGCTGAAAAACAAAATAATTTGTATGTTTGTCATGCTGAACCTGTGCTTGATTCTGTTAACTCTGTGATAGGTGATAAACTTGTTTTATGGCATAATAGATTAGGTCACATGAGTAACAAAGGATTAGAAATTTTGCATAAAGGAGGTCACTTTGGTAGTGATAAAATATCCCCCATCCATTTTTGTGAAGCTTGTGTGTTAGGTAAACAACATAGGGTTAGCTTTCCTACTTCTTCCTTTCCTAATCAGGCTAAGTGCACTAATGTACTTGAATATTTGCATGCTGATGTGTGGGGTCCCTCTAGTGTGCCTACGCATGGAGGGAACTAATATTTTCTTCCCATAATTGACGATTATTCTAGAAAAGTTTGGGTTTTACTCATGAAACAAAAATCTAAAGTTTTTGATAAATTTAAAAATTAGAAAATTATGATTAAAAACCAAACGGGAAAGAAAATTAAAACTCTTAGGACAGACAATTGTCTTGAGTTTTATAACAAACAATTGAATGAATTGTATACTACTTGGGGTATTAAAAGGCATAAATCTGTTCCCTACATACCCCAGCAGAATGGAGTTGCTGAAAGGATGAATAGAACTCTCTTAGAGAGGGTGAGGGCTATGTTGGCCACATCTGGGTTCTCCAAGAAGTTCTGGGGAGAAGCTGTTTGTACTGCGGCCTATTTAATTAATAGGCCTCCTTCTGTTTCCTTAGGAGGGAAATGCCCTAAATTTGTGTTCACGGGCAAACCTCTTGATTTAAATAATTTGAGAATTTTCAGGAGTGCTGGCTATGTGTATCAAAAGATTGATAGGTTAGAACCTAGATCTAAGAAGTGTGTTTTCTTAGGATACCCTGAAGGGGTAAAAGGTTATAGGCTTTGGAATAAGAGTGAACCGGGGTTTGAGGTAGTAATAAGCAGAGATGTTGTTTTTAATGAAAATGAATTTCCTTGTTTACCTTTACATGTTCCTATTCCTGAAAATGATGCTCCAAATGAGGTGGAGCAAATGCCTATTATTAATCAACCCAAATCACCTCTTGAAGAAAAATTGAATGATATAATTATTAAAAATCAAGATGAGATTATTCCTAATGAGGTGGAGCATGATATGTAGGAAATAGATAACGTGCATGATTTGAATGATTATCAACTCACTAGGTATAGAAATATAAGAACCATTAGGAACCTGAAAGATATAGAGATTGCAATTTGATTAATTGTAATATGTCTGAGTTTGCCTTTAATGTGTTTGAATCTCTTGAGTGCAATGAACCTAAGACTTATAGAGAAGCTTTAAAATCTAAATATTCTGAAGAATGGATTAGTGCTATGAAGAGTGAGATGGAATCCCTAAGAATTAATCAAACATGGAAACTTGTTCCTAAACCTGCTAGTTGTTCTGTAGTGGACTGTAAGTGGCTGTTTAAGGTGAAACAAGAATCTGAAAGTGTTAGGTTTAATGCTAGGTTAGTAGCTAAGGGATTTACTCAAAAGGAGGGAATTAATTATGCTGAAATTTTTGCTCATGTTGTCAAATTCACTACTGTTAGAATTATCATTGCTTTAGTTGCTCATTTTAATTGGGAATTAAAACAAATGGATGTAACTACTGCTTTCTTGCATGGTGATCTTGATAAAAATATTTATATGCACCAACCTGAGGGCTTTGTGAACCCTAAATTGCCTAATCATGTGTGTCTATTAAAAAAGGCTTTATATGGTTTAAAACAATCAACTAGGCAATGGAATATTAGATTTGATAAATACAAGCAATCTTTTAAGTTTAAAAGGAGTGATGCTGATCATTGCCTGTATTATAAGAATATAGACTCTATGCCCGTATTTCTTGTAATTTATGTGGATGACATGTTGATTGTCAGTCCTTGTTTGAAATCTATTGAGCATGTTCAAAAATGCCTTTGTAAAAATTTTGACATGAAAGACTTAGGTGAGGCTAAAAGAATCCTAGGCATGAATATTATTAGGGACAAAAACAAATCTACTCTAATTTTAAACCAAAGTTCATATGTTAAAAATTTTTTGAGTAAATTCCCTATGTCTGATGCCAAATCTGTGAATGTGCCTCTTGCTTCCCATTTTGTGTTAAGTAAGGATCAGTCCCCCAAGACTGAAACTGAAATAAATGATATGAAGAAGGTACCATATTCGAATGCTATAGGATCGGTCATGTATCTCATGGTTAGTACTAGGCCTGACATTGCATATACGGTTAGTTGCTTGAGTAGATACATGTCAAACCCTGGTATGCCTCATTGGAATGCCTTGAAGTGGCTTTTAAGATATTTGAAATCCTCTGTGGATGTAGGATTAACCTTCTCTAAGTGTTCTGAAGGTGTTAAACTTGTTGGCTATGTAGATTCTAATTATGCAAATGATAGAGATAATAGAAAATCTACTACTTCCTATGTGTTTACTTTGTGTGGCTCTGCATAAGTTGAAAATCTTAACTACAACCCATTGTTGCTTTATCTACTACTGAATCTGAGTATGTTGCTACCACTGAAGCTTTTAAATAAGCTATTTGGCTTAGGGGCCTTATATCTAAAATTGGTTTTCTTGATAAAAATATGGTTGTATTCTCTGATAGTCAATCTACTATTTAACTTTGCAAAAATCCTATTTTTCATGATAGAACTAAACATATTGATATTAGATTTCATTACATTCGGGATATAGTTGAAAATGGTATTGTCAAGTTAGAGAAAATTCCCTCAGAATTTAATCATGCTGACATGGGTACTAAGTGTTTGCCTGTTGAAAAATTTATTTTGTGTCAAAGAATCTTAAACTTTGATTTTGGGTAATTTTCCTCTTTTGCCTCGTGTGTTTCCTTTTGTGGCCTATTAACTTGCTTTGTGCTTGTTAGTAGCTTGGTGATATTTTCTCTTTGAACTCGATGACCGTTTGGTAGAGTTTGGTCCTTTGTGGACTTGGTATGCTTGGTGATCTTACCCCGATCTTTGTGATCTGAGTTTACTTTGTGTATTCTCTCCCATTGCTTGTATCTTCTTTGTGATCATACAGGTAATGGTTTGGCGATGATGAGTCCTGCAGTTCCGTATTTTTCCTCTGTGCACTACCTTTGGCCAAAGGTGGAGATTGTTGCTATTTTGTTGGCCCAAATCCTGGCCCATTACCTAAAGGCCCATTCCCTTTGGTATTTTCCCTAATCCATCTCTTATCCTCTCCTCATATCCGATGCCCTAGGTTGGTTGCCGCTTCCCTATTCCTTGTCCTGCCCTGCAGCCCCTTGCCCTATCTCTCTGTCTTGCACCGCTTTGAGTCCCATCTCCCACTTGTGTAGGTCGGCTCCTAACCCTAGCCTTTCTCTCAG
>BQKN01066248.1:169252-179818 GCA_022839385.1 Asparagus kiusianus
GAGAGAGAGAGAGAGAGAGAGAGAGAGAGAGAGAGAGAGAGAGAGAGTTCTTCACATCCTGAGAGCCATCGGTATTTTCCTTGAGATCAAACCTTGTTTTGTTCTTGAGAAGAGTGTTTATCTCACCTTGTTGAGATATCCACTTCTGCCCTTATTTCTAAAATGAAACATCGACTCCAAGCCTTCTTCAGATCAATCTAGATCTGTGAATCGGTCATCTACGGACTAACGCGTCCCCAATACAGGCAAAGATCACACGTAAGCAGAGGCTACAAAACAAGAGTTTCACGTGTGTTTCTTGGAGATCTCATTTGTTTGTTTTCATTTATGTAAAGAAGTCTTATAAAAAAGCTCACTTTTTGAATCTGTAATCCGATAAACAAGTTATAATGGATTTAACAATAAAATTAATTTCTGACACAAACACACTGGCAACCACAGTGGGAGCCAATAGCTTCTCTGCCGAGGCTGTCGTGTCACAACCGAAGATCAAGATCCCAGTTGATAAAGAGGTCGAGTACGAGTTTGACCAACTGAAGTTCGAGGAGTACCTCTCATCCTCCTCCTCAAGATCTTTCTCGCCTCGCAGATGTAGGATGATTTCATCTTCAAAGAATGTTTTCTGGTCTTCAACTTCGATGAAGGCTACGGGTGATGACTCTCACCTAATCGTTGTCGAGGCTTCCCCTCGTAATGTTATTCCGACAATCAACAAAGCCGGAGATTCTACTCATAATGGCTCCTCCCTAGTCAAGGAGTCGTCTAATGAAAGTTTGCTAATTCTGACAAAGAGGGTTTGTCAGAGACAACGCTAACGCCTGGCTCGTCAGTTCGCAAAGGTCTTAGAATCGGTGGGTGGAGTGCGCTATCACGCAGACTTGGAGTCAAGGAAACATCAAGCAACCAAATTACTTCAACAGCATGTCACTGATGTTTCCTCCAAGCCATCAACCAAGGAATGAGTTCTTGTGAAAATGACTCATTCGACGAAGAAGAACGCATCCAGAAGCGCCACCCACGTGTCGCACATGCTCGAGCTCTTGCGCGAAGGGCGCAAGAATCAAAGAAAAAGAGATAGATAGAAAACCACCAAAATCCCACAAAGTTTGGATTCTGAAGTCTGAACTTACGCAAAATCAAAGTCCGGAGACAGCAAAAATTTTCCACTTTGCCCGAGTCAGTCTATACAGTCTCGCCCAAAGGACCTTTGTTCGAGACAGTTCATGCTGTCTCGCACAAAGTTCCTTCATCGGAGACACCCTTAACTGTCTCGCCCTAAGTTCCTTCATCCGAGACACTCCCAGCTATCTTGCCCAAAGGGAATCATTTGTTACCAATTCTTTGCCTCTGTCGACATCCGTTCTAAGACCGTCTTCCACGGTTGCTTCCCCCATGCCTTTAGTGAAGCCCTGGGTTAGTTCTGACCTCTCAAAGTTCAAAATCACGATTGCACATCGCCTTGGTCCTTTGCATGAAGATCGAGGTAAAGCACCAGTGAAAGAGCGCTTAGGCCCAGCGATCGAAACCCAAGTAGCTTCTCAGAATGGGGGTTGTGCACAGACTCCTATCAAGCCAGCTGTTGCTCAAATGTGTCCCACCGCCTCCAAAAAAACCAGAACACCTCGATGTACTTGTTCATGTGCCATACACAAAAGGAGCAAGGAGGCCTCTATTTCTGGGAGAGTTCTTGTCACCTCCCGCTTGGGGTCCGTGATGAAACCCAGGAGCCCGTTAAGACTCCACTCTCGCAAGGGGGTAGTTCAAAACGTGCAACTCCTGACATGAACTTGGATCGTTCAAAGGCAACCACAAGTTGTCCCGAGAATGTCAACAAGGTGTTATATACACGTCAGCATTCCCAAAAGAATACGTATCTATCAAAAAATAATGTTATACTTGGGGAATCACACCAACAAATGATAGGGTGCTCCGATCATCATGCCGATAAGCTGTACCGTCAGAATGTGGGTGTGAACAAAACTCGAAAGAGGAATATAACAGAAGCAAGCTCTCATTGTTCGTGTAAGAGGCTTATTAGAGCGGTACTCTCAGAATGTAGCTGCTAAGCAAGAAGTCATCCCGCGAAGAGTCTCGGTGTTCCAAAGACTTTCCACGCCATCAATTAAAGCGTCAAAACCTAAATAAAGACGCTTCCAAAGAAGAAAATCTACCATCCAAGACGATGAGTTCCCTGAAGTCACCATTAACGTGGTTGGAAAGGGAAAGTCTAAGTGGAATTCAACTGACTTCGATCCCGACTTTCCTCCCGGAGGAAGAGTCGACCCAAGAATCTCTCAAAGAATGTCTCGGATCCAGCTAAGAGCCACGAGACGCAGGGACTACTAGAAGATGCATGAAGGAATATCTTCAGATGATGAACTCTCAGACACTTATTCTTCAATTGCTTCTAATGACATAATATCTAGCATAGGACAAGTCACGGAAGCATTCACGATTACTCCTGAGCACATGGCTCAAATACTTCAAGAAGCTCTAGCTAGACAATGTGAAGAGATTAGAGCCGAGATGAAGATGAAGATGGAGTTGGCCATGCAACAAATGAGAGAGCTGCAGACTCCTAGAACTCAACAACCTGAATCCAGTCAGTGGGCAAAGTCTAGCCGTTACACTCAAAATGACGCAGATGATAGCGATGCAGATATGGATGAACACATATCTTCCCAACAACCATAACACTGGGGGTGGTCCGGTTGATCCTCCTCAACATCCCTCAAAGAAAATGAGGATGGAGATAATAAAATGATGAAAGAGCTTGAGGACAAGGTCAACACCTTGATATCGCCTCAAGAGGTGAAAAAGACCGGTATTCCATGCCCATGCCCGAGGGAGTGAGAGTCAATTCCATACCCACCAAAGTTCAGTTTGATCAATTTCACGGCATTCGACGAGGAGGGCTCGCCAACTCAACATTTGATCTACTTCAAGTCTCACTTGGGTATGATTTCTGGTAATGAGCCCTTGATGGTACAGCTATTCGTATGCACCCTTCATAGGGCCTCCTTTGATTAGTATTGGCGTCTTAATCCAGAGAGCATTAATAATTGGGATAACATGGAAAATCTCTTCCTTAGTAATTTCTTCGACGATGACACTGAGGTATTAATCGGAACTCTTCTAGACGAGAAGCAGAAGAGCGGAGAGTCAGTCGAAAACATTGTCAGGCGTTTCTGGAATAAGACGATGGATTTCCGGGATCCGATCACGGAGGAGTTCATCCTCCAAACTTGCCATAACAATCTTTCTTTGGATGTGTTGGAAGCTATGGGGGTGACTCCATCCAAAACCTAGAAAGAGATGAAGGTACACGGAGAACAAGTTGAACGCTTTCTTAAAAGAAAGAAAGCTGAGAGAAGTCAACTGACGACACCTGCAACTGCTATGAACGCCAACCAAACGTCACAACAACAACCCCGTAGGCAATAGAGGACTCCCGATCCGAGGTCCCAGAAGGAGTATTTTTTCGAAGATGATGAAGTTCCATCCATCTTTAAGTACTTCCTCACCAACAACAAAATCAAGCTGCAACCTATTGCAAATCAGGAGGAAGCTAGCAAGACTTCGGACCTAAAATACTGTGCATATCACATGAGGGTTCAACATCCCACCAAGAACTATTTTGCCCTTAAAGACAATATTCAAGTCTTGGTTGACGTCGGTATCATAACGGCAAAACAAGCCAAATAAGAACGACGAAGACTCCGATGAGTGTATGAGTATAAAATGCTTCTCCCGGACTCCAATGAGTAAACGAGTATAAACTACTTCTCCATGTTTCTCTGACGGGTATACGAGGTTAAACTGCTTCCCTTATTTCTAACAATGAGAAGTTTCTGGAGAATACTACACATGGTGTTCTTAAGGATAACCCAACAACGTGGCTAAAAATAATACGCTCCTCATTGGACTCAGTTTCACCAAAAAAATTAGGGGTCGATATGAAGTTCAAGGAGAATACAAATTTAGGAACCGAGACCTGATTCTGTGGAAGCATTGCCTACCAATGGGAAGTTTCTGTAGAATATTACACATAGTATTCTTAAAGATAACCTGATATGGAAAGTTCCTGGAAGATACTATGCATGGTGTTCTTAAGGGTAACCCGAAATCAGCTGATTATTCAAGATGAAGACCGGTCATCTGAATAATTCATCCTTAATTATGATAAAAAAATGATTAAGAGCCTCCCACTGTGGCTATTTAATCATTTCTAAGATGATTAAAACCCTCTCACTGTGACTTTCTGAGTACTCATTTGTCGAGATAAGATTCAATGACTTTATCGGGTCAATCTTCCCTCATGAAACTCTCACCGTGACTCTAAAATCCTTCAAGGATGCAGCACATCCCATCTGCTTCAACCCACTTAGGAGCAAGCTTCCAAAATCCTTTTTGGTCACCAGCACCTCTCTAATAATCAGGATTCTCTTGTGAAGTGAAAGATAACAGAATATCTTCTTTCCTTCACCCAATCCTTGGTTGGTTTTAATCACCAGGATCAATTCCACCAACTCCCGCTGTGACTTTTTGAGCACTCGTTCGTTGAGATGAGATTCAATGACTTTATCGGGTCAATCTTCCTTCACGAAACTCCCATGGTATAATTGTGGAGTGCTTAATGACTCACGGTCCTCCACTACAAAACCCCTCACTGATCAAATTAATTGACGGTGCGTCCACCAAAATTCTTCATAGTTAAATCCCTTCAAACTCCCATTGTGACTAAGCCTTTAACACTCCCACTGTTGAAGTCCTGACACGATACTCAAAATCACCATCTGCTGATCCATGGCGATTGTCAAACCCCCTTTTTGTGTCAAGTTCCTGTAAACTTGACACCAAAAATCCCTACTAAGTGATTTGTACAAGTCAACATTCTCACTATTATTTGTACCTCCACTCCTACTGTTTCTTGGTTAATTCTTCCTACAGTTAGGACCAATGTCAAAATCCCCTCTCGATTCCTTTCATAAACGAGAGGTATACTATCAAATCGAGCAATCAAACCTTTGAACAGTTAGGGTCGTTCCAAATCCTATTTGGTCAAACCTTGCTACAGTTAGGACCAAAGATAAAATCCTCTCTCGATTCCTTTCATGAACGAGAGGTCCACTTTCAAATCGAGTGATCAAACCTTTGAACAGTTAGGGTCGTTCCAAATCCTATTTGGTCAAACCTTCCTACAGTTAGGACCAAAGCCAAATCCTCTCTTGATTTCTTCCATGAACGAGAGGTCCACTTTCAAATCGAGCAATCAAACCTTCCTACAGTTCGGGTCGTCTCAAACTCCCACTTGGTCAAACCTTATTATAGTTAGAGTCAAAACCGGAATTCCTTCTCGATAAATGAGAAGTCCACCTTCAGATTGGGTAATCAAACCTTTTGACGGTTAGGGTTATCCGAATCTTTTTGATTCTTAGAGTGAAGATCACACTCTTAGTTTCACCTTTCTAAATTCTCGAAGTAGAAATCCCACTTTGAGTTTCTTTTGAAGAAGGAAATAGAAAATAAATTTCTTCCTCTCCAGCACAGGGTTCATCTTTACCCTAAGAGAAGACAAAACGGGTTCGTCTTTGCTGTAAGAGAAGCTAAAACATGGGTTCATCTTTGCCCCAAGAGAAGACAAAATGAGTTCATCTTTGCCCTAAGAGAAAACAAAACAGGTTCTTCTTTGCCCCAAGAGAAGACAAAATTCCAAAGTCTATAAGTGTAACCGGTCCACATGTGTAGCTAGTAGTTATTATCGACTTAATAACAACTGAATCTATACCTCTCTGGCATATAGGACTTTATCTCGGTCCCTCATTAGAGATAAGTCTAAGTCTAACACGCGTTACCAGGTGGTACGTTCTTGTGAAAATGACAAAGCGTGCGGGTTCAGTATCGTAGCTAGTGATTATTATTAAATTAATAATCTCTGAATCCATACCTTTTATGCATGGGGGATGTTATCTCGATTCCTTATTAGAGATAAGTCTGCATCTAACACATATTGCAGGGTGGTACGTTCCTATAAAGATGACAAAGCCTACGTGTTCAATATCGTAGCCGGTGATTATTATTAAATCAATAATCTCTGAATCCATACCTTTCACGCATAGGGGACTTTATCTCTATCCCTAATTAGAGATAAGCCTACGCCTAACACGTGTTGCTGGGTGATACATTTCCATGAAAATGACAAAACCTACGTATTCAATATCGTAGCACTAAGTCTAAAAGAGTTCGTTCTTTTAGCACAACGTTACATGTAGAATAGACTTAGACAATCTACATACTAGCTCGACTCAAACGATAGTCGGTAAAATCTCATCAAATCCGTTGATGGCTAAGGGCTTGCTAAATATTTTATAATAAGCAGCTCGCGATGATAGATTCACTCTCAACTTGTATGGAGACTGCAGTGGTAGTCAAGGCCTTAGTAACTGTTGGCCCTATAGTTTTGATGATGATTTGTCAAACAATTTATCGCTAATCTATTCTCTAGTTTTTGTTGTTTTGTTTTTCTCTTTAAAGGTATTTCAACACACGATAATCAAGCGTTAAAGATTCAAGTTCATGTGTGTGTATTCACCTAGGTATAAGTTTAGTTTGCCTACATATATCGTATGTTTATATGTAAGCTCAATATATGTACACTTAACACAAGTTCGATGTTTTCTATCATATAAATGATTTTTCGTCAAACTTTGTTATAATAGTTTTTACTTCATGTTTACAGCTCATTCACACTTCTTTATATATGTATAATATATACATGATATATATATACGTATTTCAAGTCATATCTCAATTTTCATGTTCACGAAAATACAGGTTTTTTGAACACTTTTCAAAAACAGGGAGTTTTCACAAACGAAAATTGATTTTCCAAAAATTCCTTTTCAAACATGTTTATTTCATCATTTTGAAACTTTTCCTAAAGTTTTACTATTTTTGGAATTGATTTGATATTTTTAATGCAATTTCAAAATCAACCCAAAACCTGTCACCTGGCATATATCAGTTTGCGGTCGACCGCCACGGTCGACCGCCAGCAGTTATTTTTTATAGTCTGCATTTTTATGGCTCGCGGTCGACCGTGATGGTCAACCGTGAATCCATCAGAGACTTTTGCGGTCGACCGCCAGCCTTTAAGTCCTATGCTCAGCCTTTTTGTGCCTCGCGGTTGACCGCGAGATTTCCACGGCCGACCACCGATCTCATAATTGCTTTCCAATGGTTATTTTCTGACTTGATTTTCTGGGGCTGTTTTGGTCTTTTCTAATTGGTTTTGGCTGATATTTTGAGTGGGTATAAATATCCCATTGCTGCTCTCTTTCAATGAACCAAGTTTTTGTTTTACAGTGAAGTTTTAACAAAAATCTTAAGTATGTTTAAAGAGCTGTTTTTGATCATCTGCTTTAAAAGAAGTCTGCTATAACAAGAAGAAGCTTTTCATTTCAACTGAGGATCCTTTCCTCATCATCCTCTACTGTTCTTCTTGTTTATTGAGAAGTTTTCCTAACTCATCCTTTCATATAGCTTATAATTTCATTTTCATATCTTAGCTATATTTATTGAGTTACATATTTTTTCATTCATTGTTATCACACACACAATATTGAGCTTAATATCTTCATACTATATAGTGTGGGTTGTGGGGTGTGATTTAGTGAGTGTGAGCTTCATTTGCGTTCTCATTTGTTGTTGAGAACAAACCATGTGTTTAATCTTTATTTGTGAGTATCACTTGTACACCGAGAGAAGTGTGAGGCGAGAGATGGGGTCGAATCCAATAGGAGTGGCGTCGGTTGACGAACCTAGGGAAAGGTTGCATCCGAGCACTTGAGGAGGAGGACACGGGATAGGTTCCTACACTTAGTATGTGAAGTGTCATTGCATAGTGTGAGAGTTTTCGGTAAGCTTGTAAACTGAGTGTGTAGAAGTTCCGGCTTCCAAACCGAATTGTGATAGTGGAGATCTACTCGAGGTGAGGAGCGGGGACGTAGGTCGTAGTGGCCGAACCTCGTAAACATATCGTTTGTTTGTGTTTTGCTTAGCGTACTTTTTATTTGTGCTTATTCATATCTTTCTTGCTCATATCTATCTTATATCATTAAATTAATCAACATTATTTTTAATTGGCATTTAATCGGATTAGATTAGCATAAGACCCTAATCACCCCCATCTAGGGTCTAACAATTGGTATCAGAGCTTGGTACTCTTTGATTTAAGGACTAATCGCCTTGAGTTAAAGATCCAAGTTATCGTTTTTGTGCTAATCTAGTGTTGATTGCTTTTTGCTTCTTGCATATAATCATTATGGATATGTATGATGCATCTAGTCTAGGTTATGCTATTAATATTGCACCTCGTTTGGATATTTTCCCCTATGATCAATGTCGTGTTAGATTCAAACTTTTTGTTCAATCTAAACAATTCGATTTATGGGAAATTATTGAGGACGCTTATATCGCTCCAAATTTAGAAAAATCCAAATGGAGCGAAAATGATAAAAGATTGTTTAATATGAGCAAGCTTTTGTTAGAATATTTGCTTAATGCTTTTCACTCTTCTTTTTCTAACAAATTTGCTAATTTTGATAGTGCTTACGCCTTATGGAAATTTATTGAAGCACATGAAGGGGACTTGGAGGCTATTCAACAAGCATTGGAAATCCCGCTTTAAGTTCTAAAGAAGCCTCATCTCCATGTACAATTCCACTAGGTGATAACCCTAGTGAGGTATGCGAGCTTGATAACGATGATATTATTACTTTTGTTGAGCTTGCTCTTGAGTTTGAAAAATTACATAATTGCTATATTGATGTAAAGAGTAAGTATGTAAATATAAAATCCACTCATAAAACACTAGCCACTAAGTTTAATTTTATTGCAAATGAAAATATAATTCTTAAAGAATGCAATGAAAATTTGAGAATTGAAAATGCTAGTTTGCTTCATGAAAAACGTGATGCCATGTTAGAAGTAGATAAGTTGAAATCTATGATGAAAAATCTTGTTTATCCCACTACTACAAAGGGGACTTTTGGCGACGGACAAATCCGTCGCCAAAAGTCCACAATCCGTCGCTAAAAGTTTTAGCGACGGAAAAAAAGATATTCCGTCGCTAAACTACCGTCACTATTGTGAGGGTAGCTAAATCAGCTTTTAGCGACGGCATATCCGTCGCTATAAATTAGCGACGGATATATAGCGACAGAAAATCCGTTGTTTATTTATAATTTTATGACGACGGTATTTTCCGTCGCTATATACTTACCCGTCGCTATATGTTTTGGCGACGGAATATCCGTTGCCAATATAACTTATGGCGACGGATTTTGCCGTCGTTAAATAACCGTCTCTATATAATTTTCCGTCGCTAATATTTATTAGCGACGGAATATCCGACGCTGAAAAATGTAATAGTGCACATCTGTGTATCAGTTTTCCGTCGCTAAAAGGGCTTTTAGCGACGGAATATCCGTCGCTAAAAATCATCCAAAATTTTTTTAAATTTTTTTAAAATTAGAAATTCCTGTACACATATTTCACAACAATAACCTGTACAGTAAATTTACACAACACAAGCACATATAACGCATATTTCACGCATATATAACAATTATTTCACTAAAACATAATAAATATCCCAACAGTAGAAATGTTATTTATACAGCACACCCATTGTTTTTAATGTTAAAACAAATAAACTCAGTCCCGATCAACATCATCATCATCCTCATCACCAACTCCACCTTGTCGAGAAGTCCCAGCCTAAAAAAATAAATAAAACGTTATAGAGCAATACGTACATCATCAAAAATTGAATTTTACAGTAAAGTAACAAATTATAAAACAACAAGACATAACATGCAAGTATAGCAATAATAGAGTATCATGCCATATTCTTACATGTTATATGATTCAGAGAGAGTATCATGGCATATATATATGTATTATACGCAAGCACGCACATGTTTTTAACAACGCACGCACCCGTACCTATCTCCACCGACACGCACACACGCACGCACGAGTACCCAGCTCAACCCAATCCCCACACTTCCCCCTCCCCCACCACGATCAAACCCAACATCAAGCACGCACATAACGATCACGAAAATACAACACATGCAACACCACAACACAACAATAACAACACCACCACCACCACAATAACAATCCCCCAACCAACCAAACTCCTACCCCCCACCCCCTCCCCCTCCATCATCACCACCACCACCACCACCACCACTACGACGAAAACACCCACCAACCAACAACATAACCAACGACGTTACGCACGAACGCCCCACAACAAAACAAAATAACATCCAACTAACCAACTCACTAGCCAATACAACCATCGCTACGCACGCACGCACCATCAACACCACCATCACATAAAAACATTAAGTATATAATTTTAGTTGTGTTTCGGAGAGAGAGATAGTTTGTGTGTAACAGTTTGTGTGATATCATTTAGTCACATGGCATACTCGTAACTAAGTAAGAATTTTATATTTAATTCATTTAATTAAAAAAGAAAAATATATATAT
>BQKN01066248.1:188054-238438 GCA_022839385.1 Asparagus kiusianus
TATATATATATATATATATATATATATATATATATATATATATATATATATATATATATATATATATATAGATAGAGAGAGAGAGAGAGAGAGAGAGAGAGAGAGAGGAAGAGGGAGGAGGAGAGGGAGAGGGAGATAGCTCAATAGAACTGATTCAAGGAACCGAATTAATTCTCAGTGGACAAAAAACCACAGCTCATCCCCTTGCGGGCCATTTGCGTCATGTATTTACTTGTTCCTTGTTTTGAGTGAGTCCATAGTTTCCGCAATGAACATGCATACTGCTTTCTCAAACTCAAGATTCCGAATACTATTCAATGACTGCTTTGCTCGGTAACTCCTCTTAATTAACATGGTCAAAGATTCAGTTTTCCCCTGACCCAACCAATGAATAAGTTTGTATAAAAATAAATTTGAGATCAAACAACATTAAAGAATTGTAGAAAAGAGGCGAGGGCCGTGCTTGGCACGAGGTACACACTAGTATATATTAATCCATCAACTGCTTGTTTGCTTCCTTAAAGGATTCTCTTGCAGAATTAAAGAGAGAATCACTTTATTCATTTAAAAAGACGTGATCAAGTTTCATGAGTAATGACGAACATGGATACAATTGGTGATAGAATCTTAACAAATCAAGATAAAGCAAATGATATTTAATGAGAACCAGAACAACAATAAGGCTTCATGTATGGATTAAGCACTTTTCGCACAAAGCCTTCGCAGAATTTTAAATATCATTAACCTTCCAAATAAAACATGACATGATAACATATACCTATAGGTTTAAAGGATCCGAGTTTATAAAATTAAAAATTCTGATCATAGGAAAACTAGAAATTCAAACACATAATATTCTCCAACCATAATCAATCATAACTAATAGAATTTTATTGTAAAATAAGTGTCTAAACAAAGCAATTTTTTTTTTCAAACTAGCCTTTTTTCAATAATATGAAGCTCTGGTTGATTTCTCATCTCACTCTTCATTTGCCATATAGAATTTTAATAATCTATCTTATCTGACAGTATCTCCTATCTAATTAATGACTATGTAACATGAGGACCCAAGCTAGATCCTACTTCTTTGGAATCTAGCAACATAATCCAACTGCTGAAAATTTTCTGAACATTAGGGTTCTATGCATGCATAAGAGGAGCTCCATGCCATCATCAATCAGACTACCTTGAGACTCCATATTTACGTTTCAGGTAACAAAAGAGAGATTGAGGGGGAGAGAGAAAGAGAGTACCTTGAGAGAGGGAAAGAGAGATCTACAGCGACGGCTGGCCGGTGGTAGGGCGGCGGCTCATCGGTGGTAGGGCGGCGGCGTGGGTCCGGTGCCGGCGAAGAGAACGAGAACGGGGAGAGGAGGCGGGGATGAAGAGAGAGAGAGGGGGAAATGAAATTGAGAGAGGGATTTGGGATAAATCCCTCTCTCGGGCGCGGGCTGCCCAAATTTTTTGGGCACGCCCGCGCCCATTTTTTTTGCCAGCTCATACTTTTTAGGGACGGAATTGCCGTCGCTAAAAACTTTTTTAGTGACGGCAATTCCGTACCTAAAAAGAATTTTAGCGACGGAAATTCCGTCGCTAAAGTTAAAATAATAGCGACGGAAATTCCGTCGCTAAAAATAATTTTTCCGTCGGCAAAATAATTTTTCCGACGGAATAATAGCGACGGAATTTTCCGTCGCTATAACACGGATTATAGCGACGGAAATTTCCGTCGCTATAATTCCGTCGGCAAAACCCCGTATTCTAGCAGTGTTCTCAGCATGTCGCAACGCAACCGGGAGAAGTTGATGCAATAGAATATGATGGTCATGTGTCTTGAGTCCCAAAATTTTCCTGTCCTCAATATGCACATTTGCTGAAATGTTTGAAGCATAACCATCCGGTGTCTTCACGGACTTTAGAAATAAACACATATTATGGATCTCATCCTTCGACAGTGTGACACGGGAGGCTGGGAGTACAAACTTTCCATCACCCTTATCTATAGCTTGCAGTTCGGGACGGATGTTCAATTCTGCTAGGTCTCGACGTGCCCTTAAGTCATCTTTTGATTTTTTCCCATCCTGCAACAAAGTGTTCAAGAGATTCTCGCATATGTTCTTCTCGATGTGCATGACATCCAAGTTGTGACGTATTTTTAAACTTCTCCAATATGGCAATTGATAAAATATGCTGAATTTTGACCATCCATGCGAAAGTTTAGTACCCTTAGAGACACGCACATGTGATTGGACAGTGCGAGGTTTATTTCCCATCATTGTTTGCTTACCCTTTTCCCTTCCCTTCCAATTTTGCTTCAATATTTTTCTCCTAACCCCAAATGGATTTTCTTTGTTGAATCTTTTCTTTCCAAATATTTTTTTAGGTAGAGGATGTAGAAGCTCAAATATTTCTTCCCCGGTCAGCTTTGGTGGTGCCGGTCTATTTTCTGGATTGCCGTCGAACTTTCCTACTAACTTTCTGAACTTGTGCCCTGTAGGTAACCATCTTCTGTGTTGCCAATAACAGAACTTGCGGCTGTATTTCAGGAACTTTCCCTCATAATCTGACATGCAAACCGGACAAGCAATCTGACCCTTCGTCGACCATCCAGACAAGTTAGCATATGCTGGAAAGTCATTAATTGTCCACATGACCATTGCACGCATACGGAAAGCCTCCTTACCATAAGCATCGTAAGTGCTGACGCCTTCATCCCAGAGAAGCTTCAAGTCGTCAATTAATCGTTGGAGGAAAACATCAATGTCATTTCCAGGAGAATATCTTCCAGGGATCAAGAGTGACAGTATCATGTATGGCTGTTTCATGCACATTGACGGCGGCAGGTTGTACGGTGTCAGCAACACTGGCCAGGTAGACCAAGCAGAGCTCATTACTCCAAACGGATTAAATCCGTCACTAGCAAGCCCCAGCCTAATATTCTGAGACTCCTTACCAAAGTCAGGGTATATACGATCGATGTGCTTCCATGCCTCACCATCAGCAGGATGTCTCAATTTCCCGTCCTCTTTATGATCGGTCGAATGCCATCGCATATTCTCAGCCAGCTCGGCAGACATATAAAACCTCTGCAGCCTAGGAATAATTGGAAAATATCAGAGAACCTTCACAGGGATTCTGCTCTGTTTATTGGATGATATGCCTTCAGATGTGCCCGTATGTTTTTTCCAGCGTGATACATGACACGTCGGACATTCCTCTAGACATTCATTACCCTTATTGTACAAGATGCAGTCATTAGGACAAGCATCTATCTTTTTGTAATCAAGACCCAGGGTATCAACAATCTTGTGAGCTTCATAATAAGTTGTGGGGATGCTCTTCTCGCCGCCTAGAATGACTTTCCTGAGCAAGTCTAATAACATCTCGAAATGTGTAACAGCCATCCCACTGAGTGTTTGGATATGAAGAAGCCTCAGCATAAAAGAAAGCCTTGTGAACTCGGTGCAACCCTCGTATAACGGTGACTCGTTTTCTTCAACAAGTCTCATCAATTGGGCTACATCTTGAAACATATCAGTAGTGTTAACATCACTCGAAGACGGCACGGTAAGAATATCTTCCAACATATCAGTTGTGTCAATTGTCGGATTGTCGACATCAGTAAACTCTTCCTCTAATTGCATCACCGGGACGCCTTCACCGTGATGACTCCAAAATACATAAGAGCTATCAAATCTATTTATTGACAGATGGAAACTTACGTCACTCCTAGTGAGCATTTTATCATTCCTACAATTCTTGCAAGGACAAAAAATCAACCCGCTGAGTGACCGTAGAGGGTTGGTGTCAGAGTAGGCTAAGAAAGCTTCTATCCCATCCTTGTATCGAGTGTCTAGATGCCTTCGATCACGTGGTATGCCCATGAACGATTTGTCAGGAATTGTCCGCATCTATAATTTAAAAATTAATGGAAGTGAGCATATCCCTACATATATCATTTTAAGTTATAGGACAAGTGTGTGTGATCGGCTGTCAGAGGAAGGCTTCTATCCCATTAGGTATGTAAACGTAGCGTGTATATGTATTTACGTGTGTTCAAGTGTACTTTTATTTCGTCAAAATTTCGGCAGCACCTACCCGCTGTACTTAATCGGATTCGGATCCTCTCCTAATGAGAGGGTTCCTAATATCTCCTGATGAGATCTTGGCCTTTGATTTATCAATCAAAGGCCAAGATCTCCTCATGCACAAAAGTAGGCGGGAGATAAGGATAAGATCGGCCAAGATCTTCTTATTAGTAGGTATTAGAAGAGGATTCATTAGGAGAGGATCCCAATTCATTCTCGGAGTACACTATAGTACACGGAGAACGAGTAAACGCCGCCAACAATCCTGTATGCGTATGTGACAAGTAAATAAAGAGATTATATATAGTATTTATTGGACGGGGTATTCTACGGCTCGAAAATATGAGTGTACAGTGTGTGCAATTTCTATGTAATTAGCGATATAATAGTTACGCTAACCCATTATCGATCCTCACCCCCACCCTCACCTAACCCTAAACCTAACCCTAACCCTCAACCTCAACCTCACCATCACCCCCACCCTCACCTAACGCTAACCCTCACCCTAACCTTCACCCTCCCTTAACCCTAACGCTATCATTAACCCTCAAACTCACACCCACCCTCAACCTCACCCCACCCTCACCTAACCCTAACCCTCACCCCCACCCTCACCTAACCCTAAACCTAACCCTAACCCTAACCCTAACCCTAACCCAAACCCTAACCCTAGCCTAACCCCAACCCTCACCCCCACCCCCACCTAACCCTCCTCTAACCCTAATCCTAACCCTAACCCTAACCCTAACCGAACCCTAACCCTCGCCTAACCCTAACCATAACACTTACCCTAATTAAAATTAATTTCTTTATATTATAATTTCATCAATATGAACATTTTTTATTAGGGTTTGGTTTTTTTGCATAATTTATTTGTTTTACCAATATTAAACTACAATTATAAAAATTAAATTAAAATTGTTAAAATAACAAATCCATCTCCCCCCCTTTAATCTCTTCTTCTCTCTCCCTCTCTCTCGTCGGCCAACGCCGGCGGCCGTTGGCCGGCTCGCTGCCGGCGTCGGCCGACAAGAGAGAGAGGGAGAGAGAGGGAGAGAATGAGAGGGGGGGAGAGAAAGAGAGAGAGATTGAGGGGGGGGATAGATAATTACCTTGAGAGTGAGGGGGAGAGAAGAGCTGCGGCGGCGACGGCGGCGGCAGAGGCGGCGGAGGGGGGAATGAGGAGGGGGGCGGTGGGATTCGGACCAGGAGATCGGACAGGCGGCGGAGGGGGGCGGCGGCTGTGGCAGAACCTAGGTAATTAATTGGGCTCGGGCTGCCCAAAATATTTGGGCGCCCACGCCCAAAAAAATTTGCCCGAATTATTTTTTAACGACAGAATTTCCGTCGCTAAAACCACTTTAGCGACGGAATTTCCGTCGCTAAAAATAATTTAGCGACGGAAAAGTTTTTCGTCAGAAGATTAATTAGCGACGAATAATTCCGTCGCTAAAACCCAAATTTCCGTCGCTGTATATATTTTAGCTACGGAGTATTAGCGACAGAATATTCCGTCGCTATAAAGTACTTATAGCGACGAAAAAATCCGTCGCTATTATTCCGTAGCTAAAACATTGTTTTCCACTAGTGTCCTACTTCTAGTAGCAATGCTTGTATGCACAATGATGAGTTGAATCAAATGATAAAACGTATATCTACCTTAGATTCAACACTAAACACTTGTATTGCTAATAATAAAAAGCTTATGGACTTGTGTGCAAAATACAATGTTAATTCTTCTAAGAAACCTATTCACTATGCACACATGTATGACAAAATTCACATATGTTCTATTTGCGGTCTTAAAGGCAATTTAGCCCAATTTTGTCATAATGCACAAAAAATTGACAAGCCTATTAATGTTTGTGCATACCATCAAGCTTCTTCATCACATACATATGTACACACACATAGTGTAAATCATAAACATGCTCATGTGTATAAATGTGATTATTATGGTCGTTTTGGTCATTTGGCCATGTTTTGTTTCGATTTGAAAAGAAATTCTCGTTTGTAAAATAATTACAAAGAAAAATCTATTTCTGCAAATGAACAACGTGCATTTCATTTCGGTCAACGTAAACCATTCAAACCTTTACATTGCACAAATTGCAATCGTATAGGTCATGTTTACGATTTTTGTTTTGACCGTATCGGTGCACAAAATATGCACAAAATACGATTTTTGGGTACCAAAATGAGTTATGAAACTATCGTTGTGATTTTTTTGTTTTATAGTTGTTTTTGAATTTTAATGATGATTTAGTTTTTATTAAGCTAAAATAAAATAATTTCATGATTTAAATAGCTAAGAACTTCTTATATATTCTTATATAAAAATAATAAACATAAAATTTTTTTTTATTCAAGTCCAAATTGCATATTTCTCAAAATCCAGTCTTTAAAATTACCTATGCTTTTATTTTTCTCGTGGTCGACCGCCACGGTCGACCGTCAAAGTTTCAGGAAGTTGTTACGGTCGACCGTAAGAATTTTTTCTGTGTCGATTTTGTTTTGACTTCGGGTTTTAGTTATTGTAGGCTGTCTAAAAATCACAATAGATAGCTAGTTCCCGTTAAGTCACAACTAAGAGGGTTACAATCAAATGATTTTCTTGTTAACATAGGGAGGCTACAATCGGAGGATTCTCCTATAGATCAAGAAGAGATTACAAGTCAACGATTTCTTCAAACCGAGAGGTAGAATTCATCCCTACAGTCAAAACACAAGTGGCTACGTTCCAAAGGTCAAAGTAATACGATCACTATATTAACGCAGGTCAAACACAACATGGACACAGCACAACTGCAGCTCTAAACGAACTGCGTTCACAGCCGCTGAATGCAGCATAAACGCATCATCCAAAAGTGTACGCAGGTCCAGGCCCAGCAACGCACGACTTGCGTTTGACCTGTTCAAACCTGATCTGGCAATCCCGAAACTGCTCTTCACCCACGATTTGGGGAGGTGGTTTGAGTAGGTTGTTACACCCGATTAATGGGGTAACTAAACCCCTATTTAAGCACGGATTATGGGGGCAACCACACCCCTAATCTCTCTATAAATATCAACGAACTCAACAGAGTTAAGGATCTTGGATCCTTCTTTTTGGCAGCAAAGAAGAGATCTTTGGGGGGAATTGCTGGAGCTTTGAAGATCAGCAACAGGAGCTTTCTTCATCTTTAGCTTATAGACCAATTTCGGTTAAATCAACTCTTTCATAGAGTTTTAAACTCGTTCAGAGTTCTCCACAACGTCAAATCGTGAGGAGAAGACCACATTTAAGTGAATTGAGACGTTCGGATCATCAACGGAGAGCGAATTCGACGTGAGCATTCGAAGGAAGCACTCTATCGCCACCGTGAAGAACCCAGAATTAAACAAAGGGGAGAATCAAATTTATTCTTCTCTCTTTTATAATCAAAATCTAAATTGTAATTGAGATTGAAGGAATACAAATCAATTATTCTTTCATTTCTTTTACTGCAAATTTTCCATAAACAAAAGATGGCGACTCCGCTGGGGACTAGCTTCTCTGACGAAGAAGTGGTGGCGCAATCCGATGTCCATCTCGCTGGAACAACTGTTGAAACTCTCGTTGTAGAATTTGATCAAGCCAAGTACGAGGAAGCACTTTCCTCTGGATCGTTTAGCCCCAAGGACAGACGTAACATCCTAAAAATCTCCAAAGAGATCCAACCTGTGGCTGAAAGGTCAAAGAAAGCCTTCTCCTTTGGCCGATATTCATCAAATCACCCCTCATCTGAAGGAGCGAACATAGCCTCTGTTGGACTTGTCCAACAAGTTGAACAGTCCACGTCTGCATCAACACAACATGCTACAGGCTACAAACGGCCTATAGAAGAGTCAAACTCTATAAACGCCAATGACGTTGCTGCAAAGGCTCTGAAACAAGCCAAGAAGAACGCCGCTCGAAGACGGAGAAGATCCATCCGATGTGCGCATCTCCGAGAAAACCAATCCCTGGTTCAACGCAAGGATTGCATTTTTGAAGCTCAGCCCAAACATTGCGTTCCTACTCCAGAACGCGTACTTCGCGGCAATGAGCCTAACTATGAACCTCGGGTGATACAGCTTAAACGTGATCCTCAGTGGTGCGTTGTCCATCCAAAACACATTGCTACTAAGGATAAACACGCGCCTCATGAGTGCGTCCAAATAAAACAGGACCCTAAGGGGTCTGTTTCATCAATTAAACGCAGGTTAAAGCCTGGCATTTACAAATACAACGCGACCCTCGCGTTTCATCTTCAGAACACGATGTGGTCCGCCAAGTTCAAGGGAGTCGACATGGGCTTAAGGTTCATGTTCAACAAGAACCAATATCGCCCACTCAAGGACAGGGAGTTTTATTCCCGACCTCATGCTCGATGAGGAATTACTCTCAAGTCTCTGATTTGCGAGAATTACTCTCTAGAGGGAAACCAACGCAACAGGCAGCTCATTCATGCCACCGTGAGCGGCTTATTTCAGCAGTACTTTTCGAATGCCACTGTTGTACACCTGAGCCTCGTAAGTCTGTGTTCAACAGACTAGCTGACGTCGCAAGACCTACCAAGCAATGACGTCATCAAAAGAAGAAGGTTTCTGAAGCTGAATATCCTCAGGTCACAATCAACGTGGTCGGCAGAGGGAAAGCCTCGCATCCTAGTTCTGACAAGTCGCAAAGAAGTCATTCCCCGATTGTTTGGGAAATTTATGACGAATTTGAAGGAGTATACCGGCATACTCGGACTCAAACAGGAGCTATCCGCTCGGTCGATTATCAAAAGTTGGCTAAGGGGATTATTTCCGATGACGAATATTCGGCAATTACCGAATCTCAATCTTCAAGCTCCGTCGTGGCACGAGAGACTTCCATTTATATGACTGGAAATCTTGAAGACTTAGCCAAAAGAGTGGACAAACATCATGTCATGCTCCAGGCACAATAGGAAACCCTTCTCCAAATGAAGGATATGTTGGCCCAGCTCCTTGCTGAAAAAAGCCAAAAACCTGAATCTTCCCGGAGGACAACCTCCAAGGGAAAACAGAAAGCACATGAGCATTCAGACCGCGAAGCTCAAAACATAGAATCTTCTTCCGAAAACGAGAAGGAGATGGAGAGAGAACCGAATCCTCAGTCAACTAAAGTGGATGAGCTAGAAGCCCGCCTTAACGCAAAAGCTAACAGAAGTGAACTTCGCGAAGATGGGGTGATACGGCCTTATCCTGCTGAGTGGGATACAGCTCCCTATCCGCCAAAGTTTAAGGCTCCGACTTTACAACCTTTTGATGGTACAGGGTCGCCAAACTAGCATATCTACTATTTCAAGTCACAGACAGGAGATGTGGTAGCGAACGACGCTATCCTAACCCGTTTGTTTATCGGTACTCTTAAAGGAGTTGCCTTTGAATGGTTTATGAAACTGCCTCCTGAATCTATTCAGAAATGGGTAGATTTGGAAAGGCTTTTCTTAGCCAGGTTCTTTGAAGATGATACGGAAGTTTCGGTCCCGACTCTTCTCGCCACCAAGCAAAGGAAAGGAGAGTCCATCAAGACTTATGTGGAAAGATTCCGCAGCATGGCATTGCGATGCCCTTCAGGTATGACCTAATCAACCTTAGTTGAAACTTGCAGGCATAACTTGCAGACCCAGCTCCTCGCTCAGATGGGAGTGGCAGAATGTCGCTCCTGGAGACAATTAGTTTCGTAAGGAGAACAAACCGAAGAGATTGTTGCTCGGGTTAAGGCTAAAGAAGTTACTCAACCCAAGCCACAACAGCAGCGCAACCAGAACAATGCGCTGCGTTATAAGGGAAAGGAGACGTTAGCCGCCGATACCGATGCACGCACGCCATCTGGGAAGCAAGGCAAAGCACCAAACCAACAAAGAGCGCCTAAGCAATACTCGTTCAAAAAAGAGCATGTGGACACTCTGTTCCAACTACTTCGGAAGAACAACAAATTATAGCTCCCCAAGATCAGAAAACCAGATGAAGCAGGGAAGGTAGATGACCCTAATTACTGTCGCTATCATAGGTTCTTGGGATATCCTACCAGAAAATGTTATGTGTTCAAAGACATCTTACAAAATTTGGTGAACACTAACGTACTTACCCTAAAGCCGGAGCAGAAGACTGTATCCACTAACTTGATTGCGGTCCAGTTCGGTGACTTCCTCCCTGTAGCTGCTACAGATGGCATCATTCCCATCCGTAAAGGGGAAATGCACTTGCAAAACACCGACTTACACGGTCAGAAGGACAGGGGGTTGGTGCCCCTTACTACTCCAAAAGGGGAGATAATGTGGGTCCACCTTGACCTAATTGAAGATCGACATTGGACAAAAACCACGTCCAAAAAGAAGGGATACATAGCTAAGTCATCCAACATGATTAGCCCCTCCGTTACTGAGAGTGATGACCACCTCAAACCTCTTACCGATTCAGAAGAAGAGAGGATTGCCCTGGCGGCATACCCAGGAGGCAACCCTGGCACTCGGTCAGGAAAGGCTTACTTGAGAGATACGACCAGAATGCTCAAGAAGCTGAAGAACAGCCCCATGACACTGGGGGTTCTGTACCAAAGAAGCCGGTTGATAAAGAAAAACAAAAGGAGCTCCGGTTCAACAAAAATCTTCACCAGGATCTTAGGGAGTCGAGCGCTCCCTTCCAATTCAATGTCATGGCATAGCCGGCCAACATACCGGCCAGGATTACTCTATATGAACTCCTGAGGTTATCCAAAACTACCAAGGAAGCTCTAATCGAATCCTTAAAGAATACAGAGAGCTTCATCACTCAAGTCACTCCTATTCCTGAAGCATCTGAAGATCAGTCTTGCCTACAATGCTCACAAGCAGAAAGAAGTCTACCGTGCATATCATTCACTCAAGAGGACATGCAAGTGAAGCACAAACATGACAGACCCTTGTACTATACAGGATACATCGGGTCATCAGAAATCATCCGTGTTCAGGTTGACCCAGGTTCGGCACTCAGCATCATGCCTTACAGAGTCATGCAAGTCTTAGGGATTCCTATGCATCGGTTGAATGCTATTCAGACTACCATCTTCGGATTCAACGCTAACGGTACTAGGCCCCTGGGAAAGATCAAACTCAGATGTTAGATCGGAGATCTCAAATCCGAAGTGACTTGTTACATCATAGATGCGGACACGTCCTACAATCTGTTGTTGGGACGACCATGGATTCATGCAAATCACATTGTCCCGTCCACCCTACATCAGGTTATGAAGTATGCCAATGATGAAGGTTAAGTTCAAACCTTGATTGCGGAAAAATACCCTTTCAGAGGAGTGGAAAACTTCCACACAGATTCAGTCTTCTACTCGGAATCACAGGAGAAAGAAGAGATTGACAGCGGTAATGAGGCGGACGTCGAGCCAGACCCTGAAGGAAATTGTCCATGGGAGTTTAACTTCAATGTAATGGGTCCAGTCGAGAACAATAATAATGTATCGAGTGAGGGCGAGTGGTGTATTAATGAAGATTTTATTTTGACGTACTCGTCTGATGGATCTTTTAAAGCTGAACAAACACAGAATAATACGAAAACAAGTACCAGCTCATGGCACACATTATGCGCCGATGCATCACTAACATTGCTGATTAAGTCATCCTTCGCTTCAGATGAAGAAGTAGAAGATGCTCAGAAGGCTTTCTTTAAAGTCTCATCCAAAAAGAAAGGGCAGAAGCCGATTCATTTCGGTAAAGTTAAACCTGAACTACTCAAACGAGGAAGTTCAGAAGAGGATAATGGGGTTCCGTAATTCCATTACCATGAACCTAATTCTATACATCTGATGAAACAAATAGGATACAACTTTAATGAAAAACAAGGTCTAAACTTTGGGAAAGGAAGACGAACACCAATTCGGATGTCTTCAACCCCTAAATAAAAACCTCCGGATTATTATCAAAAAACCTGAAGAGGTGTAGGTTATATCACGACTCCCTCACTTTCAAAAGATGAAACTGGTGACTGTCTGTGTCAGGATCATTCATCCGGAACTTCTTCATGGAAATCTGACATCAGTGCTAGACCCTTCTTTAAAAGTTTGACCGTGAACATGGTTTTAGCCAGTCGTACAGACGAAGACGCAGAGGGTGATGAAGATTTAATAGAATCAACTGATGACTCTTGGATTAAATGTCTTAACATCTTATGGGATATGTGTTTCGAACAACGTGAACCGCTCACTAAAGATAAAGTGATCCAGGTCAACATGGGAGATGAACATGACCCTAAGCCCATCTTCATAGCTGAAAATTTATCATCATCCGAGAAAGAAGACCTTATATCTTTTATCCGAGAATATATAGATGTCTTTGCTTGGAACTATGAAGACATGCTTGGCCTTGACCTAAAAGTTGTCATGCATCGGCTTAACATCGATCCGGATGGAAAACCCGTTAAACAACAACAACGTCAGTTTCGTCCAGAGATCATGGAAGCAATTGAGTCCGAAGTTAAAAATTTTATAGACTCAGGTTTTGTCAGAGAGAAACAACACCCAGACTGGGTAGCTAACATTGTTCCAGTTCCTAAGAAGAATGGTAAGGTCCGAATATGCATCGACTTTCGTGACCTCAACACAGCTTGTCCAAAAGACGAGTTTCCTCTTCCTATCACTAATGTCATGATCGACAATACCTGCGGATATGAAAGGATGTCTTTCATGGACGGATTCTCAGGGTATAATCAAATCAAGATGCATCCTGAAGACGAAAAGCATACTGCGTTCAGAACTCCACTGGGGGTGTATTGCTACACAGTGATGCCCTTCGGCCTGAAAAACGTAGGTGTAACTTATCAACGAGCAATGAATGCCATCTTCCACGAACATTTGCGTAAGAAGATAGAGTGCTACGTTGACGACATAGCAGTAAAAAGTCAGCATAAAGGCGATCATCTTACAGACTTGAAGACAATGTTCGACATCATGCGAGTACATTAACTGAAGATGAACCCGACAAAATCATTTCTTAGGGTATCGAGAGGAAAATTCCTGGGATTTATTGTCACGTCCAAGGGAATTTCTCTTGATCCAGAGAAAATTCGCGCTATCCAAGATATGCCACCCCTAAAGAACCTTAAGGAGCTCAGGGGTTTGCAAGGGAGGTTGGCCTATAATCGGAGATTCATATCAAATCTTTCAGGGCGCTGCCAACCTTTCTCTAAGCTCATAAAGAAAGGAGTATCCTTTGTTTGGGATGGGGAATGCCAAAGAGCATTCGAGAAGATTAAGAAATATCTTACCCAACTGCCGGTTCTTATAGCCCCAATATCGGAAAAACCATTCCTGTTATACATGAGAGCTATGGACCATTCTCTAGGAGCTTTATTAGCTCAGAATAACAATCAAGGTCAAGAGCAAGCCATCTATTATCTAAGCAGGACTATGATGGGAGCCGAACACCGGTATAATCCAGTTGTGTCTCGCTTTGGTATTCGCGGTCCAGAAGATGCGACATTATTTGGTGGGATAAACAATTCATGTCATCTCTAGGGTGAATCCCTTGAGAGTTCTAATGACGAAACCGTCATCTCTGAATTGCCGGTTGGCAAAGTGGGCTATCCACTTGTCATAATATGACATGCAATTCATGCCCCTAAAAACAGTCAAGGGTCAAGCGTTGGCAGACTTCTTAGCCGATCATCCGGTGCCAGGGACATCTAAGCTGTATGAAGAATTGCCCGACGAAGTCGCTGAAGCTTGCATCACTCAAGAAGCTATGCAAGTGTGAAAATTATTCTTCGACAGTACATCCAGAGAAAATCCTCATGGAGCAATTACCGCGGGAGTAGGAGTAGTGTTCGTCTCTCCGAACGGTCACGTAATCCTAAGAGGATTTTCCCTGATCGAACCCTGCACTAACAATGTAGCTGAGTATAATGCTCTGCTACTAGGAATGCAATTTGCTGAAGAACTTAATATTCGACATCTTGAAGCTTACGGCGACTCTCAACTAATCGTAAATCAAGTTCGAGGGGAATACGAAGTACGTCATGAGGATCTGATCCCGTATTACTTCGCAGTGCTAAAACAAGCTAAGAAGTTCAAAGGTTTCTTTATTGAATACATTCTATGAGCTCAGAATGCTTACGCAGATGTTTTAGCCTCGTTGGCAACCTCATTAGCATTGCCTCCGGGGGCCGAAACTACGATTCCTGTTATAGGACGCGAGTTATACTGTTCCAAGATTCCTATAGAGGAAAATTCAGACAAGACACCGACAGGAGAAGTCTGTACAACCTCGATGAAGCTTGAATCTAGAGATTGGTGATTCTCGTACATCGACTATGCCATATACGGAATTTTGCCCGATGACCCTAAGAAAGTGGCCGCTATCAAACGAAAGGCCCTCCAATTCTATTACGATGTAGTTTCTCAAATCCTGTATCATAAATCACACGATGGAGTTTTGCTTTGGTGCCTCTCTCAGAAGGAAGCAAAAGAGGCCCTCAAAGAAGCTCACGACGGAATGTGCAGAGCTCATCAGCCAGGAGCTAAGTTAGGCGATCGTCTTCGACGAATCGGTTATTATTGGCCAAGAATGTTCTCAGACGTAGTGGACTATGCTAAACGTTATCACGCATGCCAAATTCATGGTGATTTTATCCATCAAGCGCCAGGAAACTTACATCCCACATCTGCTTCTTGGCCATTCGAAATGTGGGGCATGGATATCGTGGGACTAATTTCTCCTCCGACTTCTAAAAGACATCGGTTTATTTTGGCCATAACCGATTATTTCTCCAAATAGGCAGAGGCAATCCCACTAAAAGAAGTCAATACAAAGAATATGATCAAGTTCATCAAACATCACGTCATCTACCGTTTTGGAGTCCCGAGACGAATAGTTCACGACAACGGGACACAATTTGTTAGCTTTGGATTTTAGAGATTTTGTGATAAGTTTAGAATCCAAAGTGTCGCATCTACGACGTATTATTCGCCAGCAAATGGTCTTGCAGAAGCTTTTAACAAAACCATTGTGAAGTTTCTCAAAAAGTTTGTTTCCAAAAGCCGACGCGATTGGGACGAAAGACTCGGCGAATGTTTGTGAGCCTACCGCACAACAGTGAGGACCCCTATAAGAGCTACACCGTTCTCTTTAGTATACGGCTGCGAAACTGTATTGCCATGAGAAATCCAAATCCCTTCCTTAAGAGTCACTATCACAACCGGACTGACAGAGGAAGAGAAACATCAACGATGTCTTCAGGAACTTGAAGCTTTAGACGACAAGCGACTTCAAGATCAGCAATAGATCGAGCTATATCAAGCTCGTATTTCTAAAGCCTACAACAAAAAGGTTAAAGAACAGATTTTTAAGAAAGGCGATTTAGTTTTGACTAATTGACGACCTATGGTGATGACCCACAAAACTAAAGGGAAGTTCAATCCCAAATGAGAAAGACATTTTGTGATAGAGACAGTCTATTCTAATGGAGCCTACCGTCTCATCGATAAAAAAGGCGATAGACTCATGATGCCAATTAATGGAAAATTTCTTAAGAAATATTACCCATAGATTACAAAGTCTCTTTTCACCAAACTCCCCCTCAAGTAATCCAAGCTAGGGGTTGCCTACTAGAGGCTCGATTAGAGGAGTAGTAGTAATTTGTTTCTCTTACTGTATACGTCGTCAAGTTAATATTACACCTCTGACGATTGAAGTTGTCGAGAACTGTTATAATAAAGAAAAATTTCCCAAAATCTATTAGAAATCGTCAGATTGATTTGATTCAGTGGAAAAGTCTTAACAACTTGAAGTGCACACCCAAGGTTGGAAGAAGAAGCGTCTAGCCTCCCTAAACGCAAGTTCTATAACTACGTTTCAAGTCTCTTAGACGCAAGGCCTGACCCTACGTTTTTGGTTTCTATAAAGAGGACAGACCCACGTTGAGTTCGTTCGAACACAGAATTTCAACAGCAAAGAGGATTCCCAACAAATTGGAATGCATCAGGCCTTCCTAAATGCAAGTGTTACAACTACAGTTTAAGCCTCAGAGTTGCGTTCAAGCCTGTTTAAATGCAAGGCTAAACCATGCGTCTTTGACTACTAAAAGGAGGTAGGCTTGCGTTTAAACGCAAAAGGCTAATTTTCAGAAATCGTTCTAATGACAATGAAGAAAGTCCCCGATCCAAAGTTATGATCGTAGCATCAAGAAAAAAAACACAGAAAACACAAGGAAAAGAGCAAGCCACAGCAGTCCATTTCAGACAGATATTAAGTGTTTAACGTAAAGTTATTACAAAACAAAAACAAAAATAAGAGTTGCTAAAGTTTAAAATAAAGAGAAGCTTAAGAGGTAAGCTTTAGTCTCTGACATGTCTTTTTGGTGCTTCGCTAGCACCTCTCCTTCAACCCTCTTGCGAAGCTGGACGTCAGAAGCCGCGCCAGTAGCAGAAGCCTCCTGGTGCAGTACTTGATGGCCTCCTTTTCTGCTTGGACCCTTACCTCGAAGGTAGCATCCCCAAGATTGAACTCTTCTTGGGTTAGCTCCCCTGCAACGAGTCTGGCCTTGGCTTGGAGACGCTGCTTCTGCAAGCTCTAGATGATGGCCTTCCTCTCCGAGATATCATGAGCTCGGACTCTGGCAGCAACTCTCTCTCTCAGCCTGGCATTACTGATGGCCCATTGTATCTTAGGCCTATAGTCTGTCTGCTTCAGCTCCTCTAAGGAATGAATAGCACCTGAGAAGTGGTGGATCTTCTCTGCACAGCGCCGAGCATGATAGAGATTGACTTCAGCCAAATTATTCAAACTCTCCTCGATGGAAGCTTGAAATTCGAGGAAAGAGCCCCAGCCATGCATCACAATGGAGAAAGCCTGCTTCACCTGATTCTCCAGGTGCCTAAGGAGGAAGAGAGTGCAGTCGGGTGCCAGATAAGAAGCCTCATCAGTCACCCGCTCGAAACCCTCGTGTGGGAGGATCACGGAGATGGGAGGAATGAGAGGGGTGTAGCCCGAATCATGGGGTATGAGGGGCTCAGAAGCGGAGGCCCCACCTTGCAACAAAACAAATAAAAAACAACAAAGTCAGTAAAATAGACGAATTCAAGCGCAGTGGTATAGACATGCATCAAGATCAACTTGAAAGGGATCTAGACCCACGTTGAATCATGGTGAACACAGTGAATTAAAATTGTGTTATGAATTTTCAGGACAATAAGGCCTAATTCTGTGTCAAACGCAGCAGGATCTAACCAGTATGTCGAAACGAAGGGATCGACCCTTCGTTTCGTCGTTGAACGCAGAAACTTGTTCCTGCGCTCAAGATTAAAGGATCGACCCTTCCTTTCATCAATGAACGCAAAAACTTCTTCCTATGCTCAAGACTAAGGGAGCAACCCTTCGTTTCGTCAACGAACACAGAAACATCTTTCTGCGTTCGGAATTAAAGAGACGAACAGTTTTCATTCAAGATTGAAGAGATGAACAGTTTTGGTTCAAGATTGAAGAGACGAATAGCTTTGGTTCAAGATTGAAGAGACGAACAGTTTTTTGTTAAAAAATTGAAGAGACGAATCATATTCATCATCATCAACCAAAATTCATCTGAGGGATTTTAAGAAAACTTATTAAACATGGGATGTTAAATAGAGGAGATAGTAGTACTTACTTTGAGGACCATACGTCGGTAGGGGTGACGTCACCGGCGACCCAGAGACCGACCTAGGAGTGTCCCCCGACGATGACATTCCATGCTCAACCCTCCGTCCTTCCGCAAGCAGAATTTCTTAAAAGCCATGGCTGGGGGATGAGGCGAAATAGTCAAAGATCTTTTTAGAATTAACGAGAAGAAACTCGTTTCTGAGTTCAAGAAGGAAGCTTAAGCGTTTGAGGCTCTTGACAAGACTAATCAGGCCTATTTATAAACAATTAATGATGGTAATATAGAGTTCCGAGACTCCCGCCAAGTATGGTCTCTTCGTCATCATTACAGTCGTTTGGACTTCTGATGAGACGCAGGATAAAACCCTACGTTTAAAAGATATGTAGGCAAAGCCAGACGCGACGGTCTAGAGATGCGTCTAAATACATAACGCTGTTACACAGCTCAGTTCAGAGACCCAAACGCAGGGGGTACCTCTGTCCCTGCGTTCTCAGAATATGGTGCTGAATCTCTACAAACCACGTAGTGAGTAATTCCAAAACAAAATCACTCGACAAAATTATCAAAGTGGCATCATATTTACAACGACTTTCATTGTCACAGAGTTTAAATCCGCCTGCATCAACTCCGTCACATAATTATAATTCTTTTATCGAAATCAACTTATCGACTCTCGTCAATAGAGCGATAGGTCCTCAAAATTGCTCCGATCGCAACACTTTCAACTTATCGACTCTTGTCAATAGAGCGATAGGTCCTCAAAGTTGTTTCGATCGCAACACTTTTAACTTATCGACTCTCGTCAATAGAGCGATAGGTCCTCAAAGTTGCTCCGATCGCAACACTTTCAACTTATCGACTCTCATCAATAGAGCGATAGGTCCTCAAAGTTGCTCCGATCGCAACACTTTCAACTTATCGACTCTCGTCAATAAAGCGATAGGTCCTCAAAGTTGCTCTGATCATAACACTTTTAACTTATCGACTCTCGTCAATAGAGCGATAGGTCCTCAAAGTTGCTATGATCGCAACACTTTCAACTTATCGACTCTCGTCAATAGAGCGATAGGTCCTCAAAGTTGCCCCGATCGCAACACTTTTAACTTATCGACTCTCGTCAATAGAGCGATAGGTCCTCAAAGTTGCCCCGATCGCAACACTTTCAACTTATCGACTCTCGTCAATAGAGCGATAGGTCCTCAAAGTTGTCCCGATCGCAACACTTTCAACTTGTCGACTCTTGTCAATAGAGCGATAGGTCCTCAAACTCACCATGTTAATATGGCACTTCTGAGATTTACAAATTTCTTCCAGTTCTTAAAACAAAAGTATATAAACAATCTATCCTTTGAGATTAAAACGGTATCTCATCGTTCCATGTCAAAATATGATGTGCAAAAGAAACAAAAAAAAGCCGAAATAGCATTACTTTATTCAAAGGAAAACAAAGCAACAAGAAGATAAGTGTTGTTTCTACCAAAGGAGCGATACAAGAACATGCTCATCAATTCATCAAACTGAATGAGGCAAGCTGAGACTTAATGTCAGAAAGTTTCTCTTCATGATCAACTCGTACTAGCATCTTCGCCCATTTCCGAAGCTCATCCTCGCTAGACAACGTGGCAGCAATCTCCTTTTTAGCCTCTTCAAGAGCGCTAGCTTCTGTACGATAAGCTACTAGAGAGGTTGCGCTTTTGATGTTGAGCTCAGTGACAATAGCTTCTTCTCGTTTAAATTGAGCCTTCAATCTAGCCAACTCTATTTCAGTGGCTATGATCTTCTCTTGTAAATTCTCTAAAGAAGTATTGGAGAGTGTTAGCTCAGCTTATTTTTGAGCATGCAGCTTCTGCAGATGTTCCACCTGAACTTCTTTCTCAGCTATATGATGTTGAGCTGCTTCATACTTATTAGCCTCTTCAGCCCGGATGTCCTCAAGCGTCGACGCGATCTGCGCTTGGATGTCAGCAAGACCTAAGGCCTCTAAGAACCTCAATTGTGCCTCTAAGCGTCGAATGGCTTCTGAGCAACGCTCAACCACCGGAGCATCCCCCACGAACTTGAGGTTGTTCAAACTATTTACGAGCATAGGCTTGAAGGTTTCAAAAGTATCTCGGCCAGCCAACACAATCTCAATCACTTTCTTGGTTAGACTTTCTAAATAGTCAAGAGAAATCTTAAGAAAGTCTGGCACGTCCATAGAACTCGATGCAGTGATGGGAGATGGTATAGAAACTTCTGAAGATATAGAGCCAAGTAAAAGACCAGCAGGCGATTTTGGCGTAGTAGCCTGAGAGGGAACATCGACATCCAGTTGAGATGGACTCAATTGAAGAGCTATAAGTTCCCCCATTCTAGATGATCTTGGCACGTCTACAAATTCTGTAGGGGCTAAAGAAATTATCAATAAGGTCACCGGTGGGAGAGTTGTCGTTGAGAGCTCCAAGCAAGGTGGCTCTGACACCTGAGCTGGTGGTAGCATAAGCTGTTACGTCGAAGGAGGGATGATAGCCCTCGCCTCATGTATCATAGGATCTGTATGAGAAAACTATTTAAATGTAGAACAAAAATTAGTCGTGAGTCAGAACAAACGATGCTTACCAGTGAGAGGTAGGGGAATGTAGGCTGATGCCTTGTCTAAAGAAGGTGGTGGTGGAATATCCCACTCACCGGGATCATCGCTATCATCACCCAAGTTATCATTGTTCTCATTACTCCCACTTTGGTCGCCACCATCATCTGTGTGATTCTCATCATCGCTATGATCCATAGGCTCCTCTTCGTCTACGGGAGGAAATGCTAGCGGATCCCGGTGATGGTAGGTTTTGATATGACTCCAGTAGTAGGGCTAGGCTGGGTATCTCCTACAGGTGGTAATAACACAGAAGCGGAGGGAGACTTGTCCGCTACTAAGTCTTGCTGGACAGTCACTGTAGGTTCTCAAACCGGAGGTCTATCTTCTTCAACATGAGGGGCAGTAGAGGTAGTATCGTGAAGCGTGTCTTCAGGAGAAAATTCTGCACCCCTACAAATGATTCATCTCCACGCTCTTCTTCATTCAATGAACGAGCAGAATAAACAGGGCCTCCTAAAACGGGACCAACTGTGGGGAGATGTTTGCGAAAAATTTGTAGTAAAAAGACAATGAAAGAAAATTAACTTGTATTCTCTCAAACTCGATTACAATTTGGATTTCCTGATTACATAAGAGAGTAAAATGAATTTGATTCTCCCCTTCATTTAAAACTGGGTTCTTCTTGGTTGCGATGAAGTGCCTCCTTCGATTGCTTGCGTCAAATTTGCTCTCCGTCCTGACGATCCGACCGTCCTTTATCTTGTGGGAACAATGAACTTCTGTGGAAAGTTTGATAAATAACTCTTAAAGAGTTTTAAGAACCCAGAACGAGTTAGAACTCTGTGACCAGAGTTGTTAGAACCGAAAATTCGGTTAGTGGCCAAGCAGATTTTCTGTTGCTGAAGGATTCCTTTAGATTTGATCCTCTGAATCTGAGTTAAATCTTCTGTTTTGAAGAATTTGCTTCTGCTATCTCCAGAGAAAAATCCTAAGCTCCAAACCTTCTTGTGCGGTTTTGATGCTGAAAATCCCCCCCTCTACTCGGTTGAGTTTGTTGAGTTTTTATAGGTGGATAAGAGGTTATAACTGTTCTCTAAATCCGCTCCTAAGTGGGCGTGATTTCCTCAGATCATGTGAAAAACGATTCTGGAACCGTTCGACTCATATTTAAATGAGTCAAACGCCCAATCTGGTGTTTCGAACCCTAACTTCGCGTCTTGGAATTGAGACACGAGGTTGGGTATTGACTGAACGTCAAAAACTCGAGGGTCGCTCGAGTTTTGCTTGTTGCAGCTTGAAAACACGGGGGTCGCCTGTATTTCAAGAATTGTAACGCGAAGATGAGTTCCGCGTTTTTGAAGGAGCTAGTTGATTTGTAACTTCTTCTGTAGAGCATTGCAAGGACCATTGTTCAGTAATCCTCATATTAGCTGTTGTGAGGTGTGAAAGTCGTCAGATTATAACTTTCACTGTAGATTGTGCTGAATAGAGTTTTCATCAGTTATCGGAAGTATCGTTGAATTGTAACTCTTCTCGCTCTATGTGAAAAGTCTTTCATTTGTAGCTTTCGTTTGTCTATCTGATTGTAACTTAGAGCTTGATGGGGATCAGCTATCCATTGTGATTTTTAGACAGCCTACAGAACCCCCTCCAAAGTTTTTGAAAGTTCGTGGTTGACTAGGATGAATTTTCGAAAAACTTTGGATCCTAAAATTTAGTGGATTGATTGTTCACTACGTCTGATTTGAAGATGTCACGAACCTGGTTGTTGTAATGTTGAAATTATGTTACCTCAAACCAAACAACATAACTTTTGAGTCTTGATGACAATAAACTTAGTCAAACAAACTAAATCCCAAGTCATCGTCAAACTCGTTGACATGCTCGTCCTTCTTCTCTTCTTCTTTAGAGGCAGGAGCAGCAGCATTCTCAGCAGATGCAATAGAGATAATAGCAACAACAAACTTGCTCGGATCCTTTATATACTCCTTCACCCTCTCAGCCTGTGGGAAGGTGTATTCAGTGTCAATAGTAATAGCAAGGACGTTCTTGTAGGCATTAACAAACATGTGAGGCGCAGCTGCAAGAGTTGGGTAAGAGAGAGCCAAGGACAGTGAAGTAACCATAGAAACACCAGCTGTAAACTTATCAACGAGGTCATCCTCCGTGAGGTTGAGCACCTCTGGGCTTAAGGTAGATCCATTGTCATAGACAGAGAGAATCGCAAGCCCACATGAGAGGGGCTTTATCCTAAGTTTAGTCAGGAGGGCAACCTCAGAGGAATCCACTTTATCTCCTTTCTTGATCAGCTCAACTGGGGTGACAATTTTAACAATATCATCATTACTCTTTGTTGGGATGTTAAGCCACTTGGAAGAATGAGTTGCGTGTCAGATCGTGTCTTCATTAATCTTCGTTGGGATGTTAAGCCACTTAGAAGAATGAGTTGCACGTCGGATCGTGTCTTCATTAATCTTGGTGGGTATGTTAAGCCACTTAGAAAAATGAGTTGCGCGTCGGATCGAGCCAGACGATTTTAATGTTGTTGATTGCAGTCTATCTGTACTCATCCTATAAACTCTCTAGTGGAGTCGCCAGTTTCTTCTCGGCTTTGGTCACCTTAACGGTCACTGTTAGCTCTTCTTTTGTTTATCTGGGGCTGTGCCGTAGATTTAGTGGTCAAGATGCTGCTGTTGTAGCGGTCCAAATGCATGGATGAATCCCACACGATAGGCTCGCATGGGTGAAGTCCGCGCTTGAGAATTAGAACGTGTGTGGGTGAACTCTGTGCTCGAGAGTTTGAACGCGTGGGTGAACCTCGCGTGTTGAAGTTCAACCAACTCGAACACTGAGATCGAGTTTGGGCGGGATTCTAGCCTAGAATCCCCTTCCGATTTGACAGCTCATAGCTGTCTATAAATAGACAGCTGGGGGTCAAATCAAGAGTCATTCGACTCTTTTTGAAAATTTAACAAAAATTTTTGTTCTCATCTCCGGCGAAAGCGATTCTTCCTCTTCTTCGACTGAAATCAATGGCACTCAATAAGAAGACCGTCTCTCGAACCTCCAAATCCAACGTCACCTTAGCTCAAGGTTTGTCGGCATCTACGTCGGCCGGTGGTACCGTGACTCAGGCGAGCGTGCCGCCCCCTCAACTTCCCCTAATCGGTGGTGAGCATGATCTTTGTGGTTGTTAAACTCGCTGCAGCGGGTTCCTATTTTTGAATCAACGAGGAGACTCGTTTCGATAACGCAGAGCTGGACTCTGTCGTTTAGTATTTTTGACACGGGGTTCGATATCCGCGTCTAAGATTTTTGACGCGAGGCTCGATCTCCGCGTCTAAGATTTTTGACGCGTGACTCGATCTCCGCGTCTAAGATCTTTGACGCGAGGCTCGATCTCCGCGTCTAAGATTTTTGACGCGAGACTTGATCTCCGCATCTGATTACCTTTGCATTGTCTAACTTTTTTCTTTATTTTGCAGTGCGTCATACCAGCGAGCCTTTCCCTTTTTGCCATCATTTTGGGCATGAAGGTGGTGTGGATCTGAACATGACAATCAACTTACGTCGAGAACTCCCGGTTTTCCGGATTACGGAGAAGAGCCGTGTGGAACTAATCACCTAAGCTTCTCCTGAAACTCTTATGATATTGGTTACGGACGCTAGGCTTGAGAACCCGAGCCGTAAACTGATAGTCAAACCTGGATTCCTCTTCGGGGATTTTGTTGACTTTGAGGCAGGCGTTGCTTATGATGGGGACTACAAGTGGCTACGGAAAGTTGGAGATCACAACCTTTTTTTGCCCAACATGGAGAGGATTTTCCCCATATCATATTTTCAGTGCGCTTCCATCCCAAGGCGTATGGATTGGAACCTTGTTAAGGATCAAGATGGAGTTGTTCTCGGAACTCTAACTTTTCAAGGGGTCTGCACAGTTGGTTATAATGGACAGGTGGCAGCTCTACGTCCAGGCTTGTTCGCTAAAGAGTACCCTGTTGGTGAAGTGGCTAGCCCGGCAAACACCTTTGTCAAGAAGTTTATGGCAAAGAAAGGAGAGTTTCTCACGTAAGGATTTAGAACTCCCGGCTAGGTTCATTCTTCGGTAACAGGATGGTGGACCCGGATGACCAAATTTGTTTTGGAGGAATTGGAAATGCCTTTTACCCAAGCTGGCCTAGAGATTCCGGTGCGGGCTACAAAATTCGGGATCATTCAGAGCCACTTTCATTTCTTCTCTATATTAGAGAGGTATAATCCCGAAACCTGTACTTTCTTCACCCCGGTGGGAGAGTTAGGCTTTGCTCTTCACGAGATGTACCACGTCTCGGGTCTTCTTCTCGGGGATCTGCCGTATGAAGAATTTGTTCCAGGATCAACGAAACTTAAAATTTTGAGAAAAGCGAGCCCCGAAATTTATTCTACTCTTTGGGAAGTCATGTGTCACTTCTACATTTGTATGAAGCAGACACGGGCTCGAGGAGGTGGCATCAAACAACTATCTTGGGCGGAGTATTTATTTTAGAACTTGACCAATAAAGGAGCTTCGGTGACCAGATTGTCTGCCAGCACTTTAGAGGAGGTTCAAGCCCGAATCGATGCTGCTACCTCCCATTATACCAACGAGGCCAAGGAAGATATTTTCCCGGCTCATACGGAGTTTGAAAGTTTCCACTATCAAGCTCTGATCCTAATTTCCGATACAGCGCTGTTGGCTGGATTCTTGATGTTGTGGCTCAAGCGGTGTGTCGTTCCTACCAGGCCAATTGATGCTCTCGCTGTTGAGGTGATTTATCCGACTATTCTTTTGGCGCACGGGAGGCCATTGAATCTGCTTTACGCCATGGTGGGTTGCTTGCAGAGTGGGCTGCGTGAGTTGGCTTTGGATTTTATTGATGTTACAGAGGTGGAGTCTGGTGGTAACAAAGTTCTCAAAACTCCCAACCCTCGGATACCACTGCCTTACACTTATCTGATGGCTTGGTATGTGCTTCACTGTCCTTCCATAATGAGTGTAGCCTCTCCTCCGGGTGACTCATTCATCTCATTTGTGCAACGACTAGAATCTGAAAAATGGGAGGGGAGTTATATGGTTAGGATTCGCCAGATTTTATCGCGAGACACCAACTACCACATCTTCCATTGTTTTCCCGACTTTGAGGGCGGGGTCTATGGAGCAGAGTATCAGGACGTGGCGGGGCCTAATGGATTCACTCAGTTGAATGGGGGCGTCTTCCATTGGCTCCTTTTTATCAAGCCAGGCTACCTAGTCTTCCGGTAAGGCAACAAATGTTTCGTCAAGCCCTACCAACCTTATAGGTTCGCTCGCTAATTTGGGTATGATCAGCTGTATGTTGGGAACCCCCGACCTCAACTCTCGGTTGTGAGCAACTTATATGAGGGGGCCAGGGCTTGGTACTATTCGGTGGTAGGTTGTACCAAGGCCATCTTCAGGCTTCCCCACAAAACACCAAATTCTTATACTTCCATGAGCTTCTGCAACTGGTACTTTGTCGCTTCCCAGACTCCCAATTATAACTTAAATACGTCTTGTGTAAAGGATATCCGACGTATGTATGCTTCAAGAAGGGGATCAAAGACATCCCGTCTGAGAGGAATTGACGAATTTTTATCCATTGAGGATCCTTCTACTGAACAGAGAGAGGATTAAGCAGCTGAACCTGCTCCAGTGGAGGAACCCCGAGTAGTAGATTCTCCCACAGCAAGGGTAGCTGGGAAGAGAAAACTATCGGCGGATGAAACTGGCCAATACGATAAGCAGACCCGCCGGAAGCTGATGGTTGGGTCTCCTACTCCTAAAGGCCAACAGAAACCAAAGTTGATGGCTGACGCTATCAGAGCTGCTGAAGATGAAGAACGACATGATTCTTCAGTTGCAGGCCCGCCCTATAGAACTGGGCTCCGTTCGCATGGCCCGGCCTTATCGAGTGAAGCTTCTTCTCGCCATCCCTCCGAGGATGAAGAGAATGAATTAATGGCCATAGATGCAGAATCTGCTCCAGCAACAGACCCTCCTAGGGCTCCTGTGTTAGAATCCCAGGACCATGAAGGGAATCTGTCCCCTCCTCCTTCAGCACTAATGTTACAGGCTGGCGGTTCAAGTCCTAGTCCGACAACGGGACTTATGACTAAACCAGCTGTTGGCACAAGTCTTCCTGATTCTTCAGCTACACGGGATGATGAGGAGCATGTAGATTATGAAGGTTCCTTAATTGGTGATGCGGCTGATGAAGATAGAGGTGATGAGGATGCTGACGTTGGCAACATGCCAGGTGATGACGTGGAGGACGAAGAGCATAATTCTATGGATGACATAACCATTTTTTATGATGCTCCCAAGGTCCCATCCGATAAAGCATCTGGTTATACTCCTTTTTACATCTTCGGTAAGCCTAGTTTTCTTTGAATTCTTCCACATGTTCTTTCCGTGTTCCGACCCTTTTTTCGTGCAGGTTCACCTCCTCCCCGGACTACTACTGATGCTCCTCATGCGGAACAAGGGCTTGCGCAGGTGTCAGCTCCCCTACAAGAGCAGCATTTGCGTGGCTCATCCATGGCGGCTGTTTCACCGACAACATTGCCCGGGGCTATTACTATGACTCCTTCTCCAGAACAGCAGCTTGTACAAGTATCAACTCCTTTGCAAGAGCAACCTTTGCCCAGTTCATCCATGGCAATTGCTTCACCGGCAGCATCGATGAGGATTTCACTTGCACCAACAGAGGGCGAACCCAGCACGTTTTAGGCGAGGACAATGATGGCTTTGACTTCAAGTCCTTCGCAATTGAATGTTTCAGTTGCTTCCGTGACTTTTACACCCAGATCACTTATTAGTCCGTACTTTGATACGTCTGCTTCTAGGGTCGTCGAGTCGTCTTCCATTGCCTTTTCTAGTCCAACGGACACTCCTGACTTCCTCCATATTTCCCTGAGTTATTTGAACAGTCTTATGAGGAAGGTGATTGAAGTTGTCACGGCTGGTCGAGGCCGCTTTGATTCTTTTAAGTCTCTCTTAGAAGCAGGCTTAAATGGAGTCAAAAGTGTGGGCAATGCCCAATGTTTTGAGTGTTGTTTGGAAGCCATTTCTCACTTAGAAGCCCAGCTCAAACACTTAGAAGCCCTCAGCCATGCAGACATTTAGACACAGATCGTGTCTACTTTTGCTGACCTCCAAGTTGAGGAAGTGACTTGCCGTGAGGCAATTGAGCGGGGTCTGGCTGAAAAAGAGCTTCAAGTCACGCACTTGCGAGATCAGAGCGATCTAAGACAAAAAGAACTGGAGCTCTCTACTGCTTCTCTGGACCTTCGTACAAAACTTGTCGAAGTTGAGGCGGAGGTACTGAGATTGAAGGCCCAGCTTTCTCGCGAAGAAGCTGTTGTTAATATATTTGGTGCCAAAAGTACGGACACTCTTTTGAATTACCATAAAGAAGCTCAGGCTCTTGAAAGAGCGAAGAGGGAGGTAGCCGCTGTAGTAGCAACCACTGAGGATGAGCTGCGGAGGAAGACTGAAGCCGTTGTATGGGCCACTCATGAGGATAAGCTCTCTGATGCCAAAGCTCAACTTGCTTCTTTTGACTTGACTTTGTATTATTCTCTTTCTTAAGAACGGCTCTGTATCACTTCCTTTTGGTTTCTGAATAAAAAAGTGATGTTAGTTTCTCATTATTTCTTGCATGTGTCATGTTTTAATCTCGAAGCAACAAAATTACAAATCTTCTGATTTAGAAAATTCTCCTTATTATCCTTTAAGATAACTCTAGAAAATTTCCAACCGCTGAGAATAAACACTTTATTATTCTCCTAAAATAGGGCTGACTAATAGAATTCTTCATGTGTTACGCTTCTTCTTTAAACACTGAAAGAAAACTATAAATGCCAGAAGTGCAATTTTAATTTGGTGTGAATTTCCTCATAGAGTGAAACTCACAAATTTTCCTAGGGATAAATTAGGAAAGAGTTTAATCCACTGAGGAAAAAGGTTCAAGTATGAGGGTTGGACTGTTAGAGTGTTGCGATCGGGACAATTTTGTGGACTTATCGCTCTATTGACGAGAATCGATAGGTTGATTTTATCAGAGGTATGATTTTTAACATGACAGGAGAAATATTATGATCAGGGCAATTTTGTGGACTTATCGCTCTATTGACGAGAATCGATAAGTTGATTTTGTCAGAGGTGTAATTTTAACGTGACATGGGAAATATTACGATTAGGGCAATTTTGTGAACTTATCACTCTATTGATGAGAATCGATAAGTTGATTTTGTCAAAGGTGTGATTTTTAACATGACAGGAGAAATATTACAATCAGGATAATTTTGTGGACTTATCGCTCTATTGACGAGAATCGATAAGTGGATCTTGGCAGAGAAATTATAGTCATATTGGTAATGACGATAACTAAATTCAATCTCTGTGGGGTGATGATCATCTGAGGTGTAATATTAACCTGATGAGTATTTAGATTATGTTAAGGAAATACAGAGTTTTAAAAGCACTCTGTTGAAAGAAAACTTAGGGGATAAGTATCACAAGTAGATTCTTCATTCGGAAAAATTATAATGGTAAGGTGACTCTCGTGTTTGAGGTACGAAACACGAGGTTAAGAACCTTCATAACATTGGTCTGAGCCTAACGTTTGAACGCGGGTGTGAACTTCGCGTTGAGATTTAAAGTCTTAACTGACTTTATCTAAAAACGTGAAAGATCGTGTTTTAAAGGATAAAATGGTTAGGATTCTCCTGGAATCCCGTGCCATCTTAACAGCTTGACGACTATTATAAATAGACCTGAGTGGTCATGTCAAGAGTCATTCGACTCTTTCTATTTTTGGCCATTTCCAAGAACGAGAACTCTCGTTTGATTTCGACGAGATTTCCGACGAACTTCGTCCCCTTTGATCAACGACGCTTCCTCCGACTGATTATGTCAATGGCGCTGCGAAGAGTGGGTTCTAGCTCTAAGAAAATCGCTGGAGCGACTTCCGAAATATCGTCGGCTGAGGACGCCGGCAGTGTTCTTGTTCCTATGGGAACGTCGTCATCACCGTCGTCGTCACGGGGCCCCCCTGTCATGGTAAGTGATGACCAAAACCACTTGCCTTGTTAAGTTCTTTGAAAACCCTATATGGGCTCTTGATGACGAGGAAGATGACTCGTTTTTGTTTAATGAAAACGCGGAGTTAGGACTCCATGTGGGTCTCGACTCTCGCGTTTAAGTTTTTCAACACGAGGTTCGACTCTCGTGTTTTTAAGATTTCTGACACGAGGCTCGACTCTCGCGTTGGAGATTTCTGACACGAGGCTTGACTCTCGCGTTTGAGATTTTTGATACGAGGCTGGCCTTTTGTGTCTCAGATTCTGTATTTATGTCAACAGCTTGCTTTTAGCTGCTAATTTCTGCTTTTGATTGTGCAGTGCTTCTTCCAAACATGCCGCTTTCACAAGAGCATCATTTTGGATATATTGGCGGTCCTGACGCGAATGAAGTCTTCAATCTTCAAAGCAGAATTCCACTGTGTACTTTCCCTGACTCGGAGAGAGCGGACATGATTAAATTCCCTCGATGCTCTACTCTCAGGGTTTTGATTACTAATTTGGACATGGAGACCCCTATCGGATGTGCTCAGTCTCCCAAACCAGCATTTATATTCAGAGATCATATAGCAATTGATGACCATCTCATACATGCAGAGGACTCACAGCTACTACGGAGAGTTGATAACCGTTTCCTCTTCCTCCCAAGTATGAAGAGGATGTATCCGCTCTCCTACTTCTTGAATGTGAGCTGTCGCCGGGGTTTGACTTTTGACATAGTCAAGGAGAAGGAGAATGTGTCGCTTGGACTTGGTCGGCGAGCTCGTACACAAATCGGGGGACAACTCAAGGGGTTGAGACCCGGCTTATTTGAGAAGAAGGATCTTGTTCCAGAGGTGCCGTGTCCAGCGAATATTTTCATTCGCCAATTCATTGCAGCTCAGGGTGAATTCTCTACCCAGATGTTCAGATCTCCAAGATGAGTTTATTCTGGAGAAGGAGGCTCATGGACCCGTATGGTTGACTTCGTTCTTGAAGAGCTTAAGGAGCCACTCGCTCAATCGGGTCTCACAGTTCCCGTGTTAGCTACTCGACAGGGGGTTGTGCAGAGTTATCACAATTTCTTCACTATGTTAGAGAAATATAACCCGGATAGCTGTACATTCTTCACACCTATAGGGGAGTTAGGTTTTGCTCTCCATGAGATGTAAGCAGTGTCGGGGTTACCGTTTGGTAGAATACCCTACAAAGAATTCATGCCTACCACCGAGGAGCTTTCCATGTTAAGGGTGGCGCATCCAGATGTTTATGCTACTTTCTGGGAGTTGATGTGCTCCTTCCATATATGTGCTCAAGTCTTTGGGATGCGTGGAGGGGGCATTATGCATACCACGTGGGCTGAATACCTCTTTTAGAACTTAAACCGGAAAGACGTAGTTGTATCTCGTGTTGCAGCCATTTCTCTTAAGGACGCTAAAACTCGAATTAAGGCTTCCAGCGCTACTTACAAGACATAGCATGCAGAGGATGATTTTGAGGCTCATGTTGAATTCGAAAGTTTTCACCACCAAGACACAGTTTCTATTTCTGACACGGCTCTTCTTGCGGGCTTCTTCATGATTTGGTTGAAGCGGTGTGTAGTACTGTCGAAGCCAGTAGAGGCAATATTAGCTGAGGTTATATACCCAGCTATTTTGTTGGCGCATGGGAGACCTGTGAGCCTTCTTATTTCTATGGTCGGCTGCGTAAAAAATGGCCTAAGGATGTTGACCTCCGAACTTCTCAGCGCCTCGGGAATTAAGGCTACTAGGAAGAAAGCCGGGAAAGCTCCTCAACCATGTATACCAGTGCCGTATACGTACTTGGTGGCTTGGTTCGTGCTGCATTTCCCCTCATTAATGACGGGGATATCTGAGGGTGCTGATGCTTATGTCCCCTTTCTACATAGATTGGATTCGGCCACGTGGACTAATTCCTATATAGTCAGGGCTCGACAGCTTTTGTCTCGGGAAGACAGTAACGGGATTTTCTGCTGCGCTCCCAATTTTGATGGAGCTGATGAATAGAATACTCATTTCATGGACGTGCTTTTTGAAGGTTCGTCCTCTTTGGAAGAAGGCACCTTTAGATGTCTTCTCATGATCAGGTTGGGCTATCTGGTCTATCGCTTACGGGAGAAGTGCATCATTGAGCCTTACGCGCCTTCAAGATTTGCTAGACAATTTGGATATGACCAACTTTATGTTAGCAATCCTAACCAGGTGTTGGCTCAAGTTGGGAATTTGTACGAGGGGGCTCGCGCGTGGTACTTCTTCTTCGCTAGAGGGACTCATGCGCACTTTACTTTACCCAACTCGCCACTTGGTTGTTCTATCGTTGCAGATTTTCACAACTAGTTTGATGAGGCTTCTCAAATCCCGGGATATGATATTTACACTTCTTGTATAAATGAGATTCAATAATTATATCGCTCTAGGAGCGGTTCTACAAAGACTCATCTACCGGGGATAGAAGAATATCTATCTTGTGAACGGGAAGCTGCCGGAGCCGTTGAAGCCCTTAGGGATTTGCCCACCCAGAACCTTCTGAAAAAGAGGTTCCTATGGGGACGGAAGAGGGAACACCAATTGCTGATTCTCCCGAAGAAAAGGCAGCTGAGGAGATTCCTGCAGAAGTACCTGTTCCTGAGCCTCATTCTCTGAGGTCGGGTAAGAAGGCTCTTTCCGCTGCCGAGGAAGGCGAATATGACAGGAGAGTTCAAAACTGAATAGCCGAAAATTCCAAGAGGGTCAAGTTAATAGGGAATGCGATGAAGTTTGCGCCTGTTGCGTGTTTGACTGATAGAGAGGAAGAAATGGCCCGTTCGATCCCTTCTATTACTGAGGACACTGGAGCCGAAGAAGTATCGCCCATTGAGGGTTCTGAATCTGCTTCTCTTCCTTTTACCCGGGACCAAAGCACATATGGAGGCCATCCTTCTGAGGTCGATCTTCCACCTGCTCGGGACGAATATACAGGTCCAATCTATCCAACTATTCCTCCTCCACGCTCAAGAGCTCTGAAGAAATTAATTGAGGAATTGGAACATTGGATACAGACGACTGTTAATATCATTAGTGTTAGGGGAGCTTCCTTTGAGGATTGTGAGCCTATCCTGACCCAGTGCTTGGACCGAGCATTGTAAAGGGAGCATCATCTTCTTAAAGGCAGAGTTGGCAGCTTTCAGGGAACTACAGCACACTAATCTGGACTCTGAAGTGGAGCCAGCTTTCTCCTTGGCTACAATCTCGAAGATGCATCATCGAGAGATCCTTCGCAAGGTCTTGTCTGATAAAAAGGCCCGTATATCGATCTTAAGTCAACAGCATACTCGAGTATATACTGATATCAAAGGTGTTGTTTCCAATATTCGTTCCACTAAAGAAGATATCGCTCGATTAGAAGATGAGTTGGACCAGAAGAAAGCCCAGTTGGCTCGATATGAAGATGTTAGGAAAGGGCTTGAGCTCCAAAGCGGACATCTCTATACCGATTTTTGCCGTACGCTCCACGTAGCTGAGAGGATTCATAGAGATATTGTTACTCCTGCTCCTGTCGAAGTGGAACTCAGAAGGGAAATCGAAGAACAAGTCCGAGCAGCCCACCAAAAGAAACTTTCTGCTTTTAAGTCCAGGCTGAAATCTCTTAAGTTGATGAAGCTTGATGTTTAGATTTTGTACAGTTTTTGGCTGGGTAAAAATTTCGTATCGTTTTGATTTCAATTGTCGTCTCCTTGTATCCAAATTAGCAATATTGAATAAAAATGATATCATTTTGCTTTTCATCGTCTCTTTTGTTGGATTATAATTCAGGACAATAGAAAGTAATGTAAATGCTGCAAGTGTAGAGTTAACTTAGCGTAAAATCAAGATTCTCTTTATTACCACTTAGAATAATTCCAGAAAATTTCAATCGTCAGAGGTGTAGTGTTAACATGACGACATACAAAACAGAAAAATTAAATTATTATTCCTGGAATTACACTCTAACTCGACAACCCCCAGTCTAATTTGACTGGCATTTAACAGAGAAGGAAGGGGGCTACACGATTTACGGGAAGTATCTTTTAAGGAATTTCCCGTTAATTAGCATCATAAGCCTGTCTCCTTTTTGATCAATGAGGCAATAAGCTCCATTCGAATAGACTGACTCTATTACGAAGGGCCCTTCCCATTTAGGATTGAACTTCCCTTTGGTTTTGTGTGTCATTACCATGGGTCGTCTGTTGGCCAAAACTAAATCGCCTTTCTTAAAAATCTTCTCTTTAACTTTTTTGTTGCAGGCTTTAGAGATGCGGGCTTGATATAACTCGATCTGTTGCTAAGCTTGAAGTCGTTTGTCATCTAAGGCTTCAAGTTCCTGAAGCCGCCGTTGATGTTTCTCTTCCTCTGTCAGTCCAGTTGTGATAGCGACTCTTAGAGAAGGGATTTAAATTTCTAATGGCAGTACGTCTTCACAGTTGTATACTAAAGAGAACGACGTAGCTCTTGTAGGGGTCCTCACCGTTGTGCGGTAGGCCCACAAACATTCGCCGACTTTTTCGTCCCAATCACATCGGCTCTTGGAAACAAACTTTTTGAGAAGTTTCACGATAGTCTTGTTAAAGGCTTCCGCAAGACCATTTGCTGGCGGATAATATGCCGTAGATGCGACACTTTGGATTCTAAATTTATCACAGAATCTTTGAAACCCAAAGCTAACAAATTGTGTCCCGTTGTCGTGAACTATTCGTCTTGGGACTCCAAAATGGTAAATGACGTGATATTTGATGAACTTAATCACACCCGACGTCTTGACTTCTTTCAACGGGATTGCCTCTGCCCATTTGGAGAAGTAATCGGTTACAGCTAAAATGAACCGGTGTCCTTTGGAAGTCGGAGGAGAGATTGGTCCTACGATATCCATACCCCACATTTCAAATGGCCAAGATGTGGATGTGGTGTGTAAGTTACCGGGCGCTTGGTGGATAAAGTCCTCATGAATCTGACACGCGTGACAACGTTTAGTGTAATCAACTGCGTCTGAGAACATCTTTGACCAATAATAACCGATTCGTCAGAGACGATCTCCCAACTTAGCTCCAGGCTAATGAGCTCCGCACATTCCGTCATGAGCTTCCTTGAGGGCCTCTTTAACTTCCTTTCGAGAGAGACATCAAAACTGCATCATGAGATTTACGATACAGGATTTGAGAGACTGCATCGTAATAGAATCGGAGGGCCTTTCGTTTGATAGCGGCTGCTTCTTTAGGGTCATCGGGCAGAATTCCGTACAGGACGTAGTCGATATACAGGAATCACCAATCCCTAGATTCGAACACCATGGAGGTTGTACAAACTTCTCCTATCGTTGTCTTGTCTGAGCTTTCCTCTATAGGAATCTTGTAATAGTATAGCTCGCGTCCCGTGACTGGAATCATTGTTTCATCCCCTGGTGGTAATGCTAGTGAAGTTGCCAAAGAGGCTAAAGCATCCGCATAAGCATTCTAAGCTCGCGGAATATACTCAATAAAGAAGCCTTCGAACTTCTTAGCTTGCTTTAGCACTGCGACGTAGTACGGAATTAGATCCTCATGACGCGCCTCGTATTCCTCTCGGACTTGATTCAAGATGAGCTGAGAGTCACCGTAAGCCTCGAGATGCCGAATATTAAGTTCTTCAGCAAAGTGCATTCCTAATAACAGAGCGTTGTACTCCGCCATATTGTTGGTGCAGGGTTCGATCAGTGAAAACCCTCTTGGGATCACATGACCGTTCGGGGAAACGAGTACAACCCCCACTCCTGTGATAATTGCTCCATGAGGATTTGCTCTAGATACACCGTCGAAGAATAATTGCCACACTCACGTATGTTCTTGAGTAATGCAAGCTTCAGCGACTTCATCGGGCAATTCTTCATACAATTTGGACGTTCCCAACACCGGGTGATCGGCTAAGAAGTCTGCCAGTGCTTGACCCTTGACCGCCTTTTGGGGCATGAATTGCATGTCATATTATGACAAGAGAATGGCCCATTTTGCGAGCCGGCAATTCAGAGATGATGGCTTCATCATCAGAACTCTCAAGGGATTCACCTTAGAGATGACATGAATTGTTTGTCCAACTAGGTAATGTCGCATCTTTTGAACTGCGAATACCAAAGCGAGACATTCTTTTTCGACCGGATTATACCAGTGCTCGGCTCCCATCATGGTCCTGCTTAAGTAGTAGATGGCTTGTTCTTGCCTTTGATCGTTGTTCTGGGCTAACAAGGCTCCAAGAGAATGTTCCATGGCTCTCACATACAACAGGAATGGCTTTCCTGCTATTAGGGCCACGAGAACTGGCGGTTAAGTGAGATATCTCTTAATATCTTTGAATGCTTTTTGACATTCTCCATCCCAAACAAAGGATACTCCTTTCTTCATGAGCTTAGAGAAAGGTTGGTAACGCCCTGAAAAATTTGATATAAACCTTCGAATGTAGGCCAGTCTACCCTGCAAACCTCTGAGCTCTTTGAGATTCTTCGAAGATGGCATGTCTTGGATAGCACACACTTTTTCTGGGTCAAGAGAGATTCCCTTGGATGTGACGATAAATCCTAAGAATTTCCCGGTTGATACCCCAAGGAAAGATTTTGTTGGGTTCATCTTCAATTCATGTGCTCGCATGATATCGAACATTATTTTCAAGTCTGTAAGATGATCGCCTTTATGTTGGCTCTTTACTGCTATATCGTCAACGTAGCACTCAATCTTCTTACGCAGGTGTACGTGAAATATGGTGTTCATTGTACGTTGATAAGTTGCACCTGCGTTTTTTAGGCCGAAGGGCATCACTGTGTAGCAATACACCCCCAGTGGTGTTCTAAAAGCAGTATGTTTTTCATCTTCCGAGTGCATCTTGATCTGATTGTACCCGGAGAATCCGTCTATGAAAGACATCCTTTCATATCCGCAGGTGTTGTTAATCATAACATCCGTGATAGGAAGCGGGAATTCGTCTTTCGGACAAGCTGCATTAAGATCACAGAAATCGATACATATCCGGACTTTACCGTTCTTCTTAGGAACTGGAACAATGTTGGCTACCCAATCTGGATGTTGTTCCTCTCTAACTAAACCCGAGTCTATAATCTTTTTTACTTCGGACTCAATTCCTTCCATGATCTCTGGACAAAACCAGCGTTGTTGTTGTTTAACGTGTTTTGCATCCGGATCGATGTTGAGCCGATGCATGGCAACTTTTAGGTCAAGGCCAGGCATGTCTTCATAGTTCTAATAAAAGACATCTATGTATTCTTGGATAAGAGATATAAGATCCTCTTTCTCAGACGATGATAAATTTTCAGCTATGAGGATTGGCTTAGGGTCATGTTCATCTCCCATGTTGACTTGGATCACTTTATCTTCAGTGGGTGGTTCACGTTGCTCGAAACGCATATCCCACAAGATGTTGAGACGTTTGATCCAAGGATCATTGGTCGATTCGATTAACTCTTCGTCCGCCCCGGCATCTTCATCTGGATGGCTAGTTGAAACCATGTTCACAGTTAGACTTTTAAAGAAAGGCCCGACGCTAATGTCGGATTCCCAGGAAGATGTTCCGGACGAATGGTCCTGACGTAGATAATTACTGATTTTATTTTCTGAGATAGAGGGAGTTGTGACGTAACTCACACCCCTTCCGGTTTTTTGATAGTAGTCCGGAGGTTTTCCTTCGGGGGTTAGAGACATTCGAATTGGTGTTCATCTTCCTTTCCCAAAATTCAAGCCCTGTTTTTTTATTAAAGTTGTACCCCCATTCGTTTCACTAAGTGTATAGAATTGGGTTCGTGGTAATGGAATTGGGGAACTCCGTCATCCTCCTTCAAACTTCCTCGTTTGAGTTGTTCGGGTTTGACTTTACCAAAACGGATCGGCTTCTGCCCTTTCCTTTTGGATGGGACTTTGAAGAAAGCCTTATGTGCGTCTTCTACTCCTTCATCTGAAGCGAAGGATGACTCGATTGGCAATGTGAGTGATGCCTCTGTGCACAGTGCGTGCCATGGGTTGGTACCTGCATTAGGATCATTCTCTATTTGTTTATTTTTAGAGGACACATCAGACAAGTACGCCAAAATAAAATCTTCATTAATGCACCACTCGCCCTCACTCGGTATATTATTGCTACTCTTGTCCTGACCCATTACATTTAGATTCAATTCCCATGGACAATCTTCTTCAGGATCCGGTTCAATGTCGGCTTTGTTGTCGATGTCCACATCTTCTTTCTCCTGGGATTCCAGGTAGAAGACGGAGTCAGTGTGAAAGTTTTCCACTCCTCGAAAAGGGTATTTTTCCGCAATTAGGGTTCGAACTTCTCCCTCATCATTGGCATACTTCTTGACCTGATGTAGGGTAGATGGGACAATGCGGTTTGTAAGTATCCATGGTCGCCCTAGCAAAAGATTATAGGACGTGTCCGCATCTATGATATAACAAGTCACTTCGGACTTAAGGTCTCCGATTTGACACCTGATTTTGATCTTCCCCAAAGGCCAAGTGCTGTTTGCATTGAACCCGAAGATGGTAGTCTGAGTAGTGTTCAGTCGATGAATGGGAATCCCTAAGACCTGCATGACCCTGTAGGGCATGATGCTGAGCGTCGAGCCCGGGTCAACTTGGACACGACTGATTTCTGATGATCCAATATACCCTGTGTAGTATAGAGGTTTGTCATGTTTGTGTTTAACCTGCATATCCTCCTGAGTAAATGATATGCAAGGTAAACTCCTTGCCGCTTGCAGACATTGCAGGCAGGATTGGTCTTCAGAAGCTTGAGAAATCGGAGTGACTTGAGTGATAAAGCTCTCCGTGTTCTTTAAGATTTCGATTAGAGCTTTCTTGGTAGTTTTGGATAACCTCAGGAGCTCATATAGAGTAATCCTGGCCGGTATGTTGGCCAGCTGCGCCATGACATTGAATTGGAAGGGAGCGCTCGACTCCCTGAGTTCCTGGTGTAGATTTTTGTTGAACCGGAGCTCTTTTTGTTTCCCTTTATCGACCAGCTTCTTTGGTACAGAACCCCCAGCATCTTGGGGCTATTCTTCAGCTTCTTGAGCGTTCTGGTTGTAGTATCTCAAGTAAGCCTTTCCTGACCGAGTGCCAGGGTTGCCTCCTGGGTATACTGCCAGGGCAATCCTTTCTTCTTCTGAATAGGTAAGAGGCTTTAGGTGGTCATCATTCTCAGTAATGGAGGGGCTAATCATGTTGGAAGACTTAGCCTTGCCTCTCTTCTTTTTGGACGAGGTGTTCGTCCACTGTTGGTCTCCTAGCAAATCAGGGTGGACCCACATGATTTCCTCTTTTGGGGTAGTGAGGGGTACCAACCCCCTGTCTTTCTGACTGTGCAAGTCAACATTCTTCACGTGCATTTCTCCTTTACGAATGGGAACAATGCCATCTGTGGTCGCTATCAGAGGGAAGTCACCGAATTAGACCGCTATCATATTAGTGGATACAGTCTTCTGTTCGGGTTTTAAAGTGAGCACATTAGCATTCACCAATTTTGCAGGATGTCTTTGAAGACATAGCACTTTCTAGTAGGATGCCCTAGGAACCTATGATAATGGCAATAATTAGGGTCATCCACCTTCTCTGCTTCATCCGGCTTCCTGATTTTAGGCAGCTGCAGCTTGTTGTTCTTCTGAAGCAATTGGAACAAAGTACCTACATGCTCCTCTTTAAACGAATACTGCTTGAGTGCTCTTTGTTGATTTGGTGCCTTGCCTTGCTTAGCGGGAGGTGGTGCTCGCGTGCTGGCGTCAACCGCCATAGTCTCTTTTCCCTTAGACCGTTAGGCATTGTGCTGATTGCGTTGCTGCTGCAGCTTAGGTTGCATCACTTCTTCGGCTTTAACTCGAGCAATAATCTCTTCGGCTTGTTCTCCTTGCGAAACCAGTTATCTCCAGGATCGACACTCCACTACTCCCATCTGAGCAAGGAGCTGGGTCTGTAAGTTGTGCCTGCAAGTTTCAACCAAAGTTGATTGGGTCATACCTGAAGGGCATCGCAATGCCATGCTACGGAATCTCTCCACATATGTTTTGATAGATTCTCCTTTCCTCTGCTTGGTGACGAGAAGAGTCAGAACCAAAACTTCCGTATCGTCCTCGAAGAACCTGGCAAAGAAAAGCCTTTCCAAATCCATCCATTTCTAAATAGACCCAGCAGGCAGTTTCATAAACCATTCGAAGGCGACTCCTTTAAGAGTGCCGATGAACAAGCGGGTCAGGATGGCGTCGTTTGCTACCACGTCTCCAGTCTGTGACTTGAAGTAGTATATGTGCTGATTCGGCGATCCTGTGCTATCAAACGGTTGCAAGGTAGGGGCCTTAAACTTCGGTGGGTAGGGAGTTGTATCCCACTCAGCAGGATAAGGCCGTAACACTCCTTCTTCACAGAGCTCGCTTCTGTTGGCGATTGCATTGAGGCGAGCCTCCAGTTCATCCACTTTAGCGGACTGAGGATGCAATTCTCTTTCTATCTCCTTCTCGTTTTTAGAGGAGGATTCCAAGTTGTGAGTTTCATGATCCGAATGTCCGTGTGCCTTCTGCTTTCCTTTTGACGTTGTCCTTTGGCATGACTCAGGTTTTTGGCCTTTCTCAGTAAGGAGCTAGGCCAACATGTCCTTCATTTACAGAAGTGTCTCTTGCTGTGCTTGGAGCGTGACATGATGTTCGTCTACTCTCTTAGCTAGGTCTTCAAGATTTCCTGCCATGTAAGCGGAAACTTCACGAGCCACAACAGAGCTTGAAGACTGAGATTCGGCAATTGTTGAATGTTCATCATCAGAAACGACCCCCTTGACTAACCTTTGGCAGTTAACCGAGTGAATGGTTCCTGTTTGAGTCCGAGTATGCCGGTACACTCCCTCGAACTCATCACAAATTTCCTGAACGGTCAGGGAATGACTCCTTTATGACTCCTCAGAACTGGGATCTGAAGCTTTTCCTCTACCTATCACATTTATAGTGACTTCGGGATATTCAGTTTCGGCTATCTTCTTTTTGTATCAACGTCATCGTTTGGCAGGTCTAATGACGTTCGTCAACCTGTTGAACACGGACTGCCGAGGTACGGATGCGCAATAATGGCATTCTGACAGGACTGCAGAGATAAGCCACTCACATTGGCATGAGTGAGCTGCTTGCTGCGCTAGGTTTCCTCTTGACAATAATTCCCGCAAATCAGTAACTTGGGAGGAATCTTTCCCTGAGCGTGGGGACGGAGATGGAACCCCCTGCCCTTGAGTGGGTAAGATTGATTCTGGTCGAACGTGGATTTTAAACGCATGTTGACTCTTCCGAACTTGGCGGACCTCTTGAGGGTCGCGTTCTTGAAGAACAACGCTAGGGTCGCGTTCTTGAAGAACAATGCGAGGGTCGCGTTCGGATTTGTAAACATTAGGCCGAGACCTACGTTTAAATGATGAAACAGACCCCTGAGGGTCCTGTTTTGGTTGAACGCACCCCTAAGGGTCACATTTGGTTGGTGAAACAGACTCTTGAGGGTCATGTTTCATTTGAATGCACATGTGAGGTGTGCGTTTATCTTCGGCAGCGCCTTTCTGAGGGCTGTGTTTCGAAGAAATAACGCGCCACTGAGGGTTGCGTTTCAGCTGTATCAGCCGAGGCTCATAATTAGGCTCATTACCACAAAGTACATGTTCTGGAGTGGAAACACTGCACTCGGGCAGAGTCTCAAGAACGCGATCTTCGCGTTGGGCTAGTGTTCGGCTTTCGCGCAGGTGTGCTCGTCGTATGGATCTTCTCCGTCTTCAAGCGGCATTCTTTTTGGCTTGTTTTAAAGCCTTAGCAGCAGCGTCGTTGGTGTTTATGGAGCTCGTCTCCTCTATAGGCCGTTTATGGCCTGAAGCGCGTCGTGTTGACGCGGATGTGGGACACTCAACTCGCTGGACGAGTTCAGCAAAGGCTAAGCTCGCTCCTGAAGCGGAGGGGCTATTCAACGAATATTGGCCAAAGGAGAGGACTTGCTTTGGCGTTTCAACAATAGGTTTGATCTCCTTGGAGATCTTGCGGACGTCGCGCCTAGCCTTGGGGCTAAGCGATCCAGAGGAGAGGGCTTCCTCGTACTTTGCTTGGTCAAACTCCACAACGAAAGTTTCGACAGTCGTTCTCATGAGGTGGACATCGGATTGCGCCACCACTTCTTCGTCAGAGAAGCTAGTCCCCAGTGGAGTCGCCATCTTTTGTTTGCGAAAAATTTATAGTAAAAAGACAGTGAAAGAAAATTGACTTGTATTCTCTCAAAATCGATTACAATTTGGATTTCCTGATTACAAAAGAGAGGAGAATGAATTTGATTCTCCCCTTTGTTTAAAACTGGGTTCTTCTTAGTAGCGATGGAGTGCCTTCTTCGATTGCTTGCGTCGAATTTGCTCTCCGTTGACGATCCGACCGTCCTTTATCTTGTGGGAATAATGAACTTCTGTCGAAAGTTTGATAAATAACTCTTAAAGAGTTTTAACAACCCAGAACGAGTTAGAACTCTGTGACCAGAGTTGTTAGAACCAAAAATTCGGTTAGTGGCCAAGCAGATTTTCTGTTGCTGAAGGATTCCTTTAGATTTGATCCTCTGAATCTGAGTTAAATCTTCTGTTTTGAAGAATTTGCTTCTGCTATCTCCAGAGAAAAATCCCAAGCTCCTAACCTCCTTGTGTGGTTTTGATGCTGAAAATCCCCCCCTCTACTCGGTTGAGTTTGTTGAGTTTTTATAGGTGGATAAGAGGTTATAATTGTCCTCTAAATGCGGTCCTAAGTGGGCGTGATTTCCTCAGATCATGTGAAAAACGGTTCTGGAACCGTTCGACTCATATTTGAATGAGTCAAATGCCCAATCTGACGTTCAGAACCCCAACTTCGTGTCTTGAAATTGAGACGCGAGGTTGGGTATTGACTGAATGTCAAAAATGCGAGGGTCGCTCGAGTTTTGCTTGTTGTAGCTTGGAAACACGGGGGTCGCCTGCATATCAAGAATTGTAACGCGTAGATGAGTTCCGCGTTTTAGAAGGAGCTAGTTGATTTGTAACTTCTTCTGTAGAGCGTTGCAAGGACCATTGTTCAGTAATCCTCGCATTAGCTGTTGTGGGGTATGAAAATCGTCAGATTGTAACTTTTACTGTAGATTGTGAAGACTACTGAATAGAGTTTTCATCAGTGGTCGGAAGTATCATTGAATTGCAACTCTTCTCGCTTTATGTGAAAAGTCCTCCATTTGCAGCTTTCGTTTGTTGGCATGAAAGCTATCTGATTGTAACTTGGAGCTTGATGGGGATCAGCTATCCATTATGATTTTTAGACAGCCTACAAGAGACCAGGCTGAGGCGAAAGTCCCATAGCAGTAGACTCTCGTTCTTCCTCTTCTACATGCCATGCTTTCTGAGCATCTGACATAAGTTTAGAAGCAGGGGGTTCGAGCGCTAACTTTCGACGAGCTCGTTTGTCATACTTGGCTTCCTCAGCCGGGTCAAGTGCCCTCTTTCCAGTAGCGCTTTTGCTCCGGGTTTTAACTCTCGAGGATTCCACCTCATGGGTATCCGGCATCCTGATCTCTTCCTGAACCCCCTCTGGCGATTGTCGATGTTCGTCTTCAGTAATCGCCTTTTCATATGATAAGTACTCGTTAACCCCCCGGGCACAGAACTTTTTAGCACTCCTCTTTGAAGCATACCATTTCCGAATGACCTTCAAGCAGGAAGTATTCATGTTGTAGGTTGAAATTTGAGAAGCAGCCTGGTACCATGTACAAAAGCTTAAAGAAGTATGAACGTTGGGCATCTTATGCGACAGTTAGAATTTTGCTCCCGTACAGCCTGCCACTGAGTAATACCAAGCTCTTTCTCCTTCATACACATTACCTGTGTATGCAAGAGTAGGGTTTGGATTTCCGATATAAATCTGATCATAGCCGAATTGCCGAGAAAAGCGATAAGGCTGATATGGTTTAATGAAGCATTTTCTCCCTTGTCGGAAGAAAAGATAGCCCGGGCGAATATTTATGAGCCACCAGAAGGCGCCTCTACTAAGTGTAATAAAAGAATTCCGTCCTGGAGTATATTGATAGATCTCTCCATATGCACCACCCTCGAAAATAGGAAATTTACAAGCGATCTCATAATTATAATCACGCCTAAATATTTCGTGGAATTTAACCTAATACCAACCGACCCATCAAGCGGTTTTCAATTGCTGAACGAGAGGAGCCGAAGTATTGCTCTATTCAGGGGTCGAAATTATCGAAGGACAGTGCAAAACAAACCAAGATACCAAATAAATATATGGCATCGGCACCCGAGGGGTTGGGGTCTAAATGGTTGTTTTCCCATCTGAGTCTAATTTCTTGACGGCAATAAACTCAGAGGCTAATTCTCGCAGACCACTCTGTAAGCAGCATACCATGGCTGAAAGGAGATTTAGAGGCCGTCCATGAGCTAGGAGAACAGCTGGGTATAATACTTCTACTATAATAGCATCCACCGGCCTAGTAGGTACTACACAACGTTTTAACTAAAGAGTAAGAAAACCAGCAAACAAAGCCGTGTCAGAGATTGGGACTTCTGCCTGATAATGGAAGCTTTTGAATGTGGTGAAAGCCGAGAAGACGTCCTCCTCTACCTTGCAAGTATAGTTGGAGGTCGCGTCATTGATACGCTCATTGATTTCCTCAAGAGTACTGGCGGCTAAGCGAGTCACCTCAGCGTCCTTATCCCATAGATTTCGGAAAAGATACTCTGCCCATTGTCTTTGTTTCATGCCACTGGCCCTTTTCCCAGTAGTTTGTGAATATATCTGGAAATGGCACATCAATACCCAATAAGTGTCATAGATTTCGGGGGCACCATGTTTCAGGATCTCCAATTCTCTATTTTCGGGAACAAATTCCTCATAAGGCAGCTCCCCAAAAGACAATCCAGAGATTTCAAACATCTCATGGAGAGCGAAGCCTAATTCACCAGCAGGAGTGAAAAAGGTACCTGTGTGAGGATTGTAAAATTCTAGCATAGCAAAAAGTCCGCTATAATTTGGAGAAATCCCATATCGAGTGGCTATTATTAGAGTTCTCAACTCTGAAATTCTCAAGGGTTCTTCTAGCTCCTCTAAGATAAAAATTTATCATCCGGGCCCACCAGTCTGTCTCACTTAAATGTACCCATGTTGGAGCCCTGAAATCTTAAGCGGGAAACTCTCCTTTGACAGAAATAAATTTCCTGATGAAGACTTCCGCCAACTTAGCAGGTTCACCGACGGGATGTTCCTTTTTGAATAAACCTGGCTTTAAGGCCACAAAATGATTAAAACCAGCCAGATGAGTGCCCCGAGGGGTAATGTGCCCAGTAGCAACACCTCCTTGGTCCTAAACGAGTACCCAATTCATTGACCATGGGATAGAAGTTCACTGATAATAAGAAATCGGCCACATTCACTCTAAATTAGGAAGGAAAAGACGACGGTTGTTGACAGTCCTCAGCCATTTGTAGTTTCCCTCTGACATCCGCTTGGGATCCATTTTAACACAATCCCCGAAGAGGAAGGATGGTTTCTTTAAAATCTCACGCTCTACGGTTTCAAATCTAGCATCCGTAACCAAGGACCTGATAGTCTAGGGGAAAGCTTTAGTGATGAGTTTTGCCCGCTCTTTGTTGGTGTCCTGGAATGTTGGGTACTCTAAATGAAAGCTGAAGATTGTATTTTTCTCCGTACCTCCCGTATGACCGAAGTAATGGTTGAAAGAAAGAGGCTAGTTGGAGTAGCCCACTACAAATAGAAAAGAAAATCAGTCAGTTAAACTAAGGAGTCTAACTCAAGAAGGCAAGTTCTGGATCTACGTCCAAAATTTTAAACGCAAGGTCCAGACCTACGTCCAGATTCCTAAATGCAGGGTCTCAACCCGCATTCAAAATTCCAAACGCAGGGTCTGAACCTGCGTTGAAATATCATGAACGATGGAGCTAACCATGCATTTTAAAACACTAAGGATTATCTCTGTATTTTAATGGTGGAATACAAACCACTAATCCAAGATTGAGGATAAGGAATCCATCAAAACAACTTACGACTGCCTAAACTTACCGTTAATTGAGGAAATCGGAGACGATGGCGCGGCGGTTTGAACATCCCCGGAGGTTTTAACCAAAGGAGCACCCTGAGCTTGGACGATCTTTGATTTGGAGGCCAATCTCTTCTTGGGAGCCATTCTAATAGTGACGAAGAAGATATAGAATGGTTAATGAAAGATTTAAGGACGAATTTTTCCTTCGTTGAAGCGCCGGAGAAGATGAACATGAACCCTGTTAAGCGGTCGATAGAAGAGCAAGAAAGAGAAAAGTCGAATGACTTTTTGATTTGACCTCAGTGGTCTATTTATATACAGCTGTAGTTGTCAAATCAGCACGGGATTTTAGGTGAAAATCCCACCCAAAACGCGATTTTCACGTTTTCAAGTAAGGGATCCTAACTTCCAAACGCATCCTCACATTCAGATGGTCGAACACATGATTTAGCCATGCGTTTTAGTGATCGACCTCAGCCTATCACGCAACTAACCCTTTCAAAGGGCTTAACATTCCAACCAAGAGTAATGACAATATGGTTAAAATCATTACCCTAGTGGAGCTGATCAAGAAAGGAGATAAAGTGGGTTCCTCTGAGGCTACCCTCCTCACTAAACTTGGGATAATGCCCTTCTCATATGGGCTTACGATTCTCTCTATCTATGACAATTGATCTGTCTTAAGCCCAGGGGTGCTCAACCTCACTGAGGATGACCTTGTTGACAAGTTTGCAACTGGTGTTTCTATGGTTGCTTCGATGTCCTTGGCTCTATCTTACCCAACTCTTGCCGCTGTGTCTCACATGTTCATGAATTCCTACAAGAATTTTCTAGACAACTGAATGCACCTCATCATAGATTGAGTGGAGTATCTCAAAGGCCCAAACGAAATCCGATGAATACACCTCATTGCAGATTGAGCGGAGCATCTTAAGGACCCAAACAAATTCGTTGTCATCATCATTCTTGTTTGGTTTGTCAGTAATGACTTGGGCTTTAGCTTGTTTGACTAAGTTCGTTGTCATCAAGACGCAAAAGTTACTATTCAAACAACTAGGTTCACGATGTCTTCGAGTCAGACGAAGTGAGCAATCAGTCAACAAAATTTTGGGATCCAAAGTATTCCGAAAATTCATCCCAGTCAACCGCGAACTTTCAAAAACTTTGGAGGGGGTTCTGTAGGCTGTCTAAAAATCACAATAGATAGTTAGTTCTCGTCAAGTCACAACTAAGAGGGTTACAATCAAATGACTTTCTTGTTAATAAAGGGAGGCTACAATCTGAGGATTCCTATAGATCAAGAAGAGATTACAAGTCAACGATTTCTTCAAATCGAGGTGTAGAATTCATCCCTACAGTCAAAACACAAGTGGCTACGTTCCAAAGATCAAAGCAATACGATCACTACATTAACGCAGCTCAAACACAACACGGACGCAGCACAACTGCAGCTCTAAACAAACTGCGTTCACAGTCGCTGAACGCAGCATAAATGCATCATCCAAAAGTGTACGCAGGTCTAGGCCCAGCAACGTACGACTTGCGTTTGACCTGTTCAAACCTGATCTGGCAATTCTGAAACTGCTCTTCACCCACGATTTGGGGAGGTGGTTTGAGTGGGTTGTTACACCCGATTAATGGGGCAACTAAACTCCTATTTAGGCGCGGATTATGGGGGCAATCACACCCCTAATCTCTCTATAAATATCAACAAACTCAACAGAGTTAAGGATCTTGGATCCTTCTTTTTAGCAGCAAAGAAGAGATCTTTGGGGGGAATTGCTAGAGCTTTGGAGATCAGCAACAGGAGCTTTCTTCATCCTTGGCTTATAGACCGATTTCGGTTAAATCAACTCTTTCATAGAGTTTTAAACTCGTTCAGAGTTCTCCACAACATCAAATCATGAGGAGAAGACCACATTTTAGAATATTGAGATGTTCGGATCGTCAACGGAGAGCGAATTCGACGCGAGCATTCGAAGGAAGCACTCTATCGCCACCGTGAAGAACCCAGAATTAAACAAAGGGGAGAATCAAATTCATTCTTCTCTCTTTTATAATCGGAATCCAAATTGTAATTGAGATCGAAGGAATACAAATCAAATTTTCTTTCATTTCTTTTACTACAAATTTTCCACAAACAGTTTTTTTTTGGATACTATTCATAACCCGATTCTATCTCCACCGTTGTTCTCATTTCTGCTCAGATCCAAGCCATTCCTTCCTCTCCTCTTATGATCCGACCCTCTTCTTCTTCCTCATTCGAAAATTTTTCCCCAAATCTGGTTCTGGCCATGCTTCTGATGATGGTGGAGATTGATTCTTGTTTATTGGATTTTATGCTTATGGTGATGTTTATGTTTTGGTGAAAGAAAACTTGATACTTATGTTTTATTTTGAGTTGTAATAACTCTATGGTTTGTGTGGAAAACTATGTGTTATTATGGAACAAATTATGTATGGTTTGTGTGGTAAACAATGTAGTTTTGTGGGACTAATTTGGTTTATTGTGGTTATGTTAGTTTATCATGAACAATGTATGGTGAAAACAATATTTTATGCCATGTTTTGTGAAAACAAATATGTGGTTTTGTGAAAACATGTTGCTAATGATGCTTTATGCTTGGTTTGGACTTTAAATTTCAAATGTTTATGGATGTGTATGAATGATTATGATTATGATTATTTAGCTCCTATATATGATCTTTATACGTCATTTATGCAAATTGACAGGGGGAGCTTTTGTGTCCATACACTTGGTTATTATCTGTGCTTGAATGCAGGGGGAGCGTTGCTCCTATTTATATTTTTTCCCTTTTTGATGTTGTCAAAAGGGGAGAAAATCTACATATTGATGTTCAGTATAATGTTTAATTCATATTGATGGAATATTATGATATGTGGTTTAATATATGGTTTTTGAATTCATGTTAATATAGTTTATTCATGTTATATGTAGTTTATCAATATGTATTTCATATCATTAAATAAATTGTTTACCATCATCAAAAAGGGGGATATTGTTGGCCATATAGTTTTGATGATGATTTGTCAAACAATTTATCGCTAATCTATTCTCTAGTTTTTGTTGTTTTGTTTTTCTCTTTACAGGTATTTCAACACACGATAATCAAGCGTTAAAGATTCAAGTTCATGTGTGTGCATTCACCTAGGTATAAGTTTAGTTTGCTTATTATATCGTATGTTTATATGTAAGCTCAATATATGTACACTTAACACAAGTTCGATGTTTTCTATCATATAAATGATTTTTCGTCAAACTTTGTTATAATAGTTTTTACTTCATGTTTACAGCTCATTCACACTTCTTTATATATGTATAATATATACATGATATATATATACGTATTTCAAGTCATATCTCAATTTTCATGTTCACGAAAATACAGGTTTTTTGAACACTTTTCAAAAACAGGGAGTTTTCACAAACAAAAATTGATTTTCCAAAAATTCCTTTTCAAACATGTTTATTTCATCATTTTGTAACTTTCCCCAAAGTTTTACTATTTTTGGAATTGATTTGTTATTTTTAATATAATTTCAAAATCAGCCCAAAACCTGTCACCTGGCATATATCAGTTTGCGGTCGACCGCCACAGTCGACCGCCAGCGGGTATTTTTTATAGTCTGCATTTTTATGGCTTGCGGTCGACCGTGATGGTCGATCGTGAATCCATCAGAGACTTTTGCGGTCGACCGCCGCGGTTGACCGCCAGCCTTTAATTCCTATGCTCAGCCTTTTTGTGCCTCGCGGTCGACCGCGAGATTTCCACGGTCGACCGCCGATCTCATAATTATTTTCCAACGGCTATTTTCTGATTTGATTTTCTTTGGTTGTTTTGGTCTTTTCTAATTCGTTTTGGCTGATATTTTGAGTGGGTATAAATACCCCATTGCTGCTCTCTTTCAATGAACCAAGTTTTTGTTTTACAGTGAAGTTTTAACAAAAATCTTAAGTATGTTTAAAGAGCTGTTTAAGCTGTTCTGATCATCTGCTTTAAAAGAAGTCTGCTACAACAAGAAGAAGCTTTTCATTTCAACTGAGGATCCTATCCTCATCATCCTCTACTGTTCTTCTTGTTTATTGAGAAGTTTTCCTAACTCATCCTTTCATATAGCTTATAATTTCATTTTCATATCTTAGCTATATTTATTGAGTTATATATTTTTTTCATTCACTGTTATCACATAAACAATATTGAGCTTAATATCTTCATACTATATAGTGTGGGTTGTGGGGTGTGATTTAGTGAGTGTGAGCTTCATTTACGTTCTCATTTGTTGTTGAGAATAAACTATTGTATTTTAATCATTATTTATGAGTATCACTTGTAATACACTTGTACACTAAGAGAAGTGTGAGGCGAGAGATAGGGTTGAATCCAATAGGAGTGGCGTTGGTTGACGAACCTGTAGGCGTATAAAACTGCCTATAGGTCCAGATTGTTCGCGGGAAAAATCGTAGCTTTCTTCATTGACTCCATTGCTATCTCAAATAATCGTTTATCGGTTATAAAGATCCGGTCTTTTTATAAGATCTGGTTACAATGAAAATCAAATAAAAAAAATAAAAATTACAACTTTTCTCCTTGCTTGTCGAACAAATCACGAGCTCCTGTTTTGCGGTCGCTCGCTTGCGTGGGTTGTTTGCCTGCGCCGGGGTTTATCCGTGGACCACCGCGTGATCTAGATCTGGTCGGATCTACGCAGTACAACGGGTATTATTTAACCAAGGAAATAATAGCCGGGGGGATTAGTTCACCAAGGAAATAATCGCCCGATTCTCGGGATCAAAGACCAAGCTTTGATCAGGAGGATGACTGCGTAGATCTGAGATCCGGTCCCTCTCGAACTCTTG
>BQKN01066248.1:248059-259328 GCA_022839385.1 Asparagus kiusianus
GGCTCCGCCCAAATCTCCGACGATACCTCGTGTCGAGGAGATTTTATTCAGTTAGGGAGGTAGCTGAGGCTGCCACTTCCCAGGAGATCGAGACCTCTATGTTCCAGAAGGACAAGGAGGGGAAGACCAAGACAGGGTAGAGTAGTGATAAGGGCAAGAACAAGAGAGGCTGTTCTGGAAACCAGCAGCAGCATCAGGGCCCTCATAAGAAGGGACCCCAGCAGGATCAGCGAGCGCATCAGCAGCGCAAGTTCCAGGGTTCTTGTTTCAACTGCCACAAATTCGGGCACAAGGCTTCAGAGTGTCGTAGTGCACCAGCAGGAGCTCAGCAGGGCAAGGGCCCGAACCAGCCGCAGCAGCGACAGCAGGGCAGAGGACAGGGTCAGCCGAACAGACTTGAGGCACCACCAGCGATGCAGAGGGCAGATGGGCAGGTTCGAGCAGTCCAAGAGGCTCCCCAGGGGCAGATTGTTCCATACTCTCCAGCATTAGCAGTAGAGCAGACTTCAGCTCCAGGCAGAGTTTATGCAGTGGTTCCCCGTGATCACGGTGCTAGCGGAGCGGTTGTGGAGGGTACGTTCCTTGTGAATTCCTTTCCCGCCCGCATCCTTTTTGATTCGGGAGCTTCGCATTCTTTCATCTCGCATGCATTCATGGCTAGACTCCAGCTTGTAGCTCAGCCACTAGACACCCCTTTGTCAGTTTCCACCCCTTTAGGTGAGGTATCGCTTCTGGAGAGCGTGTGTAGGAGGTGTACCGTCAGTTTAGACGAGTCGGAGTTCATAGTTGATCTGATAGTATTGCATATGTCCGAGTTTGATGTTATTCTTGGTATGGATTGGTTGTCGTCCTACCATATTAGTATTGACTGCTTTGCGAAGACAGTCAAGTTGCGAGCGTCCGATGGGTCCGAGTTGATTGTAGCCACCTCTCAGGGCAACCGATTTGCGGAGTCGTTTCTGGCATACATCGAGGAGGTGCTGCGACGGGATCAGGGAGCCGAGTTATTGGAGACTAAAGTTGTCTCAGATTTTCAGGATGTCTTTCAGGACATACCTGGGTTACCTCCTGTGAGAGAGGTTGAGTTTTGTATTGAGTTGCAGCCAGGCACAGCCCCTATATCCCGCGCACCCTATCGCATGGCACCAGCTGAGATGAGAGAGCTGCAGACCCAGTTGGACGAGTTGTTAGCTCAGGGTTTTATTCGCCGGAGTCATTCTCCGTGGGGCGCACCGGTCCTCTTCGTGAAGAAGAAGGACGGTAGTATGAGATTATGCATAGATTATAGAGAGTTGAACAAGGTCACAATCCGGAATAGGTACCCACTACCTAGGATTGATGACTTGTTTGACCAGCTGCAGGGAGCGCAGTATTTCTCGAAGATTGATCTTCGTTCTGGCTATCATCAGTTGTGGGTTCGGGAGATGGATATTCCCAAGACCGCTTTTCTTACTCGATATGGATCCTTCGAGTTCTTGGTCATGCCATTCGGGTTGACCAATGCACCCGCGGTATTCATGGATTTGATGAACCGGGTTTTCCGTCCCTTCTTAGATCAGTTTGTGATCGTTTTCATCGACGATATTCTTATCTACTCGAGATCGGAGGCAGAGCACGAGGAGCATCTACGGATAGCGTTGAGGACCCTCCAGGAGCATTAGCTGTATGCTAAGTTCAGCAAGTGCGAATTTTGGCTTTCAGAAGTCAGATTTCTTGGCCACGTCATCAGCAGAGAGGGCATAGTAGTGGACCCGGCTAAGGTCACGGCAGTTCTTGATTGGGAGCCACCGAAGACGGTGACAGAGATTCGCAGCTTTTTGGGTTTGGCTGGTTACTACAGGAAGTTCATTCAGGACTTCTCGAAGATTTCGACACCGATTACACACCTTACGAAGAAGGGTGTACAGTTCATATGGAGCACGGAGTGCCAGAAGGCCTTTGATCTTTTGAAGGCTAAGTTAACTACAGCGCCGGTTCTGATTATTCCGAGCAGCGACAGGACATTCGTGGTATACACGGATGCATCATTGGCAGGCCTAGGAGGCGTATTGATGCAGACTCAGAGGGTGGTAGCCTATATCTCACGGCAGTTGAGGGTGCATGAGCAGAACTATCCCACTCATGACTTGGAGTTAGCAGCAGTGGTGTTTGCACTAAAGTCATGGAGGCACTATTTGTATGGAGTGCAGTTCGAGCTATTCACAGACCATCAGAGTCTGAAGTACCTCTTTTCTCAGAAGGAACTCAATCAGAGGCAGAGGAGGTGGATTGAGTTTATCAAGGACTATGAATTCGCGATTCAGTACCATCCAGGGAAGGCGAATGTTGTAGCAGATGCTTTGAGTAGAAAGCGTCGACATCGGGTTGCGGCTTTGAGGTGTTCATTGCATAGAGATCTTATCACCCTTAGCCAGTTTGATTTTTGACCCGAGATTGGAGGAACCAGTGCATTTTTGGGAGCTATGTCAGTGCAGCCATCTTGGAGTGACAGGGTTGTCAGAGCACAGTTGGAAGACTCTTGGATTCAAACCCGTAAGGGGGAGATTTCCAAAGAGCCTAAGGCGGATTGGACCATTGGAGCAGATGGAGGCCTACGGATGAAGGGTAGATTGGTCATGCCAGCTAGTTCAGAGCTGAAGAGGGAGTTGTTTGATGAGGCACATCGTACTCGGTACACAGTACATCCAGGGACTACCAAGATGTACAAGGACCTGAAGAGGCGTTTCTGGTGGAGTGGTATGCGGAGAGAGATTACAGATTTTGTGGCTAGATGTTTTACCTGTCAGCAGGTGAAGGCAGAGCATCAGAGACCCGCAGGGACCCTTCAGCCCTTGCCTATTCCGGAGTGGAAGTGGGCAGATATTTCCATGGATTTTATCGTGGGGTTGCCGAAGTCGAAGAAGGGGAATGATTCAGTTTGGGTGATAGTAGACTGGTTGATGAAGTCAACACATTTTATTCCAGTGAGGACCACCTATACAGCCGAGACCTATGCGAGGATCTTCATTCGGGAGATAGTTCGACTTCACGGAGTTTTAGATTCGATCGTGTCAGATCGGGGATCGGTTTTCACTTCACACTTTTGGAGGAGTTTCCAGGATTCATTTAGCAGCAAGCTATCTTATAGCAGTGTATTCCACCCACAGACGGATGGTCAGACAGAGAGGGTGAATCAGGTGTTGGAAGATATGTTGCGGGCATGTGTCATAGACTTTCAAGGTAGTTGGGAGGATCATATTCTACTAGTAGAGTTCGCTTATAACAACAGTTATCAAGCGACGATCGGTATGGCGCCGTATGAAGCATTGTATGGGAGGCCTTGTAGATCACCGATATGTTAGGCCGAGCCGGAGGACAGCTTGATGCTTGGGCCAGAGTTAGTGAGGCAGACTACTGAGAAGGTAGCCTTGATCAGGGAGCGGATCCTAGCCGCTCAAAGTCGGCAGAAGAGCTATGCAGATAAAAGACGAAGACCCCTCGAGTTTCAGATTGGGGATTTGGTTATGCTGAAGGTGTCGCCTATGAAAGGCGTGCAGCGATTCGGGAGGCGAGGGAAGCTTGCACCGAGGTATATTGGACCATTTCAGATTTTGGAGCGCATTGGAGCTGTGTCATACAGACTAGATCTTCCAGCTTCTATGTCTAGTATACACAATGTATTCCATATTTCTATGCTGAAGAAGCACCTGCATGAAGAGGAGCAGCAGCGAGTGTTGGATGCACCGGAAATTGAGCTTCGGGATGATTTGACCACTATCGAGATCCCAGTATCTATTCTTACCAGAGAAGACAAGAGACTCAGAAACAAGATGATTCCTTTGGTGAAAGTTCGGTGGAACCGAAGTGGAGTGGAGGAAGCTTCTTGGGAACGCGAGGAGGACATGCGACGCAACTACCCACACTTATTTGAGCAGGTAAATTAACTAAAGTATTTATGACGTGAATTCCTACTTGTATATTTATATGAATACCTTGACACCTATACTTAACGCTAGAATGATGATATTTTTATCTAATTCCTAATCTTGCGGAACACATGGTATATGCATGGGGGGTTCCTTGTTTGGATTTTTCGCCCGACGTACTAGTTCCGTTAGGTTAGGGGTCGAATAAGAATATTACCATTGTAGATCGTTAAGTGTAAATGTCACTATATGCTTATTTTAGTGATTGATGTGTGTGAACGAATATGTGTGCGGGTTGGATTAGACCCTTGTTGTGCTCTTCAAGCATTTTTGCGAGTTAGATATGATTCCTGAATTTCGAGGACGAAATTCTTTTAAGGGGGGAAGAATGTAAGACCCCGTTGATTTTGACAACTTACAAGTGTGAATATGAGTGAACAAATATATTTAATATATATTATAAATATCTTTGTGGCATGGTCATGCATGGAAAATGATATTTGAGCTTATGAGCATGTGTATATGCCTCAGGTATGAGGATGAGTTGCAAGTTTGCAAATCGTGTGCAAAAGAAATCGAAGTATGCAGATTTTTGTTCATGAGTCGACTCATAACATGTCATGAGTCGACTGATCAGGTTGAGTCGACTTACGCCTGTCATAAGTCGACTCATGATATCGAGTCCTGTTCCCATTTCCTTTTTGCTGAGTCGACTCATAATTTATGAGTCGACCCATGAGTCATGAGTCGACTCATGACATATCATGAGTTGACTTATCGACGATTTTCTGGGTGTTTTCGGGTCGGGTTTGCTGGGTTTCGGGTCGAGTTTTCATTGACTTATATATACTTCCCTCACCCGAAAACTCTCATTTCTCATCTGAACTCCCAAGAAACCCTAGCCCCTCTTCCTCTCTCTCAAACCCTAGGTATTCTTGGTGATCTTGGGGGCGTTTCAAGGGGGATTTCAGCATTTCTCTTGGATTTCAGCAAAGAGGATAGTCTTCCACCACATCTAAGGCGAGTGACATCTCGCCAAACTCCTCTCCCTTGTTTTTATGTTTTCATAAATGTTTTTCACGAATTTGGTTGAGCCTAAGATGTATTTTCGAATATAAAATGATGTTCTTACTAGTGAAAAATTCAAGATCACGCGTTTCAGATTTTTAAAACTTCCACCAACAAGTTTTGATGAAAACCCAGATCTGGAATTTTGTTTAAGGAATAAAAACATGAGTTTTTATAATGATTTAATGTTTTCCTTCATGTTTAGGGGTTAAATGTTAGGGTTAACATGCAAGTGATAGTTTCTCATGCTAGGTATGATTATCTCTCTGTATAATAGTCTAAAAATGAAGGCTAGGCATATGTGTATCGGTAAAAACAAGATGTGGAGCGAGTAGAACAAGTTCAGTTCGAAAAATGCAAATTTCAGCTCGTGAGTCGACTCACGACCCATCATGAGTCGACTCATCATGTCGAGTCGACTCATGACTAATCATGAGTCGACTCACAAAGTCGTTTCCTGTTATCTTTTATCTTCTGCTGAGTCGACTCGTCAGTATACGAGTCGACCCATGAGGCATGAGTCGACTCATAAGAGTGCATGAGTCGACTCATCCGAGATTTTCCTGTTTTCTTTGTGTTTCTGTTTAAATCACATGCTGTATACACACATATAGATTGAACTCATATGTTATACATGTAAGATGACTTTTCCTGATACAAAGTTTAGAATTGTACAACAAGGCGTATAAGAGTTGAATGGACACTCTAATACTAGTGGTAACTTCATAGTTCACGTAAAGTCCTCGTGTTGGACTATAAGCGACTAAAGTCCTCGTGTTGGACTATAAGCGACTAAAGTCCTAGTGTTGGACTATAAGCGACTAAAGTCCTCGTGTTGGACTATAAGCGATTAAAGTCCTCGTGCTGGACTATAAGCGACGAAAGTCCTCGTGTTGGACTATAAGCGACTAAAGACCCCGTGTTGGGCAATTTTTGCTAAACCTTGAGCATAATATACATTTGGGTATTGAGTATGACATTTTTATGTAGTTGGACATGATAGTGGCATGAGCTGTGCATAAAACTTATTTTAACTACGAGATTTTGACATGGATATGTTTATTGTTAGAAATGGGATTGTTATCTTTTCTTTATTGTTCATGTATTAGACTCCGGGCTTGGTGTTTAGGGATCTACAATTTGAGATACAAGGTATATACATGAGGGTTTCCTTGTTTGGATTATTTCGCTCGACGTACCTATGCTCGTGTTGTATTTCCCTAAGTACTAAGACCCATATCTGTTTGTATAATGATTTAATGCTATTATACATTATTGTATTTTCATATACAACGAGCCCTATCCCTTGGGGTTGGTTGTGATGTTGCTCGCTAGCGCTTTGACGCTCGTTGTCCCTCCCCCTTTCAGGTCACGAGCCAGGAGCACGGAGAGTCGCAGGTGGTTAGCGGACTACTTTAGTGTCCAGCTTTTTCATATTATCTATGTATTATTTTCTGTGAGCTCCACTGTAGTGTTGTCAGACATTTGAGAGTTTATTCTAGAAGTTGTAAAGGCTGTGTCGCCTTATTCCCTTTATTCAGACTTATTGTATTTTGAGACTTGTTAAGGAACTCCAGTTTATTCAGTTCAGGCTTTGACTATGTACTTCAGTTTATTTCGTTGATGAGACATGTTATGTCCTATCATTTAATTCAGTATTTGTCGATTCACCTTTTACTTGCTTTGTACCTACACCTGTTATTGATTCCACTAGAGAGATAGTAATTGTGATGGTGAAACATGTTATTGCACGGTGTGGTGCATGGCAGGTTTGACATTCTTGGTTTCAACTCGGACTGCAGCCTTGTGTGAACCCAGGGGCGTCACAAATCTAGCCTCATGTATCCATTTGTTGAAGGACTTGGCAATATTAGATGTAACGTGGCCATATCTGAAACATAACAAGGAATTCATTACAATTAACATGAAGTGAAATAGAATTAACAGGAAGTTCATTGAGTAAACACGAACGTCTAATTTTAATAGGAAATGGTTTACACAAAACAGGAAATGAACTATGATTAACATTAGATTACTTTTACTTTTTCTAATTCTAGGAAATAACGTGTTTGCCTAGTTCTCTGAAGCATAGTTCATGACAATATTATATGCCCTTTCGTTAATCAGTTTAATGTCATCCATATAATCATTCCATTCTGCTTTAGTATGCTTGTAACAAATAGATTCTCTAAAATATGAGTATCCTTTGACTTTAGTCCCAAATCCTTCAATTTTTACCTGAAATTCTCAACTAGACGTAGAACACATCTAGAGTGTAGAGCATCTGGAAAAAAAAAATTCTCTAACAGCTTCTATAATTCTCTTATCCCCATCTAATATTATAATTAACTTATGTGAAGTGTTATATGGATCTGGACTTTCAGAGAGTATAGATCACAAACCTATAAAGAGTTACAGTTAATATACAGGATGTTAGACTTAACATATAACATGTAATAGGTTGCAATTAACATATAATCCATTAGACCTAACTTTCAACTAATTAGACTTAACATCATAAATATTAGACATAACATCATAAATAAGTATAAAGTTAGACTTTCAGAGAGTATTGACCACAAACCTTATAAGAACCACTTCCACTTAATGTTATTTTTCTGATCGCATATGCAATAAGCTAGTGAAAATATCCCCTAATTTTATTGTATGCTACAATGCTGAGGAGTATATCTTTGAATCAATCTTTCAGAAATGTCCCATCCAAAAATATTAGTGATCGACATCCACACAAAAAACCATTTATGCAAGTGGCATAGCAAATGAATAGTATTGTAAACCTGTCCTCGTTGTGTTCAACGTGGATGTAACAACCTAGATTTATCTCCTTAACATTTTCTACAAACCTAAAATTTTAAAAAATAAGTGTTAGGTTTAACAGGAACCAAATTGGATTAAATAGCATACAAAATTTGACTTAACATTCACACAAAATAGAAAGCAACTTTAAATTAATAAGAAATAATTTAGACTTTAAATTTAACGAGCTGCAGTTAACATACAGTAAAACAGACTTAACATATAACATATTATAGTTAATATACAACAAATTAGACTTCACATAAAGCGCTTCGGACATAACATGTAATGACTTTCAGTTAACATACAGGAAATTAGACTTAACATATAATCTGTTACACAGACTTAACATGTAACAGGTTGCAGTTAACATACAACAAATTGGACTTAATAGATTAAAAGTTTTGTATTTAACATGAAATAATTTAACTTAGCATGTAATAACTTGCACTCTGTAAATAAAATTAGTTTGTATAGGGAAGATATTATCTTTTACCATCGTAATTGATCATATGACTCATGGCCATCACCATATAATTGCTCTCGTGCTCTTTATTTATCCCACCATATCTTACTATACTCGATCCTTATCCCATATGAACTTAGAAACTCCTTTTGTACATCAATAGGGCTTATCTTCGGCCGGATCTTTAACATGGGTTGTAATTGGATTGCAATAAATTGTCAGGAGGCCATAGATTGACCGACATTATTGTATGATGCCCACAAGTGTGATTGTTCACGAACCTTTTTATTTCAAGTCTATTTTTATTTTTAGGTGGAGAGGCAAATAATATCCATGGGGAACTTTTGATTTCCTTAAACCGGCAATAAACTTGAATATGCTTTGGTTCATTCTTTTCAAATGCGTACTCAATTTTTTTACAATAGAATAGTATAGCAAAGTCAATCTTAATTCTTTTGCACTATCAAATCATTGTCCTCATTAGTTAAAGCAGTATGCCACCAAGCAGGAATCCTCTCTGATTTGCTAATCATGTCATCAATCATTATAACATTATCCCAAGAAAAATTATCATTGGGAGTCCTATCTGATACATAAGTCCTATCTGAAACACATGTGAACGTCGATGTCAGCAAACCATAATCTATACTTTTTGAGCTCAAATTGTTGGCAATGCTACAAATGTTTAGAAAATAAACAAATAATCAAAAACTAAACAAATAATAAAAACTAAAGAATTAATCAAAACTAAATAAGACTTAACATCGAACCACTTTGAGTCATCGAACAAATTTGAGTTAATAGTGAACATATTTACACTTGACAACACACAAATTAGACTTAACATGTAACAACTTGAATTTAACATACTACAGTTTAGACTTAATGTTATACGTTTTGGACTTAACATGTAAAATGTTGCAGTTAGCATACAAGAAATTAGACATAACATACAAAGCTTTGGACTTAACATGTTCTCACTTGAATTTAACATAATAGAATTTAGATTTAGCATAAAAAGCCTTTAAATTAACATGTTTCTCACATACAATTATCGAACCAATGTGAGTCATCAAACAAATTTGAGTTGATAGTGAACAGATTTACACTTGATAGCGCACAAATTAGACTTAACATGTAACGACGTGCAAGTAACATACTCTCTTGATAGCGCGGAAATTAGACTTAACATGTAACGACTTGCAGTTAACATACTATGGTATATACTTAACATAACACGCTTTGGACTTAACATGTGGTTGCAGTTATCATACAAGAAATTAAACTTAACATACAACGCTTTGGACTTAACATGCTCTCACTTGCATTTAACATAATAGAATTTAGACTTAACATACAACACCTTAGGCTTAATATTCTGCTTTTAGGCTCATTATTTGATACATATGACTTAACATAAAAGCCCTTATACTTAAGTTCCAACTCATTACACTTAACATCATAAATATTAAATTTAACATCAAAAAATCCAACAACTTACTGGTCTTGTCGAACTTGCTCGTTGTTATGGATAATTAAAGAATCCTCTGTTTCTTGAAAAACTTTCATGTGAATCTCTTTTAGTCCAATATTATGGCAATGTTTTGCCATAGACAACAGATCATCTTATATCTCAATTAAAAAATTGAAGCTGTCGTTTATTTTCATCTTTGTATGCCAAAGATACAGATTCTTATGAAAGTTTTAACCTCTCCGACATATTAAAATTGAGTTTTATCATGTTGGTTGAAGAGTTAATTTTTAAGAAAACTACTTTATCACCTGAGGAGACAATGCAGATGATAGCCATCTCAGCCATTATGAAGGGAAGATAGAAAGAGTAATGGAGAGAATTTTAGGATAAGAAGAGTGTTGAAGAGCAAAAAACTTTTATGAAGAGAATTTTAGGACAACTAAATAGTTATTGCTCATGATAGAGTAAAAATGAGGGAGGGGAGGGGTGGGGGGGGTTCCCTCCAATTCTCCTATCAGATCTCCATTAAAAGGAATTGACTTTCACCCATGCATTTATATTGATGGGGGCGTTGCGTCTGGGAAGAAGGAGAAAGACATTTTAGGAACTTTTTTCCCAAAAGACAGTCTCTTTTTTGTATACAGCTGATGTGGAGGGGCCCGAACACATTAAATGAACGTTTTTGGTTTGATCCACACGGGAAAAGTTAGGGGGGCCTGATCACACGAAATTAATGCTTTTGGGGGCATTGACACAATTTTCCCAAATTTTTTTATTTTACATAAACTTAATCATAGTAGGACTCATACATCATTCTTAGCACTTTCTTTACAAGTAAATAAGGATATTCATAGATTTTCTTTTTTAAAACTAACATCTCGTTTCCATTATCCGACTAAGCAGGCACAAAATTAAAATTTTAGATTATTAAAGATTCCTCAAATTTCTTACAATGTCATAGATCCTAAATACAAATCCAATAGTCAAAACTGGGGCAATGATTCTCTACATCTTTGATTGTAGACAACCTCTGCATTTGGTTACATGGAATAATAACATTGGTTTGTTTAGTGAGTCTCATAATTAAAACATCTTTTCTCTATATTCATTCTATATGTATATCCATGTTATATTATATTATTATATAACCCTTTTGGTTATTGTGAACCACATTTTAGAATTCCTAAAATGCCCTTATATATGAAAAGAATCAACTTTAAATGCTCTAACACTTAGAAAAATCAACAAAATTGCTGTAATACTTGATAAAATCAAAGGAAATGCTTATACACTTGATAAAATTAAACCGCCCTTTTGGTTGGTTTAGTGAGTGCCATAATTAAAACATCTTTTCTCTATATTTATTCTATATCTATATCCATGTTATATTATATTATTATATAACCCTTTCGGTTATTATGAACCACATTTTAGAATTCCTAAAACTAGTTCTGAACACCGTGCAAAGCACGACATATCATTTTTTTCTCATTATAGTAATCCTGATTTTAAATGCTACAATATTCTTTAAATTTTTTT
>BQKN01066248.1:263115-376177 GCA_022839385.1 Asparagus kiusianus
TTGAAGATGAATTCTTCAATAGCTGATGAAAAGCTCCTCTTTGTAACAGCAAACCCAAAACAAACTTAAACCAAACTAAACGAGCTTAAACCCTTGTTTAAAACCTTGTTTAAAAACTTCTTGATTCAACCTTGAAAAGACATCAGCAATGGGGTATATATACCCTCTCACAACTCAGCCAAAAACCCAAAACAGAAAGACCAAAAAGCCCCCCAGCAACGGTAATAAAACTAGCCGTTAGAAGCTGAGAGAACATCCGTCGGTCGACCGGAAAAGTCATCGGTCGATCGGAAATTTCATCGGTCGACCAGACCGGTCGACCGACAGCTTTCTGTCAGCCCAGAGAACTTTTGACCTCAGGTTCGGTCGACCGGTGCGGTCGACCGAATTCTGACATAGCTGAAAACCTGATTTAAAAGAGAATGTTTTGACTTTTGGAAAATAGTTAAAAATAACAAATGAAGTCCAAAAATTATGAAACTTTGGGAAATGTATATAAACATGAAGACAGACATGTTACAAAAGGAATTTTTCAAATTGCATTTTCCATTTGTGAAAAATCATCATTTTACAAAATAGTCCAAAACACGAAAGTGTAAACATGTGAAATTTGATATTTTGGTTAAACCATGTTTTGAAACTTTGCACAATGATTATATAGACTTAATAAAATATGTATATAATTATTATTAAGTCCAAAAACAAGAAATGCTATATTTTCACAAAATTGCATATTCTATGCAATATTTTCAAAAACACAATAGAGTATGAAACATATGATTATATATATGAATGTAAATTTGTTTCATATCTATATAGCTAAACCAAAACGCAATAATAAATATGAAATGTGTAATATAATATTTATGAACATGAAAACTCAGAACTATGTATATATATATACATGAAAACCAAACATATATGTATATATGAAATTACATATATACATGAAAACCAATATAATGTGTGTGTATAATATTGAGCTTAAAGTATCTAACACACATAATATAAACTCCTAAACTACATTACCCAAGCAATCTTGATCTTCATTGTAGCTCAACTTGGTACACGTTGTGAATGAAGCTTGAACTTGATCTTTAACTTGAAGGTATGTTGCTTCACTCCACATTTCCGCCAACCTCCATTAGATATCATCGTTGAAGCTCTATTCCATCCATCCTCCAACAACGTTGTTTGTCTACAAAACATAGGAATGCACAAACACTAGACAAACAACATTAGTAATAAATTGTTTGTTAAACATCATCAAAATAAGAAGGCCAACAAACCCTCCATTCATCTACAGTTCGACTGTTTTAAGATGGCAAAAGAAGTACGGAACTTACTTGCTAGCCGTTATGAAACTACTGATCTGGCACATCAGTACCATCTCTGGGATGATGTCGATAATCTTAAACAATAACCTAGGCAATGTATTAATGAGTTCTTGCTCAAATGCAATCTATTTGGGACCAAATGAGTCTCTCTAAACTAGATTGAAGGTGCCCTAATGATGCTGAAAATACTAGTTTCATCGTGATCAGATGAGATTTATTCATTTTCTTATGTCATTAACTCAGGATTTCGAGCATGTTCAGACTTCTCTCGCAATCCCTTGCGTACTCTTGATAAGACAATTTCTGAGTTATTATCTAAAGAAACTCGTTTGGGTTTACTATAACCTAAGACCGATAATGCAGTTCTTGCAACTAATCCTAGATCTCCATTCAATCTACAGTTTTATCGCCAATGTGAAAGATCCGGTCATACACTTTCTGAGTTGCCCAAGTATTGATTGTAGAACTTGTCACAATAAGGGACATATATCTATTAATTGCCCAAGTATTGATTGCAACTAATCCTAGTTCCACCCTGGAGTGCAAGTACTGCAAACGGAAGAGACATTAATTTGATTGAAAATTGCCACATAAGACCACCAAGACCCGAAAGATACAAGAATCAACCACGTTCAAGTCAAGCCTGTCGACTTGCAGCCGCTGCCACTCAAACCTCTTGAGTTTCCCTCTCCATTCCCTGCTGACATGAGTGAGTTAGAATCACTTCTTAAACAATTATTGACCAACACATCTGGTACACATACAACCTTATCTGTTACACCAGGTACTTCTCCTTGACCTTTTGATTCTGCATGTCACAACTGTTAAAAATTGTATATACAGCTCTTGTTTAGTCTCACATTGGGTAGAGTAGTAGAAAAATTATATTCACATTGTATATATAGACAACAATATCAATAAAGATAGATATCACTTTTTTCTAATTTTCTCTATATTTAACCTGCTATCAGAGTCATCCAATCAATCCTCTCCTCAAATCTTAGATCCACAATCTAAAAACCCTCTGCACAGTAAACCCTAGCCACCGCCAATCATCAGCCACCTCCAAGCCCCACGCCCACACCACTCAAAGCCTTAATCGATCGCTTGATATCCCGATCAACCACTGTGTCCAAACCACTCGACGGCTCGATCACCACACGACCAAACCCACCAAACCTCCGCTAACGTGCAACTTGCTTGAGCCAGATCTGCACCCGCTCGCCGACGATGACACCTCGTCCGTGTGACCACACCATCACTGGTCCACAACATGGTCACCCTTGTGCACATTGATATCACTCTATCCCTCAACCACTCGACCCAAAATTACACCACTGCTCGACATCGCTCGACGCTCCGTGCGACCACGACTATGAAATCTGCACCATCGCTGGATCAAGTTCGAGCTAGCATCACACCCACTCGTTCATAGGGCATCCAGCATCAACCGGTTGTCCACATGACCGCAGTGTTGCTGCACCAGGTGACCATGCCAGCCATATCTACACCATTGATCGACCCAGTTCGAGCAAGAACAGCAACCGATCATCCATGGCACACCCAACATCGACTATTCGCCCACACGACAGCACTATTGTTGTACTAGGTGTGCCAACTCTACACCAAAGCTTGATCAATAGAGCCAAAACTACAGAACCACTTGTCCTACGCCACTGATCCCGAACCAAAAATTATTTCAGACCTAATTCGGCCTGACTACCCCATCCAAACCCAGGCATCACCAATATCTTCGATCGAGTGAACCTTTTCTTACCAACATGACAATGCAGGGAATGCACTTCTATTAATAATACATCAACATTAAACTCGATGGTGATAACTATTGCTTCTGGTCCTACTCTTTACGGGTTATCTTTCACGGTCGTGGTCTTTGGGGACACATAAATGACACCTCAAAACCCCCTAACTCAACCACTCAATACCGGTGATCCCACTAAGGATATGACCACCTTCTCCTCTTACGAATATATTCTTATCGCTTGGACCCTTGCTAAAGATCGTGCCATTGCAGTAATTGTACAGTCCGTCTCACCCTCCATCTGACTTTAGCTTGCACGGTTCGACTCTACCATATCCCTCTAGGAATCCTCTAGTGATTATATACCCAGTCAGACGATGTTCAAGAATTCTAGTTGTACTTGGAGATCTCTATGGTCAAACATGGTGGCTGATTGATCCGCGAGTTCTACATCCACGTCTTTGACCTCTGGGAATAACTCGCGGCTCTCGAAACACATCTCCTTGACTTGTCCTCCAGGACCATTTACCTCAACAACAAAGATCAACAACATCTATTTTATTTTTTGATGAAGATTCAACTAGAGTTCGAACCCGTTCAGAGCAAACTCATTTATCGGTCACCTAGACCCACCCTCGAGACAGCTGTCACAGAGTTACAGGCCGAGGAGACACGCCTTCGCCTCAACACTCTCCTTATAAGCTCCAGTTTTATCCACACCACCTCCTATCCGCCACCCTTTCACTATCCACCTCATAGACCACATCCCTCACTGGCTAGACAACATCAATCTGGTCCTAACTTTTCTGGCAAGCAACTATTGTGTGACTTTCACAAGCTTTGGGGACACTTTATGGACAAGTGTCATGCAAGACTAGCTATAAGATCCCCGACCACACAACCTCATGCGGCCATCACTGAGAATCCATCCACATCCGCATCACCACCCTATACTGATCTCCTGCAGGCACTACACCCTTCAGCTACCTCACCAGCCATAGGTTCGGCTGCTACTTCATATGTTACTCACTCAGGTGCAAAACACTAACTCATGGATTTTGGATTTGGGTGAATCACATCATCTGATATCATCACAAAACACCTCAATAATCAAACACCTCTTCCCCTCACCATTATGGTTCGCACAACTGATGGTACACCATTACCTATGGCATATGTTGGTCACCTCACAATTAACCCTTAATTCTCAATCCCTAAGTATACCATGTCCCTAATATTATAATGAATTTATTATGTCTCCCAAATTACTTCACATTTATACTGCTACATTCATTACTTCTCCTTGTGTCATATATAATCTTCGCACTGGACAAATAGTTAGGATTGTATGTAATCTCTGTAGCCTACTACATGAGCAAGCTCATTTTTTTCACTCCTACTACCTCCGTTATCCTTATTCTAAACTCCAAACCAACTGTTTGCTATCTCTGGAATCATCGCCTCGGTCGCCTATCCCTTCCTCGTCTTCGTACTCTCTGTTCAATTAGCAAAGTAAAACTTTTTCCACAGATGTATTGTCTCTTTGCACTAGCAGCAAGTTAGCAAAACACTTGGCTCGTCCTTTCAAATAAGTAATAAAACTGCATCTGTACCTTTCAAACTTATTGACACCGATATCTAGGAGCCATCCCCACACCCATCTTGTGGTCACAATCGCTACTACATTCTATTTATCAGTACTTGATGAAAAATAAAGTCAATGCTTTTGAAATATATAAGAACCTTGCAACCATGATCCAAACACAATTATCCTCCCACATCAAAACTTTATGCTCAAACTCATAGGGGTAATACACATCCCGTCGTTTCACATAATTCTTAGCCTCCGAAGAAACTCTTTCTTAAATCTCATGTCCATATGCCCATCAACAAAACGGTATAGCCAAATAGTGCCACCTATAAATCATATAAACCACCAGATCCGTACTATTATCGTCATCTATACCTGTTCAATTTTGGAATGAAGCCCTCCTAACGAATGTCTAACTCATCAACCGTACTCCATCCTCAACTCTCCAAGGCCTTACATCCTTCTGTAGGCTTCAAAAAATGCTTATGGATTCCCACATGTAGTTTGAGACTAAGCGAAGACGATGAACGTCATCATCCAGGGGATTATCTGAATTAAGGAGGATCATCCAATGATACGTGTTGTCGTGTGAGCACCTTTGATCGCGGAATTATCAAAGGTGGGTTGAGAAGAGGATAACAGAAACACAAGCACAATTCAGTATATGGCGAAGAAAAATACCTTCTCTAGATTATGAGTATGGAAAGATTACAATCCCTCTCTCACTATCTCACTAGAATCGAGAACAAACTCTCAATTCTCACTAAACCCTAATACAATGATTAGAATCTCTCTTAATTACATCTCTGATTTTATCTGATTGTTTAGAAACCATAAAATAATCCTTTATATATGTGTACAAATGTGGATGGTAATTTGGTAAATAACCAGACCCAAAACCAACAAGAATTCGTGTGAACAGAAACCTAAACGAACCAGGAAACCATCGATGAGTTGACTCATGACTGAGATGAGTCGACTCGTCCGAAACTGGACAAAACTCAAAAACCAACAATGAGTCGATTCATGACAGTCATGAGTCGACTCATGATAGTCATGAGTCGACTCAACCTGATGAGTCGACTCATGACTGTTATGAGTCGACTCACAGGCTGAAAACCAGATACTTTCATTCTTTTGATCGTCGTCTCGTTTCACACTTCCTCCTGCATTCCTTTATACTATTTAACACCTCTATTCTCATGTTACCATGAGAATCATCTATCCTCAAGCTCCCATGAGGATCGCTAAGTTCCGAAGAGAAGATACACCCGTATCATGGGTCCCCTCTTTAAGAATTTGAAGTCCCATTCAAGTTAGAACCTTTGCTGAGGAAACTCTCGAGCTCCTCCATCTTTTCTGCACCACCTAGCCTTGCTAGGAATCTGGTCTCGACGTCCGATCGGAAACAACTCATTCGTCCCGCATCTTGTCATAGTCACCGTTCGCTCTAAGTTGCAATCCTTTGCTGATGGCTTTTCTGGAAGTCTAATGCATAGCGAGACAAACTTCTTGCTTGCATTCACTAGTCTCTTCGCTCGCGTCACGATTCCCAAGCTTGTCTCCTTTGGAAGAGATGCCGAATGAAATATGAACTTTTCACCATCCTTAGTGAAGGTGTACTTCTGAGCCCGCCTCTCGTAGATCGCATATATATCCCATAAGTACGGATTGCCCAGTATAATCTGACAAACATCCAATGGAACGACGTCGCACGTGCCCTTGTTAATATACGACTCGTGGAGCGCAAATTTGACAGTGCATTGATCAACTACACTCAGTTTCTCCTCCTTCTGAATCCACCCCAATGGATAAGGCTTCGGATGCTTGACCGTCTTTAGACCCAGCTTCTGCACCAATACCTCGGATATCAAATTTTTCTCACTGCCCGAATCAATAATGGCATCAACCAAACTGGTCTTCACTTGCATCTTAAGAACAAAGAGTTGCTCTCTCGGGTCTGTTTTCAGCGAAAGTCGTTTTCATTGTAGATTCCATTAAACTTCGATCGTTTACAGAAGGTTACAATGAAAAATAAACAAAAATTACAACTTTTGAGAAAATAACACAGAAATCGTTTATCGAGTTCTGTTTTGTGGGACTTTGCCTATGCCGGGAGTGCTTTGGCTCGTGGACCACCGATTTGTAGATCGTGAGGTTGTTTAGAGATCCTTCCTTCGTTTATCGAAGTAGGGATTTGCAGCGAATATCTTATCGATGTAAGATATTCACTCTTCCAAAGATCAAGTCTGAGCTTAGATCTCTAGGAATCACCAAACACTGTTTATGAAGGGTGAAAATTCTCTCTTTCTTCCTCAAAATTACCAAAAGCTCAAGCCTTTTCTGCTCTAATATGCTCTCTGTCCTTTATTTCGTATCTAGGGAGGTATTTATAGGGATAGGAGTGCACCATAGTGGAAATGGGGGCGAAACAACTGACCAGGCAACTGTTCCTTGGCCTCGGTAGCCAACACTGCCGCGGCTGTTGGCGCGGTAGCGTGGACTGCCGCGGCCAAAGGGGCAGTTATAACCACGTTCCATCGTGTTTAAAACTGTTCCCCCACGACCTTTAACCACCTTCTTTCGTGGTTCAACTGCTTTTCCACGTCAGCACACGTTCTATTTCAGATATTCTGCCACGTGGATTTTAAGAAATCATCGTATAACTGCTTGGTAACTGCTTGTGGCACTCCTGTAACATGCGCGCCACCATAGACTGCCATACTTTAGACGCGTCACCTTGGGCTGCCGTGCCTAAGGCGCGCCACCTTAGGCTGCCGCGCCTAAGGCACGCCACCTTAGGCTACCGCGCCTAAGACGCGCCACCTTGGCTGCCGTGGCTAAGGCATGCCACCTTGGCTACCACGGCTAAGGCATGTCACCCTGGGTTGTTTGTTGGTGCATTGATCGCACTGTTCTTCTCTCATCCTTGAGTTGTATTTGGATATCTATGAGCATTTTTTAACGCCTACAGATACCCCCTCCAAAGTATCTCAGACTCACTATTTTTAGAGAGGAGTCTGGGACACTTTGGATATGATAAGCTTTCCTTGCAATTTCTTCAGTGCTTTGTTGAGGAAGTTGCATAGAATGGTTTGCACATGGCTTCAATTCTTGACTTCTCCATCTTTTAGTCTATTCAGTACTTTGTAGAATAGCTAAGATTTCTTCGGTGTTGCGTTTATCGTGTGGCTGTTGTCGAAGTCTTGAATCAGAACTGCTGTGGAAGATTGGAGAAATAGTTTATACTCATATACTCTATTGGAGTGTTCAGGAAATAGTTTAACCTCATATACCTGTTGGGAGGTTCAAGGAGATGCAGTTTATACTCATATACTTATCGGAGTGTTCGGATATATATTCCAAATACAGTGGGATATGTATGTGTTCAAATACCCAAGGAATCATCGTGTATGCATGATACTCCTGCGCGACAGAGTAGACCATGACAATGTCAATTGCCGCGACAGCATATACTGCCGCGCTCGCGCGCGCCAGCATAGACTGCCGCGCTCGAGCGCGACAGTATCGACTGCCGCGCGCCGTTTCGACCAGTCGGCATTATAAGGCTGTTGTTGGGCTTTTTAGGGTCACTTTTACCCACTTTCTTGAGTTCGAAATCCCCTTAAATATCCTATAAAAGGTACCCTTTGTCTCTTCCCCTCCTCACCTCTTCGTATTTTGGTGATTCTATTCGAGCAAGATCTAGGGTTTCGGGTATTCTTCTTGATTTTCAAGATTCTCTTTCGATTCTTCGACTCCTCAAGCTTGGTTCTCTTCGTTCTCTGGTAGGATTGCACCCCTTTTTTGTATATTGGGTTTGTTTTGGTTTCTGTTTGGAGTTTCAACCGAAACCCTAACTTTTTCTTTATTGGATCATTTTTCATCATGTCCCCGAAGAGATCACGGGTTGCTAAGGGCAAATCATCAACCCAAGTGTCAGAGGAAGCTGAGGCCGTGGCTTCTTCTTTCGAGGGTACGCTCTTCATCCTTTTTAACTGTCTAAGATTGATGCTTTTGCTCACATAACCTCGTTTGTCTCCTTTGAGAGGCATCCGGGAAGAGTTGACATCCTCCTTCGAGAGGATTGACACTAGAAAATACATATCTTGTTTAATCAAGATAGGTACCACGGCCAAAATACGAACTTGGCTCAAACTCTTGGTTTTTTGAAACCAAGGGTTGCTGCTCAGTTACCGCGGCAGCACGTACTACCGCAGTTGAGCGCGGCAACGTATGCTGCCACGGTAACGCACGACATCAGCTGCTGCCGTGGTTACTTATAGCAAAGGTCTTGCTCTGTTAGCCTTTTTGTTCAACTGTTCTTTTCAACTCTTTTCTACAGTCCCTTTTCCCTCTGTGGTCTTTTCTGATAGAGAAGACCCAGGCCAGAGTGGTGTTCTTCACGCCTCCTTCAACGGCGACTTTTTGGTTAGAGAGGCCCGTCAGTTTAGTAAAAGTTGTGACGATGGTGTTCCTGAGTTTGTTCGTGAAGGAAGTCGTCACACTCTGTGAGCATTGCTGACTGACTCGCCTCTAACTCTAATTCGAGATTCCACCGAACCGTTGAAGAAGCCTGATTATTTATTCGGGGATTCGACTGAAGACCCATATAATCTTTGCCGTGGTCCTGAAATTTGGTTGAATCAGCACGAAGGTGATTTTCTATTCCTTCCCCCGTTCCCTTGACAATATTCAATTCTGCAATTACGGAATTTGGCCGTTTTGAGGAAGATGTCATAGCACTTGACAGATGACCATGAACGCATTCATTGCGGGTTTGTTGGTAGAGATGTCAGCGCTCCTGGTTCCAGTGGTAGGCATACTATTCGCGGCCTCCACCCGGGGGTACTTGGACCAGATAGTGGTCCTCAAAATGAATTGATGATAAAGGCTAACACGGTTAAGAATAGGCTTGCTCGAATCGGCAGAGAATTCCCCCTTCCGAAGTTCAGATGTTACGGGTGGGTTCATTCTCTTCCGGACAAATGGTGGCTTAGGATGACCAACTACGTACTTAATCGTTGGGATCAGGAGTTAAAGAACTTTGGGTTATATGCTCCAATCAGAGCCAGCATGCATGGTCTTCCAGTAAGTGTAGATCACTTTATCGCCTTGTTCGAGTCTTATAATCCAGAGACCAATACATTTTTTACCAAATACGGAGAGTTAGGACTCCCGCTCCACGAGATGATGAAAGTGTCCGGATTGCCACTGGGGAACACTCCTTATCAAGAATATTTTCCTAACAATCGTCAGCTTATGAAGATGAAGAAGGCTGGCTCTCCTGCTTATGACATTCTCTGGGAATTAACTTGTCATTACCAGATAGCGATAGCCAGGATCGAGGTGAAGAGTAAGAAGGCAGCTCGAGTCAGTCTAAAACAGTTCGCCGGCTACTTATTCCAGAATCTGGAGAGCCCGACCGGTGAAGCTGTCTGCGAATCACCTATTCTGACCCCTTCTGATGTTAATAGGTTGATTACAAAGATTAACGCCCAGTCTTATAGAACTGAGTCATCTGAAGGTGGCTTTCTTAGGGGTACAAAATTCAGTACTTTCTTGTGGTAATCCATAAAGAGAATGAAGCCTGCGACTCTCCTTTCTGGCTATCTGACTATATGGCTAAAGAGATGTGTAGTGTGTTGGCCTTCTTGTTTTGATGATGTTTAACAAACAATTTACCACTAATGTTGTTTGTCTAGTATTTGTGTTTTCTTATTTATTGTAGACAAACAACGTTGTTGGAGGTTGGATGGATTAAGCCTACACGATCATATCAAGAGGAGGATGGCGGAAATGTGGAGTGAAGCAATACAATTCAAATACAAGATCCAAGTTTAGCTTCATCCGCAACGTGTACCAAGTTGAGCTCAATGAAGATCAAGATCAAGCTTGGGTAATTTAGTTTAGGATTTATATTATGTGTGTTAGTACTTTAAGCTCAATATTACACACACACATTATATTGGTTTTCATGTATATATATAGTTTCATATATATATATATGTTTGGTTTCCATGTATATATATAGGTATATATATACATACATAGTTTTGAGTTTTCAAGTTCATAAATATGAGATTACACATTTTATATTTATTATTGTGTTTTGGTTTAGCTATATAGATATGAAACAAATTTACATTCATATATATAATCATATGTTTCATACTCTATTGTGTTTTTTGAAAACATTGCATAGAATATGCAATTTTGTAAAAATATTGTTTTCCTAGTTTGTAGACTTCAATATCAGTTCATACATGTTTTACTAAGTCTATAAAAACATTTCACAAAGTTTCAATAGTTGGTTTATGTCAAAACATCAAAATTCAAGTACCTTATACTTTCGTGTTTTGAACTATTTTGCAAAATGATGATTTTTCACAAATGGGAAATGTAATTTGGAAAATTCTTTTTGTAACATGTTTGTCTTCATGTTTAAATACTTTTCCCAAAGTTTCATTATTTTTGGACTTCATTTGTTATTTTTAACAATTTTCCAAAAGTCAAAAATTCTCTTTTAAAATCAGGTTTTGAGAATGTCAGATTTCGGTCGACCGGACCGGTCGACCGAACCTGAGGTCAAAAGTTCACTGGGCTGACAGAGAGCTGTCGGTCGACCGGTTCGGTCGACCGATGATATTTCCGGTCGACCGACGAATTTTCCGATCGACCGACGAGTGATTTTTCTGCTTCCAACGGCTAGTTTTTTGACCGTTGCCTTGGGGCTGTTTTTGTCTTTTGACTTGGGTTTTTGCTGAGATTCTTAGAGGGTATATATACCCCATTGCTGATGTCTTTTGAGGTTAATCAAGAAGTTTTTAAACAAGGGTTTTAAAGAGGGTTTAAGCTTGTTTAAGCTTGTTTAAAGTGTGTTTATAAGCTTTTAAGCATTTGAGTGTTTCGATTTTGTGATTCAATTCAACAAGAGCTTGAGGAGATCATCTATTGGTGTTTGGGCATCCAACTCTTCTCCCTCCACTCTTGATATATTGAGAAGTTTTCTAAACTCTATTTCTAGCTCTTTTATATAGTTGATTATCATTGTTATTAAGCTAGAACTACATTGAGTTTAGTTTTGATTTATATCTCTTTGTTTACACACACAACCATTGAGCTTATTGTATTTTTCATACATTGTATAATTTGGGCTGTGGGGTTTGTGTGATATTAAGAGTGAGCTTAATTGAGTTCTCACCTTGTTTTGAGAACAATCATTTGCTATATTGTGCTTAATTGTGAAATCACTTTGTAATACACTTGTACACCGAGTGAGGAGTGTGTGGTGAGAGTCGGGGATCGTCCCAAGAGGAGTGGCGTCGGTTGACGTGCCTAGGGAGAGGTTGTAACCGAGCACTTGAGGGAGATACGGCTAGGTCCAACACTTAGTGGGTGTAGAGTGTGATTGCAAGAGTGTGAGTTGTAGAGTTTTCGGTTAGCTAGAAAACCGAGTGTGTAGAAGAAGTTCCGGCTTCCAAACCGGATTGTGTTAGTGGATTTCTCCCCGGGAGTGGGGAGCGGAGACGTAGGACGGAAGGTCCGAACTCCGTGATCATATAGTGTGTTTGAGTGTGCTTTGGCGTTCATTCATATTCATGCTCATATCTTATATCGCCATTGTCATTAGCTCATTAGTTATATGATCCACTATCTTGTTTAGATCATTTACCCTTGTGTTAGTTGACATATCCTTGCATATATCATATTGTATATCTCTTTGTTAGGATATATTATCTTGTGCTAGTTTATATATCCTTGCATATATATTTCATCATATAGGAAATATCACTTTGTGTATATTGCATATTCTTGCTCATAAGTATTTATATATCATCTTACAAGAATATACTTGTTAATTATTTTTAATTGGCATTTAATCGGATTAGATTAGCATAAGACCCTAATCACCCCCCTCTAGGGTCTAACATAGTGCCGCATCAGTCTTCTGAGGCGCTTCCTCTTGAGGTTCTCTTTCCTGCCGTGCAACTGGCCATCGGAGGTAGGTTATCTTTACTCTTCGCCATGATTGCTGACATCCATAGCGGTTTGCGTAACCTGGCTAACACCTTTACAAAAGTGGATGCTGAGCCTTCGACTAAGATTCCCTTATCGAGCGTTGAATTGCCATACACATATTTAATAGCATGGCTGGTCCTCCATCGAATGAACATGATGTCAGCACCTGACGTGTCTGATCCAGAAATTCCTTTGCTGCAGCTTTTGGAAGGGTGTAAATGGCTAAACCCTTCTCGACAATGGCCTGACCGCGTGAGGCAGTTCAAGAATGCCAAGTGTTGGGAGTTTTATAAGTGCTTCCCTCGATTTTCTAGTGCTTATAATGATACGCTCATTGATGAGGAAATGCCTGGGACCAACAAGACTTCTCTCGACATGGACAGTTTCCATTGGCTCATGAACATTCGACCAGGTTACAATGTTTTCTGATCGAAGAACCTATGCAGGATCGAGCCCTATTTTCCTTGCCGATTTGCGTGACAATTCGGCTACGATCAATTATACGTCGGGAATCCCAACAAATGGTTAATAACCTGCGGAGGCCTTATCGACGGAGTGCGGGCCTGGTTCTGGAATGTTGCCGGTTGTACCGGAGCTTAATTTAGTTTGCCCGTTGCTGAACCTGATCTTCATTTAACTTTCCTCTACTGTCGGTGGATTCTAGCCGCCAACACGCCCGTTACCAAGAAAAAGCTTCCTGAGTTAGAAGCGGAGGCTGTGGTTCATAGAGTTATCCCTTCAAGGAAGGGAAAGGAACCTGCTACATCTTCCCGCAAAGGAAAGCAAATAGCTGATTCCGAGGAGAGCGACGACTTTGAAACTTCTAGCGAGGAAGATGAGACACAAGGTGAAGCAGAGCCTAACATTCCTCTTTCTCCTGTGGCCCACAGAACTCGTCGGGTTTCTTCACCTCAATCCCCAGGTATTCCTTCAAAAGGTATACAAATGATGGAGAAGAATATTCCCTTGTCGTCTTCCAACAGGATGACTGTTAGATGGCCTGCGCGGGAGGAAGAAGCAGAAGAAGAGGAAGAAGATGTTGCCCCGCTTCTTAGCAGGAAGAGATCTCGGAAGTTCAACCCCGCCCTGCTCAAGGAACTGAGCTGCGTACCAAATTTCGCCATGAAGGCTCGGAAGTTCTCGGGGATATTCGCTCACCAAAGAGAATTAAAAAGACTGCCCACCGACGACGTCAACTTTCTCCTTTACGCGAAGAGGAACTCCCTCGAAACCTCCCCGTTGACGAGAGAGGTAAACTCTCTTTATTGTCTCTTTTTCATCAACTTATATTTTAAATCTAGAATTTTATTTATTCTTTTTGTTATTGTAGTTGAGCTAGAAGAGAAAGGAGAAATCATACCCGAGCCTTCTTCTCCGGGTTTAATGGATGTTGATGAATCCAGCTTCACTCAACAAGTACATAGAGCAATGAGTGAAGAACCTGTCAGCATGGGCGCCACCATTCCTCCAGTTGTTGCACCGACTTCTCCAACTACTGAGATAGGTACATGTGCTTCCTCGTTTGGAGGATACTTTCGGAAAATAAATGAATCGGAACGTGTTCCTCTTCTACTAACTTGTGCGATTTATCTTCTTTTAGTCAAACTAAAGGAGATGAGTACGGGTAGTAGCGCCGTTGACTCCCCAACCATTGTCGAAGGTAACCTTGGTTTTGTTTGTTTTAATTCCTTCATATTCCTTGCATATGTACTAACAGATCTTTCTGCTTAATAGAAGTCCCTGCCAATGAACCAAGAGGCCCAGAACTTACCCATGATATAGGTATCGGAGATTTTAACGAACATAACTTCAATCTCAATATTTTCGAAGATGAGTACCGGCGCATCTCCGATACATTGTTAGCTCCGGCCTCGACCGCTACTGTAGGACCAGCTATTACAGTCGACTCAGCTGAAGTAGGCGCATCAGAAGGTATGTATTTTTGGACTTAAGTCCTCAATTAAGCTTTATTTCTTATTTTTGATGACGAAAATAAGAATTTTAGACGTAGGACCAACGAATGAAGTTGATGCGTCTACCGTCATTGGTGAATGTGATCAACCTGAAGGCCTGGGTTTTCTGCTTTTGATAGGCCCTCCAACTGAAATTGAACCACCAGTTACTATTCCCTCGACTTGTGATACCGTCGAGACTGAGCCTGCTGTGACTTCGGATCCGTCAGCGGCTATTCATGAAGCTGGAGGGTCGACGACCACTGCAGAAGAACGACTTGCTGCCCCTTCTACTCAACTTGGTATGTTTCATTTTTAATGTGCGTTGTAGTTAAATTCGTACTTGTAGAACGTTCATTCATCTTTTTCTCGTTTATAGAAATTGTTCTCCGGATCCGAAGCCATTGGGGGTTTCAAGTGAACAACCGTCCGATATAGTGGATCAACAGACGAATGTTGTTTCTGAGCAAATCCCAGTTGTTGTAAAGCCTGTTGTAGTCTTGCCAAGCCGAGGTAACTCAGTTATTAAGTTCTCTAATGGACGTAACATGTTTCCGTTCGCTGTTATACGCGGGCTTGTATATCTTATATTCATTTCGTCTGTTCCCTTTGTAGCTCCTTCTTTATCATTGTCTGACCGTATTCAAGCTTTATTGGCAAATGAAGATCCAGACAAGGCTGTCTTATACGCTGATGTTCAGGGATTGGTCACCTTCATAAATATCATGGTTGATCGTATTCTTCTCAAAGGCTCACCTCTCGAGCATTTTAGAAAAACTCTCGATCGCTATGTATCCGGCATTAAAGATTACGGATACTCTAAACTATCCGATTCGATTGAAGCTTACTTGGCCGATCTTAAGCAACACATTGAAAATTTACAAAATCTTCGTGTTAATGGCGCATCCTCTTACATTGCTTCTCAAATGGATCTGAAATTGCAGGCATGGCGTGATTCCCAAAAGTCCGCTGAATCTGAACTCCAGAGTCTGAAACTCCGTATCGATCAACTCAGGGAGGACGTTGCTAAAAAGACACAAATCAAGGCCGATCTGTATCGTGATTTAGCATCGAATCAAGTAAAGATAGCCCGGCTGGAAAAGCAACTCGCCAAAGCTAGGGATGCTCGCGAAGTGTTGGAATCCGACTTGGCGGAGGTGACTCAGATTGAGGTGAATCTACTCCGGCAGCTGAACCTTCAAGACAAGATTTTTGCTGACAAAGAACAAGAGGTCATTAGAATTCGAAGTATCAATGAAGAAAACTTCAAAGCTAATTTGATCCCCGAGCTTGAGTTGGCTTATGTGACAGAACTCTCTCGATTAGAGGATCAAGTCCGTCATTATAAGCTATTGTAATTTGAGAACATATATTTTTTCATAGCTCTGTTTGAACTCTTTTGATAAATATAATGAACTCTTTTGCTCGTTGAGATTTTATTATGATTATTCACTCTTGTTTGGGATAAATAACCATAATACTTATAGGATTTTTGGCAAATCCTCAGCCATCAACGGATTTGATATGCCTTTACCGACTACCGTTTGAATCGGGTTAGTATGTGAATTATCTAAGTCCGTTTCACATATAACGTTGGGCTAAAAGACTTAAACTCTTTTAGACTTTAAACTATAATATTGAATATGTAGGCTACATGTGTTAGATGTAGCCTTATCTCTAATAAGGGATAGAGATAACATCCCCCATGTACGAATGACATGGATTTTAAAGTGTGAGTAGGTTGCATTTTCTATGTCTGAAAACGAACCCAAATTTGTGAAGAACGAACTGGTTACTCCAGCTCTCAATCTCTTGTTTGTTGGTAGAGATAAACCCGGAATCGGAGAGGAATAATTTCATATTCCGTCTCCTAGTCTCTTGTTTGTTGGTAGAGATAAGCCCAAAATCGGAGAGGAAGAATTTTATATTCTATCTCCTGGTCTCTTGTTTGTTGGTAGAGATAAACCCGACATCGGAGAGGGAGAAGTTTATATTCTATCTCCTGGTGCAAAGAAAACTCGAAGTGGGATCTCCACTTAGAGAATCTGGATTGGTTTGAATAATCCTAACTGTCATAAGGTTTGATTATCCAATTCAAAAATGGACCTTTCGTTCGAGATATGAATCAAAAGGAGATTTTGGTTGTGGTCCTAACTGTAGTAAGGTTTGACCAAGTGGAGGTTTTGAGATGATCCTAACTGTTTAAAGGTTTGATCATTCAATTTGTGGACCTCTCGTTTATGGAATGAATCGAGAGGGGATTTTGGCTTTGGTCCTAACTGTTTGAAGGTTTGACCAAGTGGGATGGATAGGAGTAGAGTATAAATAACAAGGAGTTTGTTGATTTGCACAAACTATTCAGTGGGAAATTTTGATTTCAAACATAAGAATTCGACATGAAATAGCTTGTTGACTGATACAGACCAATGACCATTGGTCGATCTGATCGGTGGGGGTTTCATGGTGCGGAGTTACGAATCATCGAGCTTCCCCTTCCATGATCATTATAGGGTTTTGTGAGGAAAGATTAACTGTCATTAAATCTCATCTCAACAAAAGTAGTAAGAGGATCTTAATCATTTTTATAACAATTAAGAATAGACTATTCACATGATCAGTTTCCATTTAGGATAATCAACTGATATCGGGTTATCCTGAAATATCCTGTACAGGATTCTCTAGGAACTTCCCGTTTTACATAGGTTATCCTGAACGTATTACGGATAATACTTTTTCAGGAACTTCCCATTTATTGGCATCATTAATTTGCTGCCATCCTGGGTAATCAGGCGATATACACCGTTTGAATAGACTGTTTCTATCACAAACGGCCCTTCCCATTTAGGTTCAAATTTTTCTTTCTTCTTAGAAGTGAGAATCATAGGTCTTCGGACGGCAAGAACCAGATCTCCTTCTTTAAAACTTCGTCGCCGGATTCTTTTATCAAAAGCCCGGGATATTCTAGCTTGATAAAACTCGATCTGTTGCTGAGCTTCCAAGCGTTTTTCATCTAACATCTCTAATTCCTCGAGTCATTTTTGATGATGTTCTTCCGTCGTCATTCCCGTTGCGAGAGCGACACGGAGGGAAGGGATTTGTATTTCCAATGGAAGGACGGCTTCACACCCATATGTTAAGGCATACGGGGTTGTTCCGGTTAGCGTACGGACAGTTGTGCGATAAGCCCATAAGGCTTCGCCGAGTTTGTCGTCCCAATCTCGTTTATTGGTTTTCACCAATTTTGCCAGAATTTTGATGATAGTCTTGTTAAAAGCTTCCACCAATCGTTAGCTGTAGGATTATAAGCAGTCAATGAAACGTCCTTAATCCCGAATTTACCGCAGAATTTGATAAATGCGTTGCTCACGAACTGAGGACCATTATCGTGCACTATTCGCCTTGGAACACCATACCGATATATGATATGATGTTTAATAAACTTGATAACATCACTCGTCTTTACTTCTCTAAGTGGAACTGCTTCTGCCCATTTCGAGAAATAATCGGTGATTGCCAAAATAAAACGGTCCCCTTTAACCGAAGGCGGGAAAATAGGACCTACTATATCCATTCCCCAAGTTTCGAATGGCCATGATGTCGCCGATGGGTGTAAATACTCAGGAGGCTGGTGCATATAATTTGCATGTAACTGACACACTTCACATCGTCGTGCGTAGTCGACTGCGTCTTTTACCATAGTTGGCCAGTAATACCCGATTCTCCTAAGTCGATCATAGAGTTTAGGACCGGGTTGATGTGCACCGCATATCCCATCATGCGCCTCTTTGAGTGCTTGTTCCGCTTCTTTGCCGGAGAGACAACAGAGTAAGAGACCATCGTACGATCGTCGATACAACATTTGCGCTGTGGCGTTGTAGTAAAATCTCGGCGCTCTTCGCCGAATCGATTCCCTTTCTCTTACATCTTCAGGCAATATACCATGTAGGACGTAGTTGATAATGGGGAAATGCCAATCTCGAACTTCGGGTTCAACCCTTGTTGAGTATGCTTCTTTAGCGTTCGAATCGTAGATTGGAACAATAAGCTGGTGAGTCCTCACTATAATTAACTGCTCTGTTTCGGGAGGTTGAGCCAAGGATATAGATAATGCCTCCAATGCGTCTGCGTACGCGTTTTGGAGACGTGGAACATACTCGATGAAAAATCCTTCAAACGAGCTTGCCATCTCGATGGCCACCTGGTGGTATGGAATCAAGTCTTGATTTCTGACTTCATACTCTCCTCGTATCTGATTAACTACCAGTTGAGAATCTCTAAAAGCTTCAAGGTATTCGACCCCCAGCTCTTTGGCAAAATTGAGTCCGATTATCAATGCATTATACTCGGCCACATTATTAGAGCATGGTTTGGTCAATGAGTATGCTCTAGGCAAGACATGCTTTTCCGGGAAAACTAAAACGACCCCCACTCCTGAGGAGATTTTAGAACATCCAGGTGCGCTCGCCACGTTGGTTGCGGGGGAAGCCCCATCGAAGTATAATTGCCACACTTGTTGATGTGATGTGGTATTAACTTCGTGAGTTTCATCTGGCAGATCGTCGTATAATTCGACTACATCCTTCATAGGATTTTCCGCCAGAAGATCACAAATAGCTCGTCCTTTAACTGATTTTTGTTGCTTAAAGTACAAGTCGTATTGCGATAAGAGTAAAGCCCATATGGCTAAACGCCAATTCATGGATGCCGGCTGGGTCATGAATACTCGGATAGGGTTTATGTTGGAAATAACATAAATGGTCTGTCCAACTAAATAATGTTGCATTTTTTGGATTGCAAATACCAAGGCAAGGCATTCTTTCTCGATCATCGGATAACGAGATTCAGCTCCTACCAGTGTGCGACTCAGATAATATACCGCTTGTTCGTGACCGTTATCATCGTCTTGTGCAAGTAATGCACTTAACGAATGGCTCGTCGCTTTGACATAAATCAAAAACGGTCTGCCCGATTTCGGTGCAACGAGAATAGGTGGGTTCGTCAGATATGTTTTAATATCTTCGAACGCCTTTTGGCATGCTTCATCCCAAATGAACGACACGCCTTTCTTCGTGAGTTTAGAGAACGGTTGACATTTTTCGGACAGATTTGATATAAATCGATGGATATATGCCAATTGACCTTGCAATCCTCTGAGTTCTTTAAGATTTCTCGGAGATTGCAGCTTATGTATCGCCTTCACTTTATCAGGATTGATATGAATACCTTTTGTGGTGACGACAAATCCAAGAAATTTACCGCTCGACATTCCGAGGAAGGATTTAGTCGGGTTCATTTTTAGCTGATGGCTCCTCATAAGATCGAACATTGTCTTCAGATCTTTAATGTGGTTGTTTTTATCACGGCTCTTAACGACCAGGTCATTAACGTAGCATTCGACGGTCTTCTGAAGATGATCTTGAAAGATCTTCGTCATGGATCGTTGGTACGTAGCACCGGTGTTCTTCAACCCGAACGGCATAACAGTATAACAAAAGACACCAAGGTGTGTTCTGAATGCTGTATGCTTTTCATCGTTCGGATGCATCTTAATCTGATTATACCCCAAAAATCTATCCATAAATGACATTCTCTCAAACCCGCACGTATTGTCAATGATGACGTCTCTAATGTGTAGAGGAAAATCGTCTTTAGGACAGGCGGTATTCAGATCTCTGAAGTCAATACAAATTCTAATTTTCCCATTCTTTTTAAGAACTGGAATGATATTAGCTAACCAATCAGGGTGTTGTTCTTCTCTGACAAAACCTGAATCGATTAATTTCTTGACTTTAGCTTCTATTACCTCCTTAATTTGTGGACGAAACCGTCTTTGTTGTTGCTTGACAGGTTTAGCATCCGATTTTATATTAAGGCTGTGCATTGCTATGTTTGGGTCGAGTTCCGGCATATCTTCGTAATTCCAAGCAAAAACGTCGATATATTCTCTAACGAGGGAGATTAGTTCCTCTTTTTTATCCGGTGGAAGATCACCGCTAATAAATATAGGTTTCGGAGTAGCTTCGTCACCCATATTAATTTGGATTACCTTATCCTCCGTAGGAGGTTCTCTTTGCTCAAATCGATCGCCATATTGGATGTTCATGTAATGCATCCATGGATCTTCCCAAATAGGCAACTGATCGTCTCCTTCGGTCGTGGAAGGATCAATTGTCGCCATGTTCGACATTAAAGCTTTGAATTTCTCTCTAATGCTCACGTCAGAGTTCCACATTAAAGTATCGGATGAATGCCCGCTCTCATTTCTCATTTGGCTAATAATCTGTTGGCAATATTCATCATCAGATGACGAAGCATAACCTAGACCTCTTTTATGAGTGTAATAATTATCCGGTTTTCCTTTAGGTACATAGGTAGGACGGGGGGGGGGGGGGGAGAACCCGGACACCTTGACCAAAATGAAGACCTTCACCTAGCGAGAGGTCATAGCCTTGCCTTCTCATATAACCGTTTGCTTGTGAACTATACCGAGAGAAATGTCGCCCCGGCTCTTCATCATCTGAGTTGCTGTCCAAGAAAAGATCAGGAGTTAGGGATGGATCCCCTTTTCTAAAGATTATTTCTTTCTCACCCCCTGTCTTTGCGGGTAGGATTACCGTTGTCTCGACTGAATTTTGCAGATATTTCGTCGTTATGCAAGACGAACGAAGTGACATGTGTAGATTAGGATAGTCATACAATTCTTGCATTACATTATCAAGACAAGGCGAGTACTCTAAATCATCCTTTATTATTTCATCGGCAAGTTGCCAGTTACAACTTTCGTCCGACGATTCATCACCGTCAAGATCGATTACAAGAGGTTTAATGTCATTTAGTACAAGACCTTCACTATAATCGAGCCCGGCTTCGGTATCAGCTTCTTCTCCGCTGTCTGTGCCATGGGCCGATGGTTCAGTATCGGACTCAGCACCATAAAGAAGGGAGTCAGTAAAGTAATTTTCTAACCCCTTGAATGGTTGCTTATCCGCGACCACCGTCTTGACCTCCTCATTAGTGTCGACATACTTCAAACACTGATGGAGGGTGGAGGGAACTATAAGATTACCGTAGATCCATGGGCAACCCAACAGTCAGTTATAGGAAGTCTCCGCATCGATCACATAGCAGGTGACTTCAGACTTCAAATCTCCGAGTTGACACTTCACCCGGATTTTTCCCAACGGTCTTGACCCACTAGTATTGAATCCGTAGATGACCATTCCTATGGAGGCTAACTTGCTGGCGGGAATTCCGAGATGGTACATCAACCGAAGTGGCATGATGCTAACAGCGGAACCTGGATCGACTTGAATCCGGTTGACAACGCTCGAACCAATATATCCAGTAAAATATAATGGTCTATCATGCTTCGAATTCCTGACTTGCATATCTTCTTTTGTGAAAGAAATGCAAGGAAATTTGGTGGCTGCCAGATTGCAATGCTGTACTAACGATTCTAACTTTTCAGGAGTTGGCTTGATCTGAGTGAGGAATACCTCAGAATCAGCCAAGGCTTCTTGTAAAGCTTCCCTGGTTTCTTTCGAGAGGCGTAACAACTTATATAGCGTGATCCTTGCTGGGATATTGACTAACTGAGTCATGACGTCGAAGTGGTATGGAGTATTCGAGCTTTCCGGTTTGTCTCGTCCAATCGGTCGATTGAAACGAGGCTGCTTCGGAAGTTGAACTTCTTTAGGTTGAGGTTCCTTCTCCATCTGCTTAACAACTTTCTGAGGTTTCTCGGTTACTATGGGTGGGGTTGTAACCACCCCCAGTTCTGCAAGCGTTTTAGCGTTTGGATTAGAAGTTTTAGGATACTGATAATGGTATTCATTTCCACCCCTTGTAGCCAAAGACTCTTGCTCTTCTTCAGAAGACGGTAAAGCTGGAATTTCTTCATCGTCCTTCTCAGGAATCGCCGAGGCCCCGTAACAAGACTTCTTTTTTCCCTTGCCTTTCAATTTCTTCTTCAACGTAGATGTCGTCCACTGTTCATCTTCAAGCAAATTTGGATGAACCTAAAGGATTTTGCCGTTAGGGGTCGTGTGTGATACAAGTCCCTTTTGGCGCTGTTTATGAGGGTCATCGTTGATGGTTTGCATCTTGACCTTTGATACTGGCTCAGTTTGAAACCAGGACAAAGGAACCGATCCGAAGCTAATAGAGACCGCATTTGCACCTACTTTCTTCTCCTTTGGCTTTGGCGTCATAATACCGACATCAATTAAGGTTTGTATTTTTTCTTTCAAGACATAACATGCCTTAGTGGGATGGTGGACCCTCCTGTGATATGCATAATTTTTTAGGTCATTAGTCTTCTTCGCTTCTTCTTGGTTTGTGATCGGTGGAAGCTTAATCTTATTGTTATCCAGCAAATATTTAAAGATGACCGGAACTTCATCATCTTTGAATGAATACTCCTTCGGGAATCTGGGCTCCGAGGTTTTAAACTGCTTCTGAGGCTGTTGATTTTGATTTTGTGCCAACTGGAAGGATGACTGCTGCGGTTGTTGTTGCGGCGGCTGTTGTGACGTTCGATGCGCGTCCACAGCGGCTACGGACCCTCTTCCTCTGCCTCGAGGGTTAAAGTTTTGTTTTTGATTATTGGCTGGTGGCTGACTCCTCTCTAAATTCCTTCTCTTGAGAAACCGTTCAGCTTGCTCACCTCTCACTTTCAACTCCTTCCAAGTTTTAGAGGGTACAACTCCCATGACCTCTAATACATCCAACGACAAGTTATTGTAACATGTTTGTAGGATGAACTCTTCTGTGAGCGGATCTCTGCAGTTTACCGCTTTGTTCCAGAATCGTTTAACGAAGACGTTAACCGATTCTCCACCTTTCTGCTTCTCGTCCAGCAGGGTACCAATAGAAACCTCTATGTCGTCGTTGAAGAAATTGGTGAGGAACAATTCTTCCATATCTCCCCAGCTAGTGATGCTTCCGGGTTTCAAGCGTCGGTACCAATCGAAGGTAGGCCCACGGAGGGTTCCTACGAATGACCGAACCATCAGGGCTTCATTTCCTGATATCGCGTCGAGATGTAACTTGAAATAAATCAAGTGCTGAGTTGGTGAACCCCTGCCATCAAAAGGAGTAAAGTTAATCAAATTAAATTTTGGGGGATAAGGAATCAAATCCCACTCCCTTGGGTACGGGTATGGAATGCCCGTCTTCTTCACTTCTTGTGCCGTCATCAGAGCATTGACTTTGCTCTCGAGATCTTGCATCTTCTTGTCTTCTTCCTCACCCCTCTTCAAGTAAATCTGAGGAGGTTGAGTAGATGTTTTAGTCGGACCGCTTCCGGAATTATCTTTATCGGGAGGAGAATCGGCGAAGATAGTCTCGTCTTCTTCAGTATCGACCTCAGTTATACGTACAGGTATAGCGTTACGCTGGCTGGATTCTGCCTTTTGGCTTGATTCCGGTGGGTGCTGCTGAGCCTGTAAATCTCGCATCTGCTGCATGGTCAACTCCATTTCGGTTTTGATCTCAGCTCTAATTTCTTCGCGTTGTTTGGCTAACGCTTCCTGCAGTATCTGAGCCAATTGATCTGGCGTGATTGCAAAAGATTCTCTGGCTCGCCCGACACTAGACGTGGTTCCGAACAAGTATCTGATAGTTCTTCATCTGAAGATAGCCCCTCGTGCATTCTTTTATAGTCTCGACGTCGGTTGGCCCTTCGTTGTAACCGCGACATCCTTTGAGAAAGACCCTGCTCAACTCTCCCTTCTGAAGAAAAATCAGGGTCAGGGTTGACTAATTGTTGTTTTCCTCTGCCGGTCATATTAATGGTGACCTCAGGGAATTCATCTCGTTAAATTGCCGTCTTCTTCTTATTGAAACGCCTCATTTTGGATTTTGACGCTCCGGTCGAAAGTCTTTGAAATACGGAAACACGTTTTACCCTAGCTTCTGAGCAACTGCATTCCGTCAATACTGCTTTAATAAGTCTCTCGCAAGCGTAATGAGACACATCTTCTCGGACAATTCTCTTTCGTGATTTGTTATTTTGATAGTACAGCTCATCATTATTGTGATTTGAGCAACCTATCTTTTATTTGGGAACCTTGTTAACATGCACAGGACGATTATTTGTCGTTTCTGGGCGATCCAAGGTTAAATTTTTAAATACACTCCCATGCGGGCGTGGAGTCTTCATAGGTCCTAAACGAGAATGAACTGGTATTCTCTCGTTTTGGACTAGAGTAATTCTGACAGGAGGGTGTTTACGACCCCCTGTATAAGAGACCACTAAGGGTCTATTTGCTGGACTTGGGTTTTCTTTGACTGGGGCTTGTTAGCCTTCTTATTTTGATGATGTTTAACAAACAATTTACCACTAATGTTGTTTGTCTAGTGTTTGTGTTTTCGTATTTATTCTAGGCAAACAACGTGTTGGAGGATGGATGGAATAGAGCTTCAACGATGATATCCAAAGGAGGTTGGCGGAATGTCGGGTTGAAGCAACGTCAATTCAAGTTAAAGATCCAATTACAAGCTTCATCCGCAACGTGTACCAAGTTGAGCTCAATGAAGATCAAGATCAAGCTTGGGTAATCTAGTTTAGATTTATATTATGTGTGTTAGATACTCTAAGCTCAATATAATATACACACACATTTTATTATTTTCTTCGTATATATATATAGTTATATATATATACACAAGTTTTGGTTTCTATCATATATATAGTTTTATATATATACATACATAGTTTTGAGTTTTCATGTTTATAAATATGAAATCATATATTTCATATTTACTATTGTGTTTTTGAAAACATTGCATATAATATGTAATTTTGTGAAAATATTATCTTATTAGTTTATAGACTTCAATATCAGTTTATACATGTTTCTCTAAGTCTATAAAAACATTTCACAAAGTTTCAAAAGTTGGTTTATGTCAAAACATCAAAATTCAAGTATCTCATATTTTCATGTTTTAGACTAGTTTGTAAAATGATGATATTTTTCATTTGGGAAGTCCTTTTTGGAAACTAGTCGTTGTAGCATGTTTATTATCATGTCTACAATCATTCCCCAAAGTTTTACATTTTTTGAAATTTATTTGATATTTTTAAACAGGGTTTTCAAATCAGAAAAACAGTTTTCAAAATCAGATTTTCATGTATCAGATTTTGGTCGACCGATCCGATCGACCGCTCATTTGATCTTTCGTCAGCATGCAGTAGAGAGTTGGTCGGTCGACCGGTCCGGTCGACCGCGAGCTCCAACGGTCGCCCCCACCGGGCGACCCACGACTGTCCAGAACAGTTCCTCGAATATTTCGTTCTTCGCGGTCGACCGCGAATATTTTCGGTCGACCGCCAATAGATCCGTTAGACACTAACGGCTATTTTTCTGAGCTGTCTTCTGGGGACTTTTCTGTCATTTGTTTTGGGATTTTGGCTGAGATTTTTAGAGGGTATAAATACCCCATTGCTGATCTTTTTGTTTGACTAATGAAAAGAAGTTTTTAACAAGGGTTTTAAAAAGAGTTTAAGTGTGGTTTTACCGTTTGTTTAATATTGGGTTTCTGTTTACAAAGGAGGAAGTCTTCATTACAGATTGAGGGATTCTTTCTCAATCTTCTTCATCATCTTCTTTGTGTTTTAGAGAAGTTTTTCTAAACTCAAACTCTACCTTTACATTTATATACTTGCTTGATTATCATTGCTCTTAAGCTAGATTTTATATTTGAGTTTAGTTGAATTGATTTTATTTACTCATTGTTACACACACCCACATTAAGCTTTTAGTATTTACATACATAATATAATTGGATGGTGAGAGTTTGTAACTTTGAGTTGTGCTTAATTGAGTTCTCACATTGTTAGAGAGAACAATCATTTGTTATATTGTGCTTAATCGTGAGATCACTTTGTAATACACTTGTACACCGAGTGACGAGTGTGTGGTGAGAGTCGGGGATCGTTCCAAGAGGAGTGGCGTCGGTTGACGAGCCTAGGGAGAGGTTGTAACCGAGCACTTGAGGGAGACACGGCTAGGTCCAACACTTTTGTGGGTGTAGAGTGTGATTGCAAGAGTGTCAATTGTAAAGTTTTCGGTTAGCTAGAAAACCGAGTATGAGGTGTAAACGTTATTCGGGTGAACGTAGAAAACCCGGTTGTGATAGTGGAGTATCTCCTCGATGTGAGGAGCGGGGACGTAGGTCGTGGGGACCGAACCTCGTAAACATATCCTTTGTTTGTGATTGCATTGGCGCACTTGTTTTCATGTTCATATCTTACATCGCCATTGTGTATTGCTTGTTGATCATTTTGCCCTATCACATTTGTAGTTAAATTGTTTACCCCTTGTTTTAGTTTATATATCCTTGCATATATATTTTCATCATATAGGATATATCTCATTATTCATATTGCTTATCCTAGCTTATATAGTTGTTATATTTCATACTTGCTAGGATAACTTACTAATTATTTTAATTGGCATTTAATCAGATTAGATTAGCATAAGACCCTAATCACCCCCCCTCTAGGGTCTAACAGGGCTTTGCCTCAATCGTCAGCCGAAGTACCGAGGTGATCCGCCATAGTGATCTTGAATTTGGATAAATCTGGGCTCACCCAGGGTTTCACTGGTGATGCGGTAGACGCTGCTGTTGTAGTAGAAGGGACAGGATCGGGCGTCAATGGAACTGCAGATGTGACCTTGCGATGGCCAAATGAAGTGCCGCGGCAGTCATAACTGTCGCGGTTGAGAAAAGTGCCGCGGTAGCCATGACTACCGCGGTCGAATAAATTGCTGCGATAGTATAGGCTGCCGCGGTTAGAGATTGCATCCTCCTGTAACTTTTGGGCACCTTCGGTTTTGGGAACCCAAATTTCGCAGTTCTTCGGTGGTTTTTTAGACACCATTCCCTTCTTGTTTCTCTGAGCTTGTTGACGAAGTGCACGGGCACGAGCGGCCTTTACTTGATGCCTTTGTATTCATTCCTTAAGGGTTGAACGAGCCCTTTTGATGAGGGTCCACTCCTCTGTCGTAAGCTGTGCAGAAATGTGATTATTTTGCCTTTGAGGCAACTGAACCATCTTCTGGTTCTTCGACTTTAGGTCCGTATAATAATGGACCCCGTCAGTCTGTTGTAAGGCCTTGGCCAATTGACGAGCACAGCGCTGGCGCTGTCTCTGACGAGCCCTCTTCGTCAGCACTGGTGAGCTATTCATCAGCGACTCCTTAATGGGTGTGGAGTCGTTTGGAGCAGGGACGTCGCAGGAAGATTCCTTAGCAACAATATGGCAAGAATCTTTACCTGCGGCCTTCATTGGTGTTGCAAGACTTGAAATTTAGGATGATTTTGAGGATGAGGATGACAAGTACTCCTCGAATTTTGCTTGATCGAATTCGTATTCGATCTCTTCACTGACGATGATCTTGATCGGCTGCGACACTGCGGCTTCGGCAGCGAGGCCGCTGGCTCCCACTGTGGTCGCCAGTTTGTTTTCAGCGAAAGTCATTTCCATTGCAGGTTCCATTAAACTTCGATCGTTTACAAAAGGTTACAATGAAAAATAAACAAAAATTACAACTTTCGAGAAAATAACACAGAAATCGTTTATCGAGTTCTGTTTTGTGGGACTTTGCCTGTGCCGGGAGTGCTTTGGCTCGTGGACCACCGATTCGTAGATCGTGAGGTTGTTTAGAGATCCTTCCTTCGTTTATCGAAGTAGGGATTTGCAGCGAATATCTTATCGATGTAAGATGTTCACTCTTCCAAAGATCAAGTCTGAGCTTAAATCTCTAGGAATCACCAAACACTATTTATGAAGGGTGAAAATTCTCTCTTTCTTCCTCAAAATCACCAAAAGCTCAAGCCTTTTCTGCTCCAATATGCTCTCTGTCCTTTATTTCGTATCTAGGGAGGTATTTATAGGGGTAGGAGTGCACCACAGTGGAAATGGGGGCGAAACAACTGACCAGACAACTGTTCCTTGGCCGCGATAGCCAACACTGCCGCGGCTGTTGGCGCGGCAGCATGGACTGCCGTGGCCAAAGGGGCAGTTATAACCACGTTCCATCGTGTTTAAAACTGTTCCCCCACGACCTTTAACCACCTTCTTTCGTGGTTCAACTGCTTTTCCACGTCAGCACACGTTCTATTTCAGATATTCTGCCACGTGGACTTCAAGAAATCATTGTATAACTGCTTGGTAACTGCTTGTGGCACTCCTGTAACATGCGCGCCACCATAGACTGCCGCGCTTTAGACGCGCCACCTTGGGCTGCCGCGCCTAAGGCGCGCCACCTTAGGCTGCCGTGCCTAAGGCGCGCCACCTTGGCTGTCGCGGCTAAGGCATGCCACCTTGGCTGCCGCGGCTAAGGCATGTCACCCTGGGTTGTTTGTTGGTGCATTGATCGTTGTATATACACTGTTCTTCTCTCATCCTTGAGTTGTATTTGGATATCTATGAGCATTTTTTGACGCCTACAGGGTCTTCGTCCTCTTTCGTGGTCTACTTCCCCATCATAAGGTTGAGACTGTTGTTGGGCTCTGTCATCCCCGAGACTTCTTTCGGACCTTGATCTATCATGTACTCCTTCTTCTTTAACCCTCTTGGCTTGAGATGAGGATACTTCTCCCAACACTGATCAGCTATGTGCCCTATCTTCTCGCAATGACTACAAATCAGCCATGTCTTCCTTGGATCACCCTTCTTCTTCTCCTCCTCCTCAGATTGAGAACCACTAGACTCACCTCCCGTCTGTTTTGAGTCTCCCTTAACCTCGTTGCCCTTCTTTTGCTTGCCCTTGAGGGCAATAGCCTTCACGCTCGCCTCTGCAATTGATTCCACCGTGAATAGCTTCATCTCCTTTCGGATGTAATCGCTCAATCCCTCCATATACTTCATAAACACGGAATATTCCTCTGTCGTAATGTTGAGGACCATCGCCTGCTACTGGAACTCCGTAGTGTATTCTTGAACGGTTTGATTGACCCTTTGGCGCAAGCCGTACCACTTGTACTAACGTTCTTCAAAGAATCCCACCAGGTAGAACTGCTTTCTCAGTAACTCCTTGAACTTGTTCCACGACACCGCCTTCTTCTCCTGCTTGCAGTAGGATTTCCACCACGTCAACGCGTGTCCTGAAAGCTTCAAAGTCGCGAACACAATCTTCTCTTTCGACGAATAGCCATAAAGAGTAAAATACGTCTCCATCCGCTCGATCCAGTCATCAAGTCTCTCGACGTCAACACTCCCATCATAAACAGGAATTTCCACCTTGAAGTCAATCTTCAGGTTCTGATAAGAATTCTTACCCCCTTGATGCAATGCAGTCTTAACGGTCTCATCCTCCTCGTTGGAATCTGAATCTACTCTCTCCACATTGGACTCAACAATTTTCTTCGAAGAAGATTCACCTTGTTTGCCACCTCCATGGATAAGACTGACGAGTTGTGTGAGAGTCGAACCTATTGTCTCGATCTGCTTCTCCAATGCATCAATCCTTGCTGAATTGTCTCCTTCAGCTATCTTCTTCTTCCTTAAAACCTCGACTCCTTCCAATAAAATAAGGATCTTGCCAAGCTTCTTATATTAGGACCGAGTAAGGACCATACACAGGATGCCCCTTCACCGGATCTGATGCTCTGATACCAACTTGATACGTGTTGCCGTGTGAGCACCTTTGATCGTGGAATTATCAAAGGTGGTGTATGTGGAAAAATTGCAATGAAGAGAACAAAAGAAAATTGACTTGTATTCTTTTGATTCCGATTACAACTTGATTACAAAAGAGAAGAAAACGAATTTGGTTTTCTCCTTTGTTTAAAACTGGGTCCTTCTTGGTAGCGATGGAATGCCTCCTTCGATTGCTCGCGTCGAAATTGCTCTCCGTTGACGATCTGACCGTCCTATTTCGTGGGAACGATGAACTTCTGTGGAAAAGGTTATGAATAACTCTTCAACGAGTTTTTAAGAACTCTGAACGAGTTAGAACTATATTAATAGAGTTGTTAGAACCGAAAATTCGGTTAATGATCAAGCTGTTATTCTGTTGTTGAAGAATCCTCTCAGATTTGATCTTCTGAGATCGATTCAAAAATCCTATCTTCAAGGATTTCACTGCTGCTGTTGCTGAACCGCCAAAGCTGAGTGGTTTTTTGATCCTAAAGATCTCCCCCTGATCTGATTATCTCTAAATCTGATCCTCCCAGAGCCAGCCTCAGCTGTTCTTCCGTTTAGACTCTGAAAATCCAATCTCCAGAATCCAACCCTTGATTCCTTGGGTTCGTTGAGTTTTTATAGGGGGATTAGGGGTGTAACCGCCTCCTAAATCCGCTCCTACGTGAGCGTGATTTCCTCAGATCGTGGGAAAACAGTTCTGAAACCGTTCGACTCGTGTTTGAACAAGTCAAACGCCCAATCTGGTGTTCAGAACCTAACTTCGTATCTTAGGATTGAGACGCGAGGTTGGGTGTTGGCTGAACATTGATGAACGCGAGGGTCACTCACGTTTTGGCTTATTGCTTGCTTGGAAACGCGGGGGTCAGAGTGGTTTGAACCCCCCACGAACGCGAGGGTTGCTCACGTTTGATTTGTGACTTGGAAACGCGGGAATCGCCTGCACTTCCAGAATTGTAACGCGGGGATGACTTCCGTGTTTTAGAAGGAGCTAGTTGACTTGTAACTTCTTCTGTAAGGTGTTGAAAGGACCGTTGTTCAGTAATCCTCGCTTGAGTTATTGTGGGGTGTGAAAGTCGTCAGATTGTAACTCTCACAGTTGATTGTAAAGACCGCTGAATAGAGTTTTCATCAGCTGTTGGAAGTGTCGTTGAATTGTAACCCTTCTCGATCTGTGTGAAAAGTCCTCTATTTGCAGTTTTCGCTTATCGACCCGAGAACTATTTGATTGTAGCTTTCGTTGTTGGAACTTGTCGGGAATCAACATCCATAGTGTCTTTTAGACGAATATTTGCCCACAGCTCTCTACCAAGCAACTCACCAACTAAGTCCAACCTTTTATTTCTGAAATCATTCCACTGCTCATCAGCATCTCTAATAGTTGCTAATATAATATTGGTCATGTTGTTCTCGCAACCATCAAGATCAATCATCTCAAACATGAGGTCGTGTTTGTAGCGATTACAATGCTGCGGATGTAATGATTTAGAAATCTCTTTTATTTCGATCGCAAGGATGAATTCTGCTTCTTGATTCGAAGGAACCATTGCCTTGTAATCTCATAGGGATCAGCTATCTATTGAAATTTTTAGACAGCCTACAGAACCCCCTCCAAAGTTTTCGAAAGTTCGCGGTTGACTAGGACGAATTTTCGGAATACTTTGGATCCCAAAATTTGCTTCTACCCATCTGATAGACTCCTCAACGGAGTCGCCTATCGCTTTTTGATTTTGATGATTTTGGTGGTTGACCTCAATTGAACTCTGCACTTGGGAGTTTAAACGCGCAGGTGAGCTTCGCATTTGGAATTTTAACCGACCCGAACACGAGGGTCGAGTTTGGGCGGGATTCTGACCTCGAATCCCGTCTGTTAAGATTTAACAGCTCACGGCTGTCTATAAATAGACCGCTGGAGGTCAAATCAAGAGTCATTCGACTCTTCTTGAAATTCTAACGAAAAATTTTCGTTCTCATCTCTGGCGAAAAGAACTGTTCCTCTTCTCCTTTGACGAGAATCCATGGCACACAAAAGGACCGTCTCTCGCCCTTCCAGATCCGACGCCGCCACGGCTCAGGGGTCATCGCCGTCGGCCGGTGGTGCTGCTGCTCCGACGACCGTGCCGCCCTCACTTTCTTCGATTGGCGGTGAGTACGACCTCCGTGGTCATTAAACTTGCTTCGGCAAGTTTTGATCTTTGGATCAACGAGGAAACTCGTTTCGATAACGCGGGGTTCGACTCCGTCGTTTGGTATTTTTGACGAGGGGCTCGACCTCCGCGTCATACATTATTGATGCGAGGTTCGACCTTCGCGTCTGAACTTTGTTGACGCGAGGCTCGACCTTCGCGTCTGAACTTTGTTGACGCGAGGCTTGACCTTCGCGTCTGAACTTTGTTGACGCGAGGCTCGACCTTCGCGTCTTGAATCAAGTTTAACCTCTGTGTCTGAGATCTAACTTTTTCCTTTGCTTTTTGCAGTGCGTCATACTGCTGAGCCTCTTCCCTTTCGCCATCATTTTGGACATGAAGGTGGTGTGGACATGAACATGACCTTCAACCTTCGTGAGGAGCTACCAGTTTTCCGAATCAAGGATAAGAATCGCGCGGAATTGATCACCCAGGCTTCTCCCGAAACTCTTAGGATTTTGGTTACGGATGCTCGATTTGAGAACCCGAGCCGTAATCCAATAGTTAAGCCTGCGTTCCTCTTTGGAGATTACGTTGACTTTGAGGACAGCACTGCTTATGATGGGGATTACAAATGGTTGCAGAAAGTTGGTGAACGCAACCTTTTCTTGCCTAACATGGAGAGGATGTTCCCCATGTCATACTTCCAGTGCGCTTCCATTCCAAGGCGAATGGAGTGGCCTCTGGTTAAAGATCAGGATGGAGTTGCTCTCGGGACCCTCACTTTTCAAGGGGTCCGCACAGCTAGTTACAACCGATTAGTGACCTCTTTACGGCCGAGACTGTTTGCCAAGGAATACCCTATGGGTGAAGTGGCTAGCCCTGCAGACACCTTTGCCAAGAGATTTTTGACAAGGAAAGGAGAATTTCCCGCGCAAGGGTTTAGAACTCCTGGCTGGGTTCATTCTCCGGTGACAGGATGGTGGACCCGGATGACTAAATTCGTTTTGGACGAATTGGACGCGCCTCTCGCTCAAGCTGGTTTGAAGATTCCGGTACGGGCCACCAAGTTCGGGATTGTTCAGAGCCACTTTCATTTCTTCTCCATGTTGGAGAAGTATAATCCTGAAACTTGTACTTTCTTCACCCCTGTGGGGGAATTAGGCTTCGCTCTTCACGAGATGCATGAAGTCTCGGGTCTTCTTCTTGGGGACTTACCGTACGAAGAGTTTGTTCCGGGATCTGCGGAACTTAAAATTTTAAAGAAGACCAACCCCGACATTTATGGCACCCTCTGGGAAGTAATGTGTCACTTCCACATTTGTATGCAACAGATGGGGGCCCAAGGGAGCGGTATTAAGCAAGTGTCCTGGGCAGAATACTTATTCCAGAACTTGGCCCATAAGGGAGGCTTAGTGACCAGAATATCTGCCAGCACTTTGGAGGAAGTTCAGGCACGAATTGATGATGCCACTTCCCACTACACTAATGAGGCCAAGGAGGATGTTTTCCCGGCCTGTACGGAGTTTGAAAGCTTCCATTATCAAGCTCTGATTCTAATTTCGGACACGGCACTGTTGGCTGGATATTTGATGCTATGGCTCAAGCGTTGCGTTGTTCCTACCAGGCCGATCGATGCTCTTGCGGTCGAGGTGATCTACCCTGCGGTTCTCCTGGCACATGGGAAACCATTGAATCTGTTGTACGCCATGGTGGGCCGTTTGCAGAATGGACTGTCGGAGTTGGCCTTGGAATTTACTAATGTTATCGAGGTAGAGTCTGGAGGTCACACAGCTTTCAAAACTCCCAATCCCCGGATACCATTGCCATATACCTATCTGATGGCTTGGTATGTGCTCCACTGCCCTCCCATAATGAGTGCGGCCTCTCCTCCAGGGGACTCGTTCATCCCGTTTGTGCAACGATTAGAATCTGCAAAATGGGAAGGGGGATACATGGTTAGAATTCGACAGATTTTGTCGTGGGACACCCATTACTACATATGGCGTTGTTTCCCCGATTTTGAAGTCGGCGCTTATGGAGCAGAATATTAGTACGTAGCCGGTCCTAACGGATTCACCCAGCTGAGCGGGGGTGTTTTCCATTGGTTGCTCTCTATCAGGTTGGGCTACTTGATCTTCCGACAAGGCGCTCAGTGCTTCCTCGAGCCTTACCAGCCCTATAGGTTTGCTCGCCAATTTGGGTACGATCAGTTGTATGTTGGGAACCCTCGTCCTCAACTCTCAGCTGTGGTCAACTTATATGAAGGGGCCAGGGCTTGGTATTACTCTGTGGCAGGTTGTACCAAAACGACCTTCAGACTCCCCACAAAACACCCAACTCTTATACCTCCCTGAATTTCTGTAATTGGTATTACGCTGCTTCTCAGACTCCCAATTACAACTTAAATACATCTTGCCTGAAAGATATTAGGCATATGTATGCTTCAAGGAGGGGATCGAAGACATCCCGATTGAGAGGGATTGATGAGTTCCTATCCATTGAAAGTCAGCCTGCTGGACAGGAAGAAGAACAAACAGCTGAGCCCGTTCTCGGAGAAGGGCAACAAGTAGTTGAGCCTCCCACCACGAGAGCAGTGGGGAAAAGAAAGCTCTCTGCAGATGACGCCGGTCGATATGAGAAGCAGATCCGCCGGAAGTTGATAGTTGACTCTCCTCCTCGCAAGGGCCAGCAAAAATCCAAGTTGATGGCCGATGCTATCAAAGCTGCTGAAGATGAAGACCAACAGGAATCTTCAGTCAAAGGCCTGCCACATAGAGCTGGACTTCGTTCTCATGGTCCAGCCTTATCAAGTGAGGCTTCTTCTTACCATCCCCCCGAAGACGAAGAGGACGAGTTAATGGCTGCAGATGCTGAATCTGCCCCAGTGATGGACCTTCCTAGGTCTCCTGCCTTAGAACCAAGGGATCTTGAAGGAAATTTATCCTCTCCTCCTTTAGTACTAATGCCGCAACCTGGTGATTTGGTTCCTAGTCCTACAACGGGACTTATGACTAAACCAGCTGCCGACACAGATCTTCCTGAACCTTCCGCTACCCGGGATGATGAGGAGCGAGTTGACTATGAAGGCTCTTCGATTGGTGATGGAGCTGACGAAGATAGAGGTGGTGAGGATGCTGAAGTTAGCAACTTGCCAGGTAATGATGTGGAAGATGAGGAACATAATTCTATGGACGACATAACCATTTTTGACGATGCTCCCAAGGCTCCATCTGATAAAGCATCTGGATATACTCCTTTTTATCTCACCGGTAAGCTTAGTTTGTTTCGACTTATTCCGCATGCTTTTTCCGCGTTCCGACCGTTTTTTCGTGCAGGTTCGCCTACCTCTGGGACTACTTCTGCTGCTCCTTTAGAGCAAGAACCTGCGCCGGCGTCGACTCCTTTACCAGAACAACATTTACCTGGCTTATCCGAGGCAACTGCTTCGCCTACAGCATTGCCTGAGACCACTGTAGTGACTCCTCCTCAGGAACAGCAGCTTGAGCCAGTGTCAGCCTCTTTGTAGGGACAAGCTTTGCATGACTCTTCTACGGTAGAAGCTTCACCGAAAGCGGTGATGAAGATCTCACTCACTCCAACAGAGGCTGGGCCAAGCTCATCTCAAGCAAAGGCATTGATGGCTTTGACCTCAAGTCCTTCGCAACTGAACATTTCAATTGCTTCTGTAGCTTCGGCACCTGGATCGCCCACTAGCCATCATCTTAACGCACCAATCTCAGCTGCTGAAGGGGTATCTTCGGGTGCAGTTTGCAGTCTCGCTAATGCACCTAAATTCCTTCAAATCTCTTTAGTGTATCTAAACAGTCTTGCGAAGACGGTGGTTGAGTCCCTGATGAATGGTCAAGGAACTTTGAATTCCTTTCGACCTCTTCTGGAGGTGGGCTTAAACGGGGTCAGGAGCGTGGGCGAAACTCAATGGTTCGAGCGCTGCTCAGAGATTATCCTTCGTTTGGAGGAGAAATTACAACACTTCGAGACCATGGGTCATAGTGACCTTCAGCCGCAAATTATGTCAACTCTGGCTAGTCTTCAGGTTGCTGAAGTGATACACCGAGAAACACCAGAACGGGACTTAGCTGAAAAAGAGCGCCAGGTTGCGGAGCTTCATGAGCGTAATATTCAGAAGCGAGAAGAACTAGAACGCTCGACTACTTCTCTGAATTCGCTTCGTGATAGACTCGTCGAAGCTGAAGCTGAAGTCTTACGCTTAAAGGCTGAAGTTTCTCGCGAAGAAAATGTTGTTAATATCCTCAGTACCCAGAATGCAAACGGTACTTTGGAATATCATTCGCAGGTCCAAGCCCTGGAGCAGGCCAGGAATGAAGTAGCAGCCATTATCATACCAAGTGCGGATGAACTCCGAGCCAAGGCTGAAGCTATAGTGCGAGCTAATCACGAGAAAGAATTAGCTGAGCTCAAGACTCAACTCACAGCTTTTGATTTGATGTGTGAGTGAACTTGTTTTTTTTTTGTAAGGTTCTTTTGATAAGAACAAGTTTGTCTTGTATCACTTTCTTTTGGCTTTTGAATAAAAAAGTGATATTGATCCTTTAGTGTCCCTTGCATTTATCATGTCTTGATTTTAAACAACGAATCACGAGGAATACTCGAAAATTTTCTATTGTAAGATAACTCTAGAAAATTTTCAACTGCTGGGGACAAATATTTGATTATTCTCCCAGAATCAAGTTGCAAAGCAGAATCCTTCCCGTGTTATTTTGGTTTTAAACACTGAAAGAAGTCTATAAATGCCAGAGACGTAGTTCTGACTTGGTAAGGGGAATATTGCGATAAGTTGATTTTGTCAGAGGTGTAATTTTAACGTGACAGGGAAAATATTGCGATCAGGGCAATTTTAGGGGACTTATTGTTCTATTGATGAGAATCGATAAGTTGATTTTGTCAGAGGTGTGAGGTTAACGTGACATGAGAAATATTGCGATCAGGGCAATTTTAGGGGACTTATCATTCTATTGATGAGAATCGATAAGTTGATTTTGTCAGAGGTGTGAGGTTAACGAGACATGAGAAACATTGCGATCAGGGCAATTTTGAGGACTTATCGTTCTATTGAAGAGAGTCGATAAGTTGATTTTGTCAGAGGTGTAATTTTAATGTGACATTTATGGGGAAAGAATATTGTAGCATCTCACTGAGGAGAACTGCTAAGTGTTTTATCACCAGGGTGACGAATTGTATCACTTATGATTTGAACAAGATCCCACTGAAACGAATTGGGTCAATTGGTTATTTGATATTCCGTTGAGGAGAGTTAATCAATTAACCAGGATTTGGATAATTTTGGAGATTTATCGTTCTATTGATGAGAATCGATAAACAGATATTTGTAGAGGAATTGTAGTCATATTGGTAGTGATAATAACTAAATTCAATCTCTGTTAGGGTGATGACCATCTGAGGTGTAATATTAACCTGATGAGTTGAGGAGATACAGAGTTTTAAACGCACTCTGTTGAAAGAATCCATGAACTTAGAGGATAAGTATCAAGGATGGGTTCTTCATTTAGAAGAGTTACAACGCGAAGGTGACTCTTGCGTTTGAGGTATGAAACGCGAGGTTAAAAACCTTCATAACGCTGGTCTGAGCCTAGCGTTTGAACGTGGGGGTGAACTCCGCGTTGAGATTAAAGTCTTAACTGACTTTATCCAAAAACATAAAAGGTTTACGTTTTAAAATATAAAATGGTTGGGATTCTTTTAGAGTCCCGAACCATCTTAACAGCTTGATAGCTGTTATAAATAGACCTGAGTGGTCACGTCAAGAGTCATTCGACTCTTTCCACTTTCGGCCATTTCCAAGAACGAGAAATCTCGTTTGATTTTGGTGAAATTTCGGACGAACTTCGTCTCTTTCGTTCAAGAGCATTTCTTCCGATCGACTGCATCAATGGCGCCTCGAAGAGTAGGCTCGAGCTCCAAGAAAGTCGTCAGATCAACTTCCGAAACGCCGTCGGCTGAGGACGCCGGCGGTGTTCTTGTTCGTGCGGGAACATCGTCGTCGTCTCCGCCGTCGCAGGGGCCTCCCTGTCGTGGTGAGTGCTGACCGAAATAACTTGCTTTGGCAAGTTTTCTAAAAACCTTAGATGGGTTTTTGATAACGAGGAAGATGACTCGTTTTAACTCGAAGAAAATGCGGAGTTGGGACTCCATGTGAGTCTTGACCCTCGTGTTCAAATTTTTCAACACGAGGTTCGACCCTCGCGTTTTGGGTTTCTGACGCGGGGCTCGACCCTCGCGTTGGAGATTTTGACATGAGACTTTAACCCATTATGTTTCGGGTTCTATCTTTATGTCGATAGCTCGCTAATAGCTGCTAGCATCTGCTTTTGATTGTGCAGTGCTTTTACCAAACGTGCCGCTTTCACAAGAGCATCATTTTGGGTATATTGGCGGGCCTGATGTGAATGAAATTTTTAGCCTTCATAATATAATTCCGTTTTGTACTTTCGCCAACTCGGAAAGAACGGTCATGATTAGGTCCCCTCGATGTTCTACTCTTAGAATTTTGATCACTGATTTAGACATGGAGACCCCTGTTGGTCATGCCCAGTTTCCCAAACCGACGTTCATCTTCGGAGATCGAATATCCATCGATGATCACCTCATACATGCAGAAGATTCGAAGCTATTGTGGAAAGTTGATAATCGCTACTTCTTCCTTCCGAACATGAAGAGGATGTACCCCCTCTCTTACTTTTTGAATGCAAGCCGTCGTCGGAGTCTGACTTTCGACATAGTCAAAGAGAAGGAAAATGTGTCGTTTGGATTTGGTCGGCGAGCTCGTACATAAATCGGGGGACAACTCAAGGGGTTAAGACCTGGTTTGTTCGAGAAGAAGGAGCTGGTTCAGGAGATGCCACGTCCAGCGAACATCTTATTCGCCAATTCCTTGCAACTCAGGGTGAATTCTCTACCCAAATGTTCAGGTCCCCTAGATGGGTCTGTTCTGGAGAAGGAGGTTGGTGGACCCGTATGGTTAACTTTGTTCTTGAGGAGCTTAAGGAATCGCTCGCTAAATCGGGTCTCACAATTCCTGTATTAGCTGTTCGACGGGGAGTTGTGCAGAGTTTCCATAATTTCTTCGCTATGTTGGAGAAATATAATCCGGACAGCTACATATTTTTCACACCTGCAGGAGAGTTAGGTTTTGCTCTTCATGAGATGCAGGCAGCGTCGGGGTTGCCGCTTAGAAAAACACCCTACGAGGAGTTCATCCCCACTACCGAAGAGCTTTCCCGACTGAGGTTGGCGCACCCAAAAATTTATGCTACTTTCTGGGAGTTGATGTGCCACTTCCACATATGTGCTCAAGTCTTTGGGATGCGTGGAGGGGGCATTATGCATACCACGCGGGCGGAATACCTCTTTCAGAATTTAAACCGGAAAGATGTAGCCGTATCTCGTGTTGTAGTTATCTCTCGTAAGGATGCCAAAGCTCGAATTAAGGCTTCCAATGCTACCTATAGGACAGAGCATGCAGAGGGTGATTTTGAGGTTGGTGTCGAATTTGAAAGTTTCCACCACCAAGCCATAGTTCCTATCTCTGACACGGCTCTTCTTGCAGGCTTCTTCATGATTTGGTTGAAGCGGTGCGTGGTACCGACAAAACCAATTGAAGCGATATTGGCTGAGGTTGTGTATCCAGCTACCTTGCTAGCACATAGGAGACCTATGAGTCTCCTTACTGCTATGGTTGGGTGTATACAGAATGGCCTGAGGATGTTAACCTCAGAACTTCTCAGTGCTTCAAGAATTACGGCTACCAGGAAGAAAGCCGGGAGAGCTCCTCCACCACGTATACCAATGCCGTACACGTATCTAGTGGCCTGGTTCGTGTTACATTGCCCTTCATTGATGACGGGAGTATACGAGGGCGATGACGCTTATATTCCCTTCGTACATAAATTGGAGTCGGCCACATGGACTAATTCTTATATAGTCAGGGCTCGACAGCTTCTGTCCCGGGAAGACAATTACCGGGTCTTCTACTGCACTCCTGATTTTGACGAAACTGACGTGGAGGATGCCCGCTTCATGGACTTGCTTTTTGAGGGCTCGCCTTCTTTGGAAGAAGGCACATTCAACTGGCTTCTTATGATCAGGTTGGGCTACCTGGTCTACCGCTTGCGAGAAAAGTGCTTCATTGAGCCTTATGTGCCTTCTCGGTTCGCCAGACAGTTTGGATATGACCAACTCTATATTGGCAACCCTAACCCGGCGTTAGCTCAGATTGGGAATTTATATGAAGGAGCTCGTGCATGGTACTTCTTTTTCGCCGGGGGAACCCATGCGCAATTCACTTTACCCAATTCGCCGCCTGTATGCTCCATTGTTGCCAATTTCCGCAACTGATTTGAAGAAGTTTCTCAAGTCCCGGGGTATGATATTTATACTTCATGTATAAGTGAAATTCGGGCGTTGTATCGTTCGAGGAGTCATTCTTCCAGCACTCGTTTGCCGGGGGTAGAAGAATATCTATCCTACGAATAAGAAACAACCGGAGCCGTTGAAGCTCCTAGGAATTTGTCCACCATCGAACCTCCTAAGGAAGAAATTCCTATGGGGATCGAAGAGGGAATACCGATTGCTGACTCTCCCGAAGAAAAGCCAATTCCAGAAGCGCCTGTTCCTGAACCTCGTCTTCTGAGATCGGGTAAGACGGCTCTTTCTGCTGCGGAACAAGGCGAGTATGACATAAGGGTGCGTAAACGACTGCCTGTCATAGCCAAAAATTCAAAGAAGGCCAAGTTGATGGGAGATGCGATACAATCAGCACGTGCTGCATCTCCTGAAAACAGAGAGGATATTACGCTTCCAGCTGCCCCTCCGAGTCTAGGAACGACAAGCGGTGGGCAGGAACTGGCTATCTCTGACTCAGTGTCAGACATGGTCGATAAGGCATTATCTGAGGCGGCGCACACCTCTACCCGCACTGATTATGCGAATTGTTTTATTTATCCGACTGCTCCACCTCCAAGCTCAGAAACTTTGAGAGAGCTCATCGAACAACTGGAGCGTTGGATGCAAATGACTGTCGACGCTGTTAGCCTCGGGGGTGTGAGCTTCAAGGTTTTCGAACCTCACTTGCTGGAATGTTTATCCAAGATTAGGAATCAGGGCGATAAGATATGGACCGAGAACTATCGCGAGAGCATCATTATCTTGGAATATGAACTGGAGTTCCTTTCCATGCTGCAACGCGACGACATAGGGCCAGAAGTGGATCGGGCTCTTTCTGAGGCCAAGGCTCTGAAGGCACAACAGCAAGAGGCTCTTCGGAGGAGTTTATCCGAAACAGAACCTCGTCTTGCTCACCTGCGTGGGGAACATATCCGGGTACAGGAGGACATGGGCAATCTTGCTGTGGGTCTCCGGGATACCGCAGCAGAACTTGCTCGCGCTGGTGTTAAAATTCATCAAATAAACACTCAGCTAGCTGATGATACAAAAATTTTAAAAGGGTTAGCTGATTACTGCGACGGACTCTTCAAATGCTATTGCGATGAAATTGTCGCTGCCGACAAGCTTCGGCGAGAACTTGCAGAAGCAACACCTAATGAAGAGGAGCTCAAGAGCAAGATTACTGAAGAAATCAGAAAGGCTCGAGGAGAATATATCAGCGCTGAAATCTAAACTCAAGTCTTTTAGACTGATGAGTCCCGATGCTTAGGATTTGCGCTACTTTTGGTGGAGGAATAGATTTGTATCATTTTCCTTTCAATTGCTTTCACCTTTGTATTCAATTAACAATATTGAATGGAAATGATTTCATTTTGGTTTTCATCATCTCTTTTGTTGAAGTATGATTCAAGACAATGAAAAGTAATGCGACTGCTGTAAATATAGTGTTAACTCAATATGAAAATGAAATTCTCTTTATTATTACTTGGAATAATTCCAGAAAATTTCAATCGTCAGAGGTGTAGTGTTAACATGACGAAATACAAATAGAATTACACTATAAATTGGCAACCCCCAGCCTGATTTAGCTAGGGTTTAGGGGGCTACATGATTCACGGGAAGTATCTCTTTAGGAATTTCTCATTGATTGGCATCGTGAGCCTGTCTCCTTTTTGATTGATAAGGCGATAGGCTCCATTCGAATAAACTGATTCTATTACGAAGGGCCCCTCCCATTTAGGATTGAACTTCCCTTTGGTTTTGTGTGTCATCACTATGGGTCGTCTGTTGGCCAAAACCAAATCGCCTTTCTTGAAGACCCGCTCTTTAACCTTTTTGTTGTAGGCTTTAGAAATACGGGCTTGATATAATTCAATTTGCTGTTGAGCCTGAAGTCGCTTGTCGTCTAGGGCTTCAAGTTCTTGCAGACGCCGCTGATATTTCTCCTCTTCTGTTAGTCTAGTTGTGATTGTGACTCTCAGAGAAAGGATCTAGATCTCGAGTGGCAATACAGCTTCACAGCCATATACCAAAGAGAATGGTGTAGCTCGCGTAGGGGTCCTCACCGTTGTACGGTAAGCCCACAGACATTCACCGAGTCTTTCATCCCAATCGCGCCGACTCTTAGAAACAAACTTTTTGAGAAGCTTCACTATGGTTTTGTTGAAAGCTTCTGCAAGACCGTTTGCTGGCAGATAATATGCTGTAGATGCGACACTTTGGATTCTGAATTTGTCACAAAATCTCTGAAACCCAAAGCTGCGAACTGTGTCCCGTTGTCGTGAACTATTCGCCTCAGGACTCCAAAATGGTAAACGACGTGATGCTTGATGAACTTGATCACATTCGAAGTCTTGACTTCTTTCAACGGGATAACCTCCGCCCATTTGGAGAAATAGTCAGTTACGGCTAGGATGAACCGGTGTCCCTTGGACGTCGGAGGGGAAATCGGTCCGACGATATCCATGCCCCATTCTTCGAATGGCTAGGATGCAGATGTGGGATGTAAATTCCTAGGTGCTTGGTGGATGAAATCCCCATGAATTTGGCACGTGTGACAACGTTTAGCGTAGTCAACCACGTCTGAGAACATCTTTGGCCAGAAATAGCCAATTCTACGGAGGCGATCTCCTAATTTAGCTCCGGTTGATGGGCTCCGCACATGCCGTCGTGAGCTTCTTTAATAGCTTCCCTTGCTTCCTTTCGAGAAAGACATCGAAGCAAAACCCTGTCATGGGATTTACGATACAGAGTCTGAGAGACTGCATCGTAATAGAATCGGAGGGCCTTTCGTTTGATGGCGGCCGCTTCCTTAGGATCATCGGGCAAAATTCCGTATAGGACATAGTCAACATATGGAAATCGCTAATCTCTAGACTTGAATTCTATAGAGGTTGTACAGACTTCTTCTGTCATCGTCTTGTCTGGATCTCCCTCCGTAGGAATCTTAGAGCAGTATAGTTCACGCCCTACGACGGGGATCGTCATTTCGGTACTTGGCGGTAATGCCAGCAAAGTTGCCAATGAAGCCAAAGCATCAGCGTAAGCGTTTTGGGCCCGTGGGATGTATTCAATAAAGAATCCCTCGAACTTCTTAGCCTGCTTCAGCACTGCAAAGTAGTACGAGATCAAATCCTCATGACGTACTTCGTATTCCCCTCGGACTTGATTTACAATGAGCTGAGAGTCACCATAAGCCTCAAGATGGCGAATATTAAGTTCTTCAGCAAGTTGCATCCCTAGTAACAAAGCATTATACTCAGCTACATTGTTGGTGCAAGGTTCGATTAGGGAAACTCCTCTTGGGATTATGTGACCGTTAGGAGAGACGAACACCACTCCTACTCCCGCAGTAATCGCTCCATGAGGGTTTGCTCTAGATGCACCGTCGAAGAATAATTTCCATACTTGCGTAGATTCTTGAATGACACAAGCTTCGGCAACTTCATCAGGTAATTCTTCATAGAGCTTAGATGTCCCTGGCACCGGGTGATCGGCTAAGAAGTCTGCCAATGCTTGACCCTTGACTGCTTTTTGGGGCATGAATTGCATGTCATATTGTGACAAGAGTATGGCCCACTTTGCAAGCCGGCTGTTTAGAGACGATGGTTTTGTCATCAGAACTCTTAAAGGGTTTACCTTAGAGATGACATGAATTGTTTGTCCGACTAGGTAATGTCGCATCTTTTGAATTGCGAATACCAAAGCGAGACATTCTTTTTCGACCGGGTTATACCGATGCTCGGCTCTCATCATGGTCCTGCTTAAATAGTAGATGGCTTGCTCTTGCCCTTGGTCGTTATTCTGGGCTAACAAAGCTCCGAGAGAATGATCCATGGCCCTCACATATAACAGGAATGGTTTTCCTAATATAGGGGCCACGAGAACAGGTGGCTGGGTGAGATATTTCTTGATCTACTCGAACGCTTTTTGACATTCCCCATCCCAAACGAAGGATACCCCTTTCTTCATGAGCTTAGAGAAAGGTTGGCAGCGCCCCGAAAGATTGGATATGAATCTCCGGATGTAAGCCAATCTGCCTTGCAACCCTCTGAGTTCTTTGAGATTCTTTGGCGGTGGCATGTCATGGATAGAACGCACATTTTCGGGGTCGAGAGAAATTCCCTTGGACGTGACAATAAATCCCAGGAATTTTCCACTTGATACTCCGAGAAATGATTTTGTAGGGTTCATCTTCAGCTGATGTGTTCGCATGATTTCGAACATTGTCTTCAAGTCTGCAAGATGATCATCCTTTTCACCGCTATGTCGTCGACGTAGCACTCTATCTTCTTACGCAGATGTTCGTGGAAGATAGCATTCATTGCATGTTGATAAGTTGCACCTACGTTTTTCAGGCCAAAGGGCATCACTGTGTAGCAATACACCCCCAGCGGTGTTCTGAATGCAGTATGCTTCTCATCTTCCGGATACATCTTGATTTGATTATACCCGGAGAATCCGTCCATGAAAGATATTCTTTCATATCCGCAGGTGTTATCGATCATAACGTCTGTGATAGGAAGCGGGAATTCGTCTTTCGGACAAGCTGCGTTAAGGTCGCGGAAGTCGATACATATACGAATCTTACTGTTTTTCTTAGGAACCGGAACAATGTTGGCTACCCAGTCTGGGTGTTGTTCTTCCCTGACAAAACCTGAGTCTATAAGCTTTTTCACTTCAGACTCGATTGATTCCATGATTTCCGGACGAAACCTACGTTGTTGTTGTTTAATTGGTTTTGCATCCGGATTAATATTGAGACGATGCGTGGCCACTTTTGGGTCAAGACCAGGCATGTCTTCATAATTCCAAGCAAAGACATCTATATATTCTCGGATGAGAGATACAAGATCTTCTTTCTCAGATGGTGACAAGCTTTCGCTTATGAAAATTGGTTTGGGTCCTGTTCATCTTCCATGTTAATCTGGACCACTTTGTCATCAGTAGGTGGTTCGCGTTGTTCAAACCGCATATCCCACAAGATGTTGAGGCGTTTGATCCAAGGATCACTGGTTGATTCAATTAGTTCTTCATCACCCCCTGCGTCTTCATCTGGGTGACTAGTTGAAACCATATTCACGGTCAAATTTCTAAAGAAAGGTCCGACACTGACATCAGATTCGTATGCAGATGTTCCAGACGAGTGGTCCCGACGCAGATAATTACTTATTTTATTCTCTGAGATAGCGGGAGGTGTGACAAATCCTAAACCCCTTCTAGTCTTTTGGTAGTAATCTGGGGGTTTCCCTTCGGGGGTTAGGGACATTCGGATTGGTGTTCGCCTTCCCTTCCCGAAGTTTAGACCCTGCTTTTCGTCAAAGTCATACCCCATTTGTTTCATTAATCGGAGGGAGTTAGGTTCGTGATAATGGAATTGAGGAACTCCATCATCTTCCTCCGAACTTCCTCGTTTGAGTTGTATGGGTTTGACCTTCCCGAAACAGATCGGCTTCCGCCCTTTCTTTTTGGATGGGATTTTGAAGAAAGCCTTCTGTGCATCTTCTATTTCTTCATCTGAAACGAAAGATGACTCGATTGGCAATGTGAGTGATGCCTCTGCGCACAATATGTGCCATGGGTTGGTACCTGCATTAGGATTATTCACTATTTGTTTATTTTTAGAAGGAACATCAGACAAGTACGCCAAAATAAAATCTTCATTAATGCACCACTCGTCCCCACTCGGTACATTATTATCACTCTCACTTGGACCCATTACATCAAAGTTTAATTCCCAAGGACAAACTTCCTCAGGATCTGGTTCAATGTCAGCTTCGTTACCGCTGTCTACATCTTCTTTCTCCTGGGATTCCAGGTAGAAGACGGAGTCGGTGTGGAAATTCTCGACTCCTCGGAAGGGGTATTTTTCTGCAATTAGAGTTCGAACTTCTCCCTCGTCGTTGGCATACTTCATGACCTGATACAGAGTAGATGGGACAATGCGATTTGCATGTATCCATGGTCGTCCTAACAAGAGATTGTAGGACGTGTCCGCATCTATGATGTAGCAAGTCACTTCGGACTTAAGGTCTCCGATTTGACACCTGAGTTTGATCTTCCCCAGGGGCCGAGTACTATTTACGTTGAACCCGAAGATGATTGTCTGAGTTGTGTTCAGCCGATGTATCGGGATTCCTAAGACCTGTATGACCCTGTAAGGCATGATGCTGAGTGTTGAGCCCGGGTCTACTTGAACACGGCTGATTTCGGAGGATCCGATATACCCCGTGTAGTATAACGGTCTGTCGTGTTGGTGTTTGACCTGCATATCTTCCTGAGTGAAGGATATGTAGGGTAGGCTTTTTGCCGCTTGCAGACATTGCAGGCAAGGCTGATCTTCAGAGGCTTCAGGGATTGGGGCAACTTGTGTGATGAAGCTCTCTGTATTCTTCAATGCTTTGATCAGAGCTTCCTTGGTGGTTTTGGATAACCTCAGGAGCTCATATAAGGTAATCCTGGCCGGTATGTTGGCCAGTTGCGCCATGATGTTGAATTGGAAGGGAGCGCTCGAATTACCTGGCCGGTATGTTGGCCAGTTGCGCCATGACGTTGAATTGGAAGGGAGCGCTCGACTCTCCGGATTCTTGGTGAAGATTTTTATTAAACCGGAGCTCCTTTTGTTTGCCTTTGTCAACCGGCTTCTTCGGCACAGAACCCCCAGCGTCTTGGGGCTTTTCTTCCACCTCTTGGGCATTCTGGCCGTAATCCCTCAAGTAAGCTTTTCCTGACCGAGTGCTAGGGTTGTCTCCTGGATATGCTGCCAGAACAATCCTCTCTTCCTCTGAATCAGTGAGAGGTTTGAGGTGATCATCATTTTCAGTAATGGAGGGGCTAATCATGTTGGAAGACTTAGCATTGCCTCCTTTCTTTTTGGACGAGGTATTCGTCCATTGTTGATCTCTTAGCAGGTCAGGGTGGACCCACATGATTTCCCCTTTTGGGGTGGTGAGGGGTACCAACCCCCTGTCCTTTTGACTATGCAAGTCAACGTTCTTCAGGTGCATCTCTCCCTTATGAATGGGAACGACACCATTTGCAGTGGTCACCGGTGGGAAGTCGCCGAATTGGACCGCTATCAAGTTGGTAGACACGGTCTTCTGTTCTGGCTTCAAGGTGAGCACATTAGCATTTACCAAATTATGTAAGATGTCTTTGAAGACATAGCATTTTTTGGTAGGATGCCCAAGGAATCTGTGATAACGGCAATAATTAGGGTCATCCACTTTCCCTGCTTCATCCGGCTTCCTAATTTCAGGCAACTGCAGCTTGTTGTTCTTTCGAAGTAACTGGAACAGGGTGTCCACATGCTCTTCCTTAAACGAATACTGCTTGGGTGCCCTTTGCTGATTGGGTGCCTTGCCTTGCTTATTGGGCAGTGGTACTCGCATGTAGTCGGCTGCTAAAGTCTCTTTTCCCTTAGACCGTTGGGCATTTTGCTGATTGCGTTGCTGCTGCGGCTTGGGTTGTGGCACTTCTTCAGCTTTGACTCGCGCCACTATTTTTTCAGCTTGTTCTCCTTGTGAAACTAGTTGTCTCCAGGAGCGACACTCCGCTACTCCCATATGGGCAAGGAGCTGAGTCTGCAGGTTGTGCCTGCAAGTTTCAACCAAGGTTGATTGGGTCATACCTGAGGGGCATCGCAATGCCATGCTGCGGAACCTCTCCACATAGGCCTTGATGGACTCTCCCTTCTTCTATTTGGTGGCGAGAAGAGTCGGGACCGAAACCTCCGTGTCATCCTCAAAGAACCTGGCCAAGAATAGCCTTTCCAAGTCTATCCATTTCTGAATAGAGCCAGCAGGCAGCTTCATAAACCATTCAAAGGCAACTCCTTTAAGAGTGCCGATGAATAAGCGGGTCAAGATGGCGTCATTTGCTACTACATCTCCAGTCTGGGATTTGAAGTAGTAAATGTGCTGGTTCGGTGATCCTGTGCTATCAAACGGTTGCAAGGTAGGGGCCTTAAACTTTGGTGGGTAAGGGGCTGTATCCCACTCTGCAGGATAAGGCCGTATCACTCCTTCTTCACGGAGCTCGCTCCTATTGGCAATTGCATTGAGGCGAGCCTCCAATTCGTCCACTTTGGTGGACTGCGGGTGCAATTCTCTTTTTGTCTCCTTCTCGTTTTCAGAGGAGGATTCCAGGTCGTGAGTTTCGCGATCCGAATGTTCAGTCGCTTTTTGTTTCCCTTTGGAGGTCGTCCTCCGGGAAGATTCAGGTTTTTAGCCTTTTTCAGCCAGGAGCTGGGCCAACATATCCTTCACTTGAAGAAGTGTCTCCTGTTGCGCTTGGAGCATGACATGATGTTCGTCAACTCTCTTAGCTAAGTCTTCATGATTCCCTGTTGTGTAAACAGAGACTTCACGAGCTACAACAGAGCTGGAAGATTGGGATTCGGCTATTGCCGAATGCTCCTCGTTAGAAGCGATCCCCTTGGCTAACCTCTGGTAGTTAACCGTGCGAATAGCTCCTGTACGAGTTCGGGTGTGTTGGTACACCCCTTCAAACTCTTCGCACCTTTCCCGAACAGTCGGGGAATAGCTCCTTTGCGATTCTTCGGAATCAGGTTGCGAGGCTTTCCCTCGACCAATCATATTGATAGTGACCTGAGGGTACTCAGATTCATCTGCCTTCTTTTTGTATCGGCATTGTCGTTTGGCAGGCCTGACGACGTTTGTTAACCTGTCGAACACGGATTGCTGAGGCATGGATGCGCAACAATGGCATTCTGACAGGACTGCCGATATAAGCCTCTCATATTGACATGAGTGAGCTGCTTGCTACGCTGGTTTTCCTCTTGACAATAATTCCCGTAAATCAGGAACTTAGGAGGAACTTTTCCCCGGGCGTGGAGGTGGAGATGGAACCCCCTGCCCTTGGGTGTGTGAGATTGGTTCTTGTCGAACATGGATTTTGAAACCACGCTGACTCTTCTGAACTTGGCGGACCTCTTGGTGGTCGCGTTTTTGAGGAGAAACGCGAGGGTCGCGTTCTTGAATAATGACGCTAGGGTCGCGTTCTTGAAGAATAACGCGAGGGTCGCGTTTAGATTTGTAAACATTAGGCCGAGGCCTATGTTTAAATGATGAAACGGGCCTCTGAGGGTCCTGTTTTGGTTGAATGCGCCCCTGAGGGTCGCGTTTGGTTGGTGAAATAGACTCGTGAGAGTCACGTTGAACGCGCACCTGAGGGTCGCGTTTGGTTTTGGCAGTTCCCCTCTGAGGGCTGCGTTTTGAATGAACAACGCACCACTCAGGGTCGCATTTCAGCTGTATCAGCCGAGGCTCGTAGTCGGGCTCATTGCCATGAAGTGAGCGTTCTGTTTTGGGAACGCTAGGTTCGGGTGAAGCTTTAGGAACGTGATTCTTGCGTTGCGCCAGCATTCGGCTTTCACGCAAGTGCGCTCGTCGTATGGATCTTCTCCGTCTGCGAGCAGCGTTCTTCTTGGCTTGTTTCAAAGCCTTAGCAGCAGCGTCGTTGACGCTTATGGAACTCGTCTCCTCCAGAAGCTATTTGTGGCCCGAAGTATGTCCAGCTAACGCGGAGGTGGGATTTTCAACTAGCAGAGCTAGTTTGAGTTCCTGGCCGAAGGAGAGGGCTTTCATTGGGGTTTCAACAGCAGAATCGACCTCCTTGGAGATCTTGCGGACACCACGCTTAGCCTTGGGGCTAAGTGATCCAGAGGATAAGGCCTCCTCATATTTAGCTTGATCAAACTCCACGACGAGAGTTTCTACAGTCGTTCCCATGAGGTGGACGTCGGACTGTGCCACCACTTCTTCGTCGGAAAAGCTAGTCCCCAGCAGAGTCGCCATCTTTTGTATGTGGAAAAATTGCAATGAAGAGAATAAAAGAAAATTGACTTGTATTCTTTTGATTCCGATTACAACTTGATTAAAAAAGAGAAGAAAATGAATTTGGTTTTCTCCTTTGTTTAAAACTGGGTCCTTCTTGGTAGCGATGGAATGCCTCCTTCGATTGCTCGCGTCGAAATTGCTCTCCGTTGACGATCTGACCGTCCTATCTCGTGGGAACGATGAACTTCTGTGGAAAAGGTTATGAATAACTCTTCAACGAGTTTTTAAGAACTCTGAACGAGTTAGAACTCTGTTAATAGAGTTGTTAGAACCGAAAATTCGGTTAATGATCAAGCTGTTATTCTGTTGTTGAAGAATCCTCTCAGATTTGATCTTCTGAGATCGATTCAAAAATCCTATCTTCAAGGATTTCACTGCTGCTGTTGCTGAACCGCCAAAGCTGAGTGGTTTTTTGATCCTGAAGATCTCCCCCTGATCTGATTATCTCCAAATCCGATCCTCCCAGAGCCAGCCTCAGCTGTTCTTCCGTTTAGACTCTGAAAATCCAATCTCCAGAATCCAACCCTTGATTCGTTGGGTTCGTTGAGTTTTTATAGGGGGATTAGGGGTGTAACCGCCCCCTAAATCCGCTCCTACGTGGGCGTGATTTCCTCAGATCGTGGGAAAACAGTTCTGAAACCATTCGACTCGTGTTTGAACAAGTCAAACGCCCAATCTGGCGTTCAGAACCCAACTTCGTGTCTTAGGATTGAGACGGGAGGTTGGGTGTTGGCTGAACATTGATGAACGCGAGGGTCACTCGCGTTTTGGCTTGTTGCTTGCTTGGAAACGCGGGGGTCGGAGTGGTTTGAACCCCCCACGAACGCGAGGGTCGCTCACGTTTGATTTGTGACTTGGAAACGCGGGGATCGCCTGCACTTCCAGAATTGTAACGCGGGGATGACTTCCGCGTTTTAGAAGGAGCTAGTTGACTTGTAACTTCTTCTGTAAGGTGTTGCAAGGACCGTTGTTCAGTAATCCTCGCTTGAGTTGTTGTGGGGTGTGTAAGTCGTCAGATTGTAACTCTCATAGTTGATTGTGAAGACCGCTGAATAGAGTTTTCATTAGCTGTTGGAAGTGTTGTTGAATTGTAACCCTTCTCGATCTGTGTGAAAAGTCCTCTATTTGCAGTTTTCGCTTATCGACCCGAGATCTATTTGATTGTAGCTTTCGTTGTTAGAACTTGTCGGGAATCAACATCCATAGTGTCTTTTAGACGAATATTTGCCCACAGCTCTCTACCAAGCAACTCACCAACTAAGTCCAACCTTTTATTTCTGAAATCATTTCACTGCTCATCAGCATCTCTAATAGTTGCTAATATAATATTGGTCATGTTGTTGTCGCAACCATCAAGATCAATCATCTCAAACATGAGGTCGTGTTTGTAGCGATTACAATGCTGCGGATGTAATGATTTAGAAATCTCTTCTATTTCGATCGCAAGGATGAATTCTGCTTCTTGATTCGAAGGAACCATTGCCTTGTAATCTCGTAGGGATCAGCTATCTATTGTAATTTTTAGACAGCCTACAGGTGGGTTGAGAAGAGGATGACAGAAACACAAGCACAATTCAGTATATGGCAAAGGAAAATACCTTCTCTAGATTATGAGTATGAAAAGATTACAATCCCTCTCTCACAATCTCACTAGAATCGAGAACAAACTCTCAATTCTCACTAAAGCCTAATACAATGATTAGAATCTCTCTTAATTACCTCTCTGATTCTATCTGATTGTTTAGAAACCCTAAAACAATCCTTTATATAGGTGTACAAATGTGGATGGCAATTTGGTAAATAACCAGACCCAAAACTAACAGGAATTCGCATGAACAGAAACCCAAACGAACCAGGAAACCATCGATGAGTCGACTCATGACTGAGATGAGTCGACTCGTCCGAAACTGGACAAAACTCAAAAACCAGCAATGAGTTGACTCATGACAGTCATGAGTCGACTCATGACTGTTATGAGTCGACTCACAGGCTGAAAACCGGATACTTTGATTCTTCTGCTCGTCGTCTTGTTTCACGCTTCCTCATGCGTTTCCTTATACTGTTTGACACCTCTATTCTCATGTTACCATAAGAATCATCTATCCTCAAGCTCTCATGAGGATCGCTAAGTTCCAAAGAGAAGATACACCCGTATCATCCAATACAGAATAGAAGGAGGATCATCAAATACAGTATAGAAGCTAACAAGCACATGGAGCAAGCATGCAAGTGTACAAGTCAACGAAACGACAATACAAGTTTGGGAAATGCCAAAAAGCCAAAAGAGACTAGCACGTGCGGGTCACCCAGAAGTGACCCGCATGCATGCGGGACACTAATTGGTGACCCGCACAGGTGCGGGTCATAAAGAGGTGACCCACACGTACACGGGTCACCCAAGAGTGACCCGCACAGGCACGGGTCATGATGGTCTGCCCCACATCTCGGTACCTAAAACGCGTATTTTGATGATATTCTAGGGATTTCTTCATTCTATAGCATCCCAGTTGACTTGATATCATTCTCATACGTGGTTAGGTCGTTGTTAACTGAAGATAGGGCCCAATCTCTTGTTCTTATCTATAAACACTGCATCTGAAGCCCTATAAATACAAAACTAGGGCCTTCTTTCAGAAGGACGCGAATTTTAACCAAGAGGGCGAGGTGCTGTCAAATTGCATAGCCAAGAGCCACGAATTTTAGCGGAGGGCTAGCAGATCTTGGCAAACTCCAACATAAAGAAGGAGCTATTCGAGAGATCTGAGGCCTATTTCCCCTATTCCTTGAGATCAGGGTTGGACTTGATCTCGAGAAGAGTAGTGATCTCGCTTGGTCGAGATTATTTACTTCAACAATTACTTCATTGGTGAAGTAAAAGCTTTAAATAATCTTCTGTCAATCGGATCTGATCCGAGGCGGTCGACGGATAAAACCCTGACACAAGCAAAGATCCCACGTCAACAACAGGCGATAAACATCTGTTGTGTGTTGTTTGAAAGAGTGGTGACTTTCTTTATTTTATTGTGTAAGAAGATCTTATAAAAAGATCAACTTTTTGAACTTATTGTAACGACTGAAGTTGTAATGAGTTGCACAATGAATAAGATAACTTTCTAACTAAATACGCTGGTGACCATAGTGGGAGCCAACAGCCTCTCTGCAAAGGCTGTAGTATCGTAACATCTGATCCGGATCCCGATTGAAGAAGAGGTCGAGTATGAGTTTGACTAACAGAAATTCGAGGAGTATCTGTCGTCCTTCTCCTCCAGATCATCCTCCCCTTGTAAGCGTAGGAAAATCAACGCCCCCGATTCTACAGTAGCTGCACCTCGCAATGCCCCTTCGGCCTCCAATGAAGTCGGAGTTACAGATTTGAACTCCTCCTCAATCAAAGAGTTGAAGACTGAAGGCGCGCCAATCCTATCAAAGAGGGCACGTCAAAGGCAACGTTAATTCCTCGCGCGCTAGCTAGTCAAGGCTTTAGAGCCGATAGACGGGATCTGTTACGAGGCGGATCTGAAATTCAAGGAGCGTCGAGTGCCTCAACAGCGAGCAAACATCCCCTCCTCCAAACCAGCAACGAACGAATGGATCCAAGTCAAAAGGACCCGTTCAACCCTTGAGGAGCTCATCCAAAAGTGCCACTCACTCCTTGCGTGTGTGCGGATTCTTGTGCAGAAGGCCCGAGATATGCAGAAGCAAGAGGTAGCCAAGGAACCAACAAAACCACACCAAGTCAGGAGGTCGAAACTCAAAACAACGGCCAAAAAGACCGAAAAAAGCAAGTCACACCCAGGTGACCCGGTCAGCTGCGGGTCACCACGAGGTGACCCGGCCAACCGCGGGTCACCACATAGTGACCCGGCCGATAGCAAGTCACCACAAGGTGACCCAGCGACCAGTTGGTCACCCCAAGGTGATCCGCACTAGGACCGAGCCAGACATGCCCCCGCGTCCGTTTTTTCGGTTCCATCGAGTTCCGTCTTTGCTCTAACTGATCCTGCACCTCTAGTCAAACCCTGCAGCATTGTGGACTTATCTAGAGGCAAGAAAGTAATAGCGGATCGCATTGGTCCTTTGCACGAGGATCAAGGCAAAGCTCTCATTAAAGAACATTTGGGCTCAGTGAATGAATCCCGAGCAACTCATCGTGCTAGGGGTCGTACACACCCTCGTAACAATTTGAAGCCTTCCTATAATGGAAAAACTTCTATAACTGTACGCCTCGGATTGTGTATCAAAGTCCAAGAGCCTGTTGAGGTCCCGCGCAGGCGTAGCTCCAAACGTGTGACTCTTGAGAATGCTAACAAGACGTTGAATCCCCAGACGAAAACATTTTCATCTTATGATGACGACGTTATACCTAGGAAGTCATGCCAACACATGATAGGTTGCTTCGGTCATCATGCTGATGAGTTGTACTATCAGGCTGGGGGTACGAACAAATCTTGGAAGAGATGTATCCGGGAGACGGACTCTCACTGTCCGTGTGCCAAACTTGTTAGGGTAGTATTTGTTAGACCCTAGAGGGGGGTGATTAGGGTCTTATGCTAATCTAATCCGATTTTATGTCAATTAAAACTAATTAACAAGTTATTCTTACAAGATAGATATACAATATGTTATGAGCAAGAATGAGCAATATAACCAAAGAGCAATATCCTAGCAATCAGATATATGGTAAATTATATGCAAGGATATATAAACTAATACAAGGGGAAACAAACTAAACTAAAGATACAATTGTGATAGGGCAAAACAAACAATGCAAACACATAATATGATCACGGAGTTCGGACCTTCCGTCCTACGTCTCCGCTCCCCACTCCCGGTGAGAAATCCACTATCACAACCGGATTTTCTACGCTCACCCGAATAACGTTTACATCTCATAATGTCAATTTTCAATGCTCACCGATCAACATTCACAAACACTCACAATGTCGGTTTTCAACGCTCACCGATCAACGTTCACTCCTCACACTCGGTTTTCTAGCTCACCAAAAACTTTACAACACTAACAATGTAACAACAATTATATTCTCTACAATAGATGAGAACTCAATGTAGCTCACTCTCAATTGTTACAACTCCCCACAACCCAAATTATACTAAGTATGAAAATACAATAAGCTCAAGTGGGTGTGTGTATACAATGAGAATAAATAAGACTTAACTCAAGAAGAACTAGCAATAAAATTGATATGAAATACAATAGTAAAAATGCTAGGAAATAGAGTTAAGGAAACTTCTCTATAAACACAAAGAGAGGATGATGAAATATTAAAGATGAACTCTTCAACAACTGATGTAAGCTCCTCTTTGTAAAACCCCAAACTTAAAACAAACTAACCAAGCTTAAACCCTTATTAAACTTTTGTTTTAAAAACATCTTGGTTGGTTTGAGAGATGAGAGCAAGGGAGGTATTTATAGCCTCCCAAAACCCTATGCCAAAAACCGCAAAGGAAAAGACCAAAAAGCCAAGGAATCAAAAATCTGTTCTGTACCAAAATGACCATTGGGGTGAACGACGGTCGACCGTGAAATTCTCGCGGTCGATCGCGAGCAACAGAAAGGCAAAATTAAGCTCTGAAAAGACATCTGGTTGACCGTGACGGTCGACCGCAAAACTTTCTGAACTTTATCCGATCGACCGTCACGATCGACCGCGAGCCACTAAAAAGCATATTGAGTCTTTGGACTCAAGGGCGGTCGACCGTGGCGGTCGACCGCAAACAGATACATGAAAATGAACAGGTTTGAAACAGTTTTCTGATTTTAAAACCCTGTTTAAAAATATCAAATAAATTCCAAAAAATATAAAATTTTGGAAAATGATTATAGACATGATTGAAATAGTTTTCTAGTTTACCAAAAACTCTACAATCAACACTCTTGCAATCCCACTCTACACCCTCTCAAGTGTTGGAACTAGACGTGTCTCCCTCAAGTGCTTGGATACAACCTCTCCCTAGGTTTGTCAACTGATGCCACTCCTCTTGGGACGATCGCCGACTTTCGTCACACACTTCTCTCGGTGTACAAGTGTATTACAAAGTGATTCTCACAATAAGCACAATTACTAATATGGATGAGAACACAATGAAAACTCACACTCAATTGTTACAACTCTCACCAACCCAAATATACAATGTATACAAATACAATAAGCTCAATGTGGGTGTGTGTAACAATAAGATTTATTAAACCTAAACTCAATATAAAAACAAGCTTTAAAAAAAGATAATCAAATAAATATGTAAATGTAAAGCTAGATATGAGTTTAGAAATTCTTCTTTAAAAAACAAGATGGAGAGATGGATTAAGATGAAGCCCAAACAATGTAGATGATCTCCTCCACTTGTGAAACAGTCTTCACAAACCAAACTCTTTTAAAACACACAAAATAAACTTTAAAACCCCTTGTTAAACTTGTTTAAAACATTCTCATTGTTGGTAGGAGAGCTGAAGGTAATGGGATATTTATACCCACTCAAAACTTCAGCAAAACCACTACAAAACTGACCAAAAAGCCCACAGAAAAACACACCTGGAACTAGCCGTTGGAGTACAATGGATAGTTCGACAGTCGACCGTAGGAATCTCGCGGTCGACCGCGAGCAGCACAAAAACGAAGAAAGGGCTCGGGACAACAAACAGTCGACCACGACGGTCGACCACGAAACTCTCTGGAATTCATCCGGTCGACCGCCACAGTCGATCGCGAGCCAACAAAAAGCAAACTGAGTCTCTGGACTCAAGGCGGTCGACCGCAAACTAACACAGACTAAAAACATGCTTGAAAGCAGTTTATCTGATTTTAAAACCCTGTTTAAAAATATCAAATAAATTAAAAAAAACGTAAAACTTTAGGAAATGATTGTAGACATAATAATACACATGCTACAAAAACTAGTTTTTAGAACTCCCAAATGAAAAATATCATCATTTTACAAAATAGTCCAAACATGACAAATGAGTTTTGACATTTTAGCTTAACCATGTTTTAAAACAATACAAAATAATTTTATAGACTTGAAGAAAGATGTAAACTATTGTTATGAAGTTTATAAACAATGAATATAGTATTTTATCAAAATACATATATAATGTACTAAAACATGATTTCATTAAACTGAATAAAATTGATATTAATGAAATCATATATATGCATGTAAGTATGAAACAAAAATATGTTTTCTAATTATATTCAATTGTTTCATATTAAAAATTGAAAGATGTAAACTATTGTTATGTATATATATAACTAAATATACATAGAAACCAAAACTTAACTTATATATATATATAACTATATATATATATATATATATATATATACCTATATAGTTATATATATATATATATATATATATATATATATATATACAAAGAAACCAATAGAATGTGTGTGCATATTATATTGAGTTTAAAGTACCAACACACATAATATAACACCTAAACTAAATCTTACCCAAGCAATCTTGATCTTCAATAGGCTTGACTTGGTACACTTGCGACTGAAGCTTGAACTTGAATGTTTAACTTTGAATTGCGTAGGCTTCACTCCACAATTCCGCCAACCTCCATTGGATATGATCGTGAATACGCAATTCTATCCATCCCCCAACATATTGTTTGTCTACAACAAATAAGAAAACACGAATACTTGACAAACAACATTAGCAATAAATTGTTTGTTAAACATCATCAAAACAAAGAGGCCAATAGTATTATCAGCGTGTAGCTGCCCCAATGTCGCTCTACAGAGGGTCTCGTTATTCCAAAGGTTTTCCTCTGAAGCGTCAAAAACCAAGCCAAGGCGTTTCCGCAAGAAACGATCAGCCGTTCAAGATGACGAATTTCCAGAAGTTATAATTAACATGGTTGATAAGGGAAAATTGACTCGACCTTCTAGTTCTGACCCCTTCATATCGCATCGTCTAACTCGGCTATGCATAAGAACTACTAGACGTAAGGACTATCAGAGGATGAATAGAGGATTATTCTCGAATGATAAAGCATCAGATGCCAACTCTGCAGTCGCTTCTGACAATACGGTATCCATCCTGAGACAATCTCATAAGGTATTTATGATCAACACTAAACAAATAACCAAAATTCTCGAGGATGCTCTAGCCAAGTAGAAAGAAGCATTTAAAATTGAAATGAAAATGGCTATATACCAGATGAGGGAAATGCCTGACCAATAGATTCAGGCTTTGTCTAATCAGATTAGTGAATCTAGTCATCATAACAATACCTACCAGACAGGTGGCGATTCATATAACCCTTCTGTTAACCAAAATGCTAAGGGTAACCCCACTAAAGATAACGACACTGAGGGTGGTCCCACCGATGATGATAATGCCGAGGGTGGCCACGATGTTCCTCCTCGAAATCGACCAAGGAAGGATACGAGCGAGGATGAGAAGATGAAGGACCTCGAGGGCAAAACTAATGCCTTGATGTCCATTCAAGAGGTGAAGAAGACTGGTCTTCCATGTCCCTATCCAAGAGAGTGTTGAATATCATATCTCCATGATAATGTTTTGATGATAACAATTTATACAATATGCGTGTACTAACTTTTATATGCAGATTTCAATATCAGAATATGTGAAAAGTGCAAGTTGATTTCAAGGCATTTTGAAGTGAAGAAAATGAAGATCAAATGAGATAATGTATTTTATATTTTCTTTACTTAGAATTATTGTACAAGCCTTGATCACACACATACACACACACTATTTTAGAACACACTAACATAGGCTTAGTGTGTTGGTTAACTATAGAAATCCCCTATGTTAACCATTAGAATTATAGTTAAAAATTAATTATAAAAACTCTTTAAAGCAGAATTTTTACTCTTAGTAGTCGACTAATTAGAATAGTAGTCGACTACTCATGTATAAAACTCAAATACATGTTTCTGTCAATTTACAGTATAGTCGACTAATAGTGATTATAGTCGACTACTCAGATGTTTGACAGAAACATAAGTTTCTGATATTTTACAGTGTAGTCGACCAATTAATATTATAATCGACTACTGAACTCAAAATTCAATTTATCAGTTTCTGTCAAAATACAGTGTAGTCGACTAATAAGCATTATAGTCGACTACTGAGAAATTTTTCCAAAAACACAGAGTCTGTTTGAACTCAGTGTAGTCGACTAATGTCAATAGTAGTCGACTACAGATACAGTTTTTCCAGTTTTCAAAGTTTGAATATGTGACTGTTTATAGCCGTTTTTAAACATTTTTAAAGTTTAAAAATTTATCTATTCAAGGGCTATAAATAGGTTATTTGATCTGAAAAATTGCAGAGACATACATACCAATAAGCTTTGATCTTTGTGCAATTTTTCAAGTGAAAAACATTCAGATTTTTGAGAAAAAGAAGAGTTTCTGAAATTACCTTTTATCATTCATCAAATACTTATCATTTAGGCAATTTACAGAAGTTAAAAGAATCCTAAGCCACTGCTACACTTCATTACACATTCAAGGCTTATAGGATCAATTGTGTTCTTACTTCAAAAGGATTTCTCTCGGTTTGAGAGGGTTGATCTCTTGGTGTAGAGATTGGTGTTCAAATTGACAAGGTGTTTGTCAATTGGTGTTGTAATTTGCAGGGACTTGCAAATTGGTCAGGTTTGCGTTTGATTTTGTAAGTTTATTCAAAATCATAGTGGAAACTCTCAAGCGGGATTTGCTTGGGGACTGGATGTACACCGGATTGGTGGAACCAGTATAAAATCCCTGTGTTTGTGATTGTGATTTTCTGAGATTGCTATTTTTCATTGCAATTTATAATATACTTTGCATAACTTTTAAAAGAATACTATTCACCCTCCCTCTAGTGTTCAAGTGTATCTATTTCAGATCCTACAGAGAGTAGGAGTCGGTCACGTATCCGATGACGTTCAGCCTGATCAATTTCACACCATTTGATGGGAAGGGTTCCCCACTTAACACTTAATTTATTTTAAGTCCCACTTGGGAGTGATCTCTAGCAATGATTCTTTGATGGTCCGGTCATTCGTTGGCACCCATTGCGGGTCTGTCTTCGATTGGTACTGCTATCTCAAGCCTGAAAGAATCAACAGCTGAGACGATATGGAAAACTCATTCCTCAGTAACTTGTTTGATGATGACACTGATATGTCAATCAGGACACTCTTCGATGAGAAGCAAAAAGACGGAGAGACGTTCAACGACTTCATCAAAGGATTCCGGAGTAAGGCGTTGAATTACCAAGATCCGATCACGGAGGAATTCATCTTCCAAACCTGCTACAAAAATCTTTCCATTGACGTGTTGGAAGCCCTGGGGGTCGTGCCATCCAAAACAGGGAAAGAGTTAAAAGTTCACGGTGAGCAAGCCGAACGCTTCCTTAGAAGGAAAAAGGCCGAGAGAAGCCAACTAACAGCGCATGTGGTTGCTTGTGATGATAATCAGATATCACAATAACAACCACAGAAACAGCAAAGGATTCCAGATCCGAAACTCCAAAAAGAGTACTCCTTCAAGGATGAGGAAGTCCCAACCATCTTAAAATACCTCCTCGCCAACGATAAAATCGAGCTACCACCTATTAAAGATCAGGAGGGAGCTAAGAGGATTACGGATCCAAACTATTATGCAAACCACAGGAGAGTTCTTCATCCCACTAAGGTTTGTTTCAGCCTCAAAAACAAAATCCAAGCCTTAATTGACTCCGACGTCATAACGGCAAAACGACCCAAATAAGAATAGAAAAGACTCCAAAGAGTATACGAGTATAAACTGTTTCTCCATCAGACTCCGAAGAGTATACGAGTACAAACTACTCCTCCTTTGTACTCCAACAAGGTATACAAGTATAAATCGTTCCCAAACCTCCAATTGGTATACGAGGCTAAACTGTTACCTTTAACAGGAAGTTCCTGGAGAATATTACACATAATATTCTTAAGGATAACCCAATGACATGGCTAAAAATATTACACCCCCACTAGACTCATTGTCGCCAAAAGGCTGGGGTTTCGATACGAAGTTCAAGAGGAATACAAAGTCAGGAATCAAGACTTGATTCTGTACCAAGAACAATAGCATTGCCCACAAACGGGAAGTTTCTAAAAAAGTAATGCTCCTAAGTACATTCGGGATAACCCCTATTTCTAACAGGAAGTCCCTAGAGAATACTACACATGATATTTTAAGGATAACCCAAAACTAATTGATTCTTAATCATGATAAAAAATAATTAAGAACCTCCTATTGTGGCTATTAAATCATTTCCAAGATGATTAAAATCCTCCCACTGTGACTTCTCAAGCATTCTTTCATTGAGATGAGATTCAATAACTTCTTCCAATTAATCTTCCCTCACGAAACCCCCATGGTCTAATTGTGAAGTGCTTAATCCCTTACTGATCAAATCAATTGATGATAGGGTCCATTAAAATTCTATTTGGTTTGATCCACTCAAACTCCCGTTGTGCTTATGCACCCAACACTTCCATTGTTAGAATTCAAAATATTACTGGAAATTTCAAACTCCCTCGTCTTAAAGTCCTTACAACTTAACACTAGAAACTTCCACTATATTGACACAGTGATTTGTGTAAATCAACACTCCCACTAGTATTTGTATCACCTCACTCCCATCTTGGTCAAACCTTTAAACAGTTATAGCCAAAGCTAAAAGCTCCTCTCGATTCCTTCCATGAATGAGAGGTCCACATTCAAATTGAGCGATCAAACCTATAAAAGGTAGGATCATCTCAAACCCTCACTTGGTCAAACTTGTAAATAGTTAGGACCAAAATTGGGACTCCTTTTCGATAACCGAAAGGCTTCCACTCTTTCCATTTCGGTCAAACCTATAAAAGGGACTGAAGTCAAAATTTCATTTTCAAATAAGGTAACCAATCCTATAAAAGTTAGGGTTATTTGAATCTATTCGATTCTCGGAGTGGAGATCTCACTCTTAGTTTCACCTTCCCGGATTCTCTAAGTGAAGATCTCATTTTGAGTTTCCTTTGCAGCTAGAGATAGAATATAAAATTCTTTCTCTCCAGCTGTAGGTTTGTCTTTACCCTAAAAGAAGACCTGGAGACAGAATATAAAATTCTTCCTCTCCAGCCGTAGGTTTGTCTTTGCCCTAAACAAAAGACCTAGAGACAAAATATAAAATTCTTCCTCTCTAATGTCAATTTCGTCTTTGAAGACAAAAATCCAAAAAAAAAAAATCCTAAAGTCAACGCCTAACATGTGTTGCCGGTTTAATCTTTCACCGAGTGAAAAAACACTAGAATCCAAGTCTAAGAAATTTTATCCCAAATCCTAAGTAGGATTAAGTCAACGCCTAACACGCATCGCCGGTTAGTCCTTGACCGTAAAAGGGACAAAAGCCCACATATTCAACATTATGGTAAGTTGTTATTAATAACACAATAATCCATACCTTATACGCATGGAGAATTTTATCCTGAATCCTAAGTAGGGATAAGCCAACGCCTAACATACGTTACTGATTTAATCTTTCATCGAGTGCAAAAGACACCAGATTTCATATTTGAGGAATTTTATCCCAAATCCTAAGTAGGAATAAGTCAGCGCCTAACACGCGTTACCGGTTAGTCTTTGACCGTAAAAAGGACAAAAAGCTCACATATTCAACATTGTGGCAGGCCATTATTAATAACGCCAAAATCTGTGCCTCCATGCGCGGGGAATTTTATCACGAATCCTAAGTAGGGATAAGCCAATGCCTAACACGCGTTGCCGGGTTAGTCTTTTATCGAGTGAAAGAGACACCAAAATCCATGTTTGGGGGAATTTATCTCGATCCCTAAATAGAGATAAGTCAGCATCTGATACATTCCGCCGGGTAGCCTATTCCCGTAACAATGGTGAAGTCTACGCATTCAACATAGTAGCACTTAGAGAGTTAAGTCTCTTAGCACAACGTCACATGTAGGACGAACTTAAACAATCCGCATGCAAGCCCGATTCAAATAATAATTGGTAAAGGCACGTCAAATCCGTTAAGGGTGAGAATTTGCCAAAAATCCTAAGTTTACGTCTAACACACATTGCCGGGTAGTCTATTCCTGAAAGAAATACGAAGTCTACATATTCAATAACGTAGCACTAAGTGACTTAACTCTCTTAGCATAACGTTATATACAGAAGGGACTCAAACAATCCGCATGCTAGCCAACTCAAACGGTAGTCGGTAAAGACTTATCAAATCCATTGATGGTTGAGAATTTGCCAAAAATCCTATAAACGCGATAGTCATTGACACACCAACTTCATTAGTTGGTCTCATGACTTGAACATCCGAAAACCCCAGGATAAGATCCATACCTGCAGATGAATCGATTTTAATAGTTGGTCATGTAACCTCAACACTCTGGACTGTCGTGCTTCAATGCCTTAATAGTTTAAACTGTATAGACTCTAGCAAACATACGAGAATAAATTGTGTTAATGCTGGTTAATACGTTATAGCAAAGGTTAACGCCGGTCAACACGTTACAGCAAAAGTCAATGCTGGTCAACGCGTTACAAAGTCAATGTCAGTCAACACGTTGCAAATAAAAGTAAATGCCGGTCAACATGTTGTAAATTAAGGTCGACGCCGATCGCTAACAACTTTGCTAAAATAAGGCTAAGGAAAAAATTCTTGGTTAAAGGATGATTCCAGGGAGTTTAATCACAAGTCATATACAAATTCCTAATGAAGACGATCAGTTCAACGTTATTCAACGACACGAGCTAATTTAGACATCAACGCACCAGTCCCGGTTCAATATTTTGACAACGGTCAGACGATAAACGCAGTACCAGAAAATTTTTAGCTATTCGATAAAATACTGAATAGACTAAAAGCTAAAGAAATCTAAGAGTTGAAAATTTGACGTATCATATCCAAAGTATTTCAGGCTCATCTATAAAAGAATGAGACTGAAATACTTTGAAGGAGGTATTTATAGGCGTCAAAAAATACCTATGGATTCCCACATGTAGTTCGAGACTAAGCGAAGATGATGAATGTCGTCATCCAAGTCAAAGGGGGTTATCTGAATTAAGGAGGATCATCCAATGCAGTATAGAAGCTAACAAGCGCATGGAGCGAGCCTGCAAAGCGTACAAGTCAACAGAACGAAAATACAAGTTTAGGAAACGCCAAAAAGCCAAAAGAGACTCGCACGTGTGGGTCACCCAGAAGTGACCCAAATTTGTGTGGGTCACCTATTGGTGACCCGCACATCTGCGGGACACCAATTGGTGACTTGCACAGGCGCGGGTCACCAAGAGGTGACCCGCACGCACCCGGGTCACCCAAGAGTGACCCGCACAGGCACGAGTCATGATGGTCTGCCCTGCATCTCAGTACCCAAAACACATATCGTGATGATTTTCTCAGGATTTCTTCATTCCAGAGCATCCCAACTGACTTGATATCATCCTTATACGAGGTTAGACTATTGTTAACTAAAAATAGGGCCAAATATCTTGTTCTTATCCGCAAACACTGCATCTGAAGACCTATAAATACAAGTCTAAGGCCTTTTTTTAGAAGGGCATGAATTTTAATCAAGAGGGCGAGGTGCTGTCAAATTGCAGAGCCAAGAGTCATGAATTTCAGCCGAGGGCTAGCAGATCTTGGCGAACTTTGGCATAAAGAAGAAGCTATTCGAGAAATCTGAGGCCTATTTCCCCCATTCCTTGAGATCAGGCTTGGACTTGATCTCAAGAAGAATAGTGATCTCGCTTGGTTGAGATCATTTACTTCAGCAATTACTTCCTTGGTGAAGTAAAAGCTTTAAATAATCTTCTATCAACCGGATCTGATCCAAGGTGGTCCACGAATAAACTCCGACACAGGCAAAGATCTCACGCAAACAATAGGCGATAAACATCTGTTTTGTGTTGTTTGAAAAAGTTGTAATTTTCTTTATTTTATTGTGTAAAAAGATCTTATAAAAAGATCAACTTTTTGAACTTATTGTAAAGATTGAAGTTGTAATGAGTTTCACAATGAGTAAGACAACTTTCCAACCAAACACCTTCCAACAATTATACAACTCACCATCGAACTACTCTCTTATTCGAGTCTTCGGCTGAATATGTTTTGTTCAACTCTTACCTTCAAAACGCAACAAACTTTCACCTCGCTCTGTCGTGTGCATATTCCTTGTATATAGTCTCCATCACAAAGGCTATCGCCGCTATGATCCCCACACTAACCGCCAACGCTTATCCCCACATGTAACCTTCTTTGAGCACCTGCTATACTATGTTCTACCCTCTCCACTAGTACCCTCGTCACCTTCTACTCTCATAGATCTCATATTCCTTGAACTCGACACACCGACTTTAAAAATAACATCTGATCCTCTCACATCAATTCCCACTAAAGAGCTAAGTTTAGAAGATAGTCCTCTCATCGAGCAAGTGGCCAGTCCTAATCCCACTCCTGTTATGACAGATCAATCATCTCCTCCATCAACCTCCTCATCTGAACCAAACATCAACGAAGTCACACATGAACCGAGATTTCCCTTATTGGATTGCCAACCACTAGCCAAATACTATGACCTAACTTTACCTCCATTGCCTCCCACACGATAAATATGATGACATCAGATTATTGGAGCATAATTCTTATCACAATGCAGTTAAATATCGTGAGTGGCAACATGCAATGAAAGATAAACTTACAACTCTTAAACAAACCTGCACATGGGATTTCACATCTCTTCCTCCGAAAAAGACCCTCATTAGCTACAAGTGGACCTACAAGGTCAAGACCAGAGCAGACGGAACCATTAAGTGCTACAAGGCTTAGTTAGTTGCTCGAGGCTTCACATAACAATACGGAGTGGACACGAAGAGACCTTTGCTCTAGTTGCCAAAATGACCAATGTTCGCACACTACTTGTTGTTGCTTGCTGCCAAACAATGACCATTGTACCAAATGGATGTCAAAGATACTTTCTTACATAGATATCTCACTGAGGACATCTACATGACTCCACCTTCCGAACTTTTTAACTCTAAGTGTCGTGTTTGCCACCTACAACAAGCCCTCTATGGCCTCATACAGGCACCTTGCACATGGTTTGCTCGGTTTACATAGGTCATGTAACCAGCAGGTTTCCTTCCTAGCGAGAATGATCCATCCATGTTCATCTCTTCCTCTGATCCATCGCACAATCTTAATCATATATGTTGACGATATGACCATCACTGGTGACAACCCATCAACCATTACCCAAATCAAATCTCACCTCCAACAAGAGTTTGAGATGAAAGATCTAAGCGACTTACATTACTTCCTTAGAGTGGAGATCAACCAGACTCCACATGGCTACCATCTCTCTCAGCAGAAGTTAGCTAAGGACATCCACAATCGTGCCGGCCTAACAGATCCTAAACTAGCGCGGATGCCTCTTGAATTGAATATGAAGATTAGAGCCATTCACGGTGACCCACTACCTGATGCCACATAATATTGACATATCGTAGGGAATCTAGTATACCTCACCATTACTAGACCCGATATTTCACATGCTGTTCATGTGCTCAGTCAGTTTGTTGCCACTCCACTTTCCTCTCACCAAGCCGCACTACTTCGTGTTCTACACTACCTTCGCGAGACTCCAGCCAGGGCGCTGTTCTTTTCAGCTTCATCATCACTCACTCTCCATGCCAACAGTGATGCAGAGTGCGTAGGCGACACTACAGACCGACAATCCACTATTGGGTATTATATATTTCTAGGTGACTCTCTCATCTCTTGGCAAGCTGCCATTAGTCAACCCAATTGCAGTTCGAAGGGGTGTTAAATATTGCATATATTACTTTTGTTTAGTCCCACATTGAATAAAGTAGCAGAATAATTCTATTCACATTGTGTATATAGACAGCAATATCAATAAAGATAGATATTCTTTTCTTTGCTCTACATTTAACAACAACTATATTACCAAAAAAAATGTCTTTTTCTTTACATTGATAGATTTGTGACCCTCTAGACTTGTAGGTAGCTATATAAAATCGTGGGCTATCAATAAATGTTGCATGCCGTTTTATGTTAACCGCCTTGACTTTCTATGTTAATATTTTTTCTCCTCGAAGAGGTCGTCGATTTAAAAAGGAGTTGGATATTCTAAGTGAAGACGTTCGAATGAGCATAGAACTCGTCGACGGTGGAGCCAAGAACCCAAGATAGGCTTCTGAAATAGATAAATAAGAAGGGAGGAAAATGAGTTCATCACTCGCTTCTAGGCTTGAAAAAGAAGACGGAGGTAGCTTTCGGACTAAATTAACGTCACCTGTAATTATAATGACTAGCGTTTCCCCGTGCAAAACACCATCTTTTACTTTTTAAGTATTTTATTTTGAACTTATCTTCTTTTAAGTTTTAATATATTTAATTTGATTATTATATATTTAAAATTAGAAATTATATCCACTTCTCTATACTTAAAGGATGATCCAAGTTTTAATACATTTGTTTTAGAAATCATATATATACTCATTCATACTCAGAGGAGGATCAAAGTTTTAATATATTTGATTTGATTTACTGTTTATGATAAAATAAAATACTCTAGAATAAACAGTAACTTCAAAAATATAGTGAGAGATTTGATTTACTATTCATGGTACAGTAATTTGCTGTAGCAAACAGACTAGGTGGTCGATTTACTATTTACATCACAATAATTACTGTAGTATTTATTGTAGTATGAACAATAATTCTTTGGATCCTCCTATATAAGTATAGAATAGTAGATGTATTAGTAAGGAGATAACACCTAGCCACCTCAGCACGCTAGCTCATCTGTCCCAGCAACATGCCTTTTTTGGTCCTCCTACCGGCACTCGTTAACAATATCAAAATATTGAATAAAAAAATCACGAACTTTAATAATTGTTGTGATATTTATCGCTAGTCCACCTTTGCTCCATGTATTATTTTCTTTAAAAAGACACTTTCTAAGAATTTTTCAGCAGGTTCTAGGTTTTAAGAGTTTTCCGGCTACGTAAACAGGAATTAGAATTTTCTTCACTATTAAAAAATAGAGAGACTATCGTTATATCATAACCATTAATTTGCTTAGTTGTTGGTTGTGACATGTTTTTGAGTATAAGTCAGGAAATAAGTGCAAATAAAAAAAATATGATGAGTATTAAATTTAAAATGATTTGTAATCATGCACTAAATAAATTAATAACTATAATTAATATAATAATATCTCCGCTATATTTTTAATAGCAAACAGGATCCAAATTTGATAAATGGACATGTAGAAATGAGTTGGGAAAACGCCAAACTCACAAGTTTCGTCACTTGGCAAGTTATTTCTCTTCTAGCAACACGTGATTGGGCTTTAGATGGACACCTAGCTAGTTAAATATGTGGATGTCTCCTTCGATAACAAAACAATAAATAAATAAATAAGAAAACAACCATCAAACTTATCAATCAACTTGAAGTGGGAGGAAAATACGAACTAATAATTCATGTGAATGACATCATGCAAGATGTCATTCCTTAGATTAATGAAGGACGTTCAAGGTTAGCTTGAAGTTGCTTTTGGCTTAATCCCATCAAATCCTTTTAAACTCTGGCAAGTTTACATAATTTTTTTAATTTCATAAACTCATTTTAATTTCATAAAATCATTTTTAATTTCATAAAATAGTGAGTTCTAAACATTAAAAATTCTAGTAATCTTATATGAATGGAATATTTTCATAACCAACAAAAATATAAAAAAATATTGATAAGCTTGAATTATATACAAGTCAAAATTTATGATAAAATGAAGAGCATTATATGGGAAAAGAGTACAATATCCTGTATTTCCTTCTTTTCTTTTTTATTTTATTACTTTTAGCTTTACAGATTAGCGTTGATGGAGGATAAGAGGGGCTGAAGGGGACCATACACCCCGTCAACCTACTTGCAAATTGCATAGCCCATGTAAATGGGCCCTAAGAACTGTCATGACCAGGCCCTAAAGCCTAATTTTTAAGAGGCAGTTTGCTTTATGGATTGATCTAGAAAATCATGTTTGTTTGTAATGGATAGTAAAGAGGATTTACATGAAGTATAAAATCCAAACAAAATTTATTTCGTTATACATGAATTTTATTGAGGATACGTGACTAATTCACAATTCTGGGAAAATTCAGGATAATTTTAGGGAATTTTGTTTGCACTAGTTATCTTATGTGGCAACTCTAAATCTGTTTTTAAAAAATGACAAACAAATAATACATTTAATTTTCTAAAAGTCCATGATCTTTAACTTTTGGGCCCCACTTTTTAATGCAAGAATGCAGAATGCATGGAAACAAACATGCTCTAAGTCTTAAGCAAAAGATGTTAGGCTTGTCAAATATAGTAGTTAGGCTATCTTATTTTTGCTTTAGTTTAGTCCCACACCGTTTAGGTTATCAAAACATCTCTACTTTCTCTTGTATGTAAACATTCCAGTAGAAGAAACATTAAAATCAAATTCTCTCAAATCTCTTAATACTTATCATAGTATCAGAGGCCATGATCAAGCCCTCCCTCAAATCCTAGCCACACATCTAAATCCAATATCCCGTGGGGGCCTCACCTTCTCTCATGCTAAATTCGATTGGTGATGGGACCCACTAGAAATTAATATGGATAAACAGATCTCTCCCCAAACCTCATGCATGCCCTGAAACTCTAGCCTTCTATGTGACTGCCACTGAACCCTAAGCACAACTCCACCTCCATCATCGCGCTCAACCAACACCATTAACATTGTCACGCCCCGCATCCTATAAGCACTTGACGGGCACGTGACTAGGCTAGATAATATATATAATTGGGCCAAACACTACCTAAAGTATATAGTTAAGCCTATAATAATGATCGGTACATACATCTCATTCACTATAGAGCAGAGTCATAGAATCACACATAAAAGTAGATGTAAGGATCTAATATACGACATAATTATTTAGTACAAATACACAACGGAAGCAAGATACTCATTAAATATCAACAAGTCCTACAGATAACGAATAACCTGAAAGATATCACGAGTCTAATATCAATGTCACAAACTCAGATATATTAAAGTTAGACCACATGGCCTCATAAGTATGAAATAACTACTACAACTATCAAGTATATCAAAGTTAATATGTAGCAGCAGAAAGATGAGTATAAACAAGAAAGTATGGTAAAAAGACTAAAATAGAACTAAATAAATGAATAGGCAAGATGGTCGATAGGAACTCCATCTAGGAAAGATCACTAGATTTTGGTGTGCCTTGTAAGCAAGGGTAGAAGATCCAAGTTTGCGACTGGTATGCAAACCAGTATGGTCAGAAAGCCATCTAGCAAGTGGTAAAATGAAGGATGGTTTGTGCACATGTAACATGTATCATGAATTCATGAATAATTTAATCATAAGAAAGGCTATATAACTCACTTCGCTTGCTTTTATAAAAAGAAAATAAATCTCACAAATCTAGAATATTAAGCTGATAAAGGCAGAAAACCAAAAATGGTATCAGTATAGAGATAACAACGAGAGTGCACTAGTTCGTGGACTATGATGCAAAGGTAGTAGCTTTTACTTAATCTTGTTTTGGAAAAGCTCTCACGGGATAATGTATGTCTGGTGTTGATGGTTAATATGATCACACAGTTAGTTTGATCTAGGCTAGGATCGGTTTGTTCAGTATTGAAGAGGGTCTGCTTTCTTCTCTGACTTTATGTCCAGTTCTTTGAGTTAGGTATCCATAAGATCTACACGAATAGAAAGCACGTAAGAGGATGGGGTTTGATTACCCCATGATTTCTCCAACAATTAAGTTAGCTGATGACTTAAGTGGGTCAAAGGAGAACAATGTGTTCTTGTAATTGTGCAGTATGTGCCTTAGAGGATCAGATTTGTGAACTCTCTGAATATTAGAATAGTACTTGTATTTATACTAAGGAGGCAAGGGTAGATTGTTCACTTCGGCCGAGAGCAAAAGGGCGGTGGCGAAGTGTGGGCTGGCGGCCACGTCGGCACTTGCTTTACAGGTGTCAGCCAATGAGTGGAGGGAATGTCACTTTGGTATTAAATGGAAAAAGATTGGCGGCATGGCAGGGCCCACATAGTCCGATGAGTCATGAAAGACCATTTGAGCTAGAGCCATGATGATGCATGTTCTGTATTAAATGCGTGTTGACGCGTTATCATAGAAACAAGGGCTCGAGACTAAAATAGTTCTTTGCCTTCAGTGAGAATTAATGCCTTTTGAGATAACTTTGTAACCGCCTTACAAGTGGACAAGTGGACTCGCGGCGAGTTTCTTAATAGAATGAAGTCGACTAGCACCACCTTTCGTGTCGACTAACACCGTCTTTCATTTCGACACTAAGGGATGTCGTCTCGTCCTGTTGGCTAAATTGTCGGTCTTGATTGTATCTGGTCACTAAGAAAATTGTAACATAGCGTGTCGAAGTAGACTTATCAACTACTTGAGTTTAAATTATATTTTGGAGAAAATAGGAACACCATAACATCCGGTGTACCCACTAGGAAATGTTACTTAGATTCTTATTTTACTTGGTTTGTGTGCACAGAATTATCTGGCACTAGCAATCAAATATAACCCTAGGCCACACATTATCTATGAGATGCCCAAATTCCTCCCATTAATTAACACACATGAACTTTTTTATTACTTAGTTATACATGATATGTTATGCCTATGCCCAAATAACTCAATTCATAGAGAACATCCATCTCATGGGTGCCCGCTCCGACGGAGTTTTACAAGCAAATGAAACATGCTCGTCAAATATCAAAGCAAGTCTTCATGACTTGATACATGCGATTTTTTGATATCTTTCTTTGTTTCTCTATGTTGTTTTATCATGTTTTTATACTTGATCAAGTTTTTAGTGGTAGAGAATACGAACCTCCACTCATAATTGCAATGTATCCCAAACTAAGAGTTTTCTTAATTTCAAAATAAAGAACATTCTTGATTTAGTGTCACGGAGGACACACTTAGTATTAAAATATAGGCATTCATCATCATCATGTTTATACCATATCATGGTGCTTAATCATGCATACCCCTAGGCCTAAGACTCTTGATAACATACAGAGCAAACAAAGTTCCAAGGTATAACCTAGGCCAATATTCATAATATCCATACATTCTAGGTCAACGCATAACATAGCATAACATAGCAAGAACATATGATATCACTATGCAATAACATAGCACAACACGTCTTTCTTGCATATACGTGGATATATCATGAATTCAAATAAACAAACATAAATATGAAACTATAGCGAAGCGACTAATATATCATCTACTTTATCTCAAGATGGTAATAACATGCTTAATTACATAACTGATATCATAATCTATGGAAGAAAACCAAGAAAGCATGAAAAAGATACTTAAATGGATCAAATTCTCAAAATTGAAAGAATTTATTTTCTTATACTGAGTGCATGCGCTCGAAGGTTGGGTGCCATGCTAACCCTGATGTCACGTCAACAAAGTTCTGATAGCAAACTGAGAATAACCAAAATAAATCATCTATGAAATACTAGCCTAAGCATGTGTGCTCATTGTTTGAGTGAGTGCATTCATTATTTGGGCACGTGCGCTCAAATGCTTTAAAACATTCTGCTCTCTGAATTTCACTAAGCACCTATGCTCTTGCTAAAAAACCATGATTCCCAAAATATTTTAATCAAATACTTACTCAATTCAAAACCAAGTTAAAAACTAACTTCTAACCAAGTTTTCTCCCGCCAAAAAGAAGTGATTCCACCAATTTGTTCTTCCAAACATCAAGTATTCACCAGTCCACCATTAGAGCTCGAGGGCTTGCAATTCAAACCAAAAATAGGGACAAACTCTTATGCAAATTGCTCATTTCAACCTAAAAACATCAAAAGAATACAGAGATCTCAAAATATTAAAAATACCCTTTAAAAAATACCTCAAATCATGAAATAAAGACTCAATCTTGTAAAGGTATCATCTATTACAATATTGGGTCCTTCTCTTTGAAAGAGGTTGTGGATTGAGATCCACCTCTCACAGAAATCCTCTCCTTGGTCAAAACCCACAAGTTTGAAAGTACACAAAACTAAAGTTATCTTGGCTGAAGAGATAGATGAATAAAGATTTAAAACACTGATAAATTAGAATTTTACAGTAATTAGCAAACAAAAATACTTGTATTAGGATGCAGATTTCTCTTTTCTTGGCCTCCAAACTTTAAAAACATCAGCACTAGTTTTCAAGGGAGAGAAAATAGTGCTTTTATATAAGGTATCATGAAAAGATTTTGAATTACTCTGATACCAAATGAAATTAACCTAGACGGGGGGTGGGGGGTGAATAGGCTATATGCTAATCTAATCCGATTTAATGTCAATTTAAAACTTATTAACAATTATATCCTAGCAAGTATGATATTTAACAAAGGATATGTAATTAAAACCAGGACGATATAAACATGAGACAATGACGATATAGAACGCAATAAACAATGAGCACAAAAAATACACCAATGCAAACTCAAACACACAATATGATCACGGAGTTCGGTCACCCTCGACGTCTTTGCTCCTCATTCATGACGAGAATCTTCACTATCATAACCAATTTTTAACATTCACCAAAAACATTTACAACTCACACAATTGATTTTCTAGCACACCGAAAACTTTCACAACTCTCACAAATGCAATCACACAATACACTCTCTAAGTGTTGGCCTCTCACGTGTCACCTTCCTCAAGTGTTCGGATTTACCACCTCTCTCTAGACTTTACTATTGATGCCACTCCTCTTGGAATTAATCCCGTCTCTCACCAACCACTCCTCCTGGTGTACTTGTGTATTACAATGTGCTCTTACAAATTAAGCACAAATAAAAATGTTTATTCTCTAAACAAGATGAGAATTCAACTAAGCTAACTCTCAATATTACAACCTCACAACCCTAATATACTATGTATGAAATACTTAAGCTCAAGTGTATGTGTGTGTGTGTAAACGATGAGCAATAATCAAAACTAAACTCAATATGAAATCTAGCTTAATAAAATGGTTAATTAACAAATAAATATATAAAGCTAGAAATTGAGTTTAGAGAAAACTTCTCTGAAATCACAAAGAGATGTAGAAGAGAGGATGGGGATGAATTCCTCAAACCAAAAATATGAGACTCCTCTTTGTGAAAACTTCTTCACATAAAAACAAACTTGAAAAAACTCTTAAACACCCTTAAACCCTTGTTAAAATTATTTTAAAAACTTTCTTGAGTAGTTGTAGTGTTTAAGGCAAAGGGGTATATATAGGTTACAAGAGCCAAGCCCAAAAACCCAGCAAAATCCAATAAAAATATCAAAAACAACAAAATCTAGAAACTAGTCGTTACTGTGCAACGACCATATCATCAGTCGACTGATTACAGGCGTCGGTCTACTGATGCCTGCATCGGTCGACTCATGCGTTATTAGTGGACTGGGCAGACAAAAATCACTATCTATGTTCCATTTCATCAGTTAACTGATCACTATAGTGAGCCGACTGATAACGTGCACACAACTGTTATAAACAGTAAAAATCAACTTTGAACCCTTTTAAAAAATAGTAAATAAATTTTAAAATTTATAAAACTTTGGAAACTATTTATAAACATGAAAATAAACATATTATAAAAAGAATTTTTTAAATTGCACTTCCCAAATAAGAAAACTCATCATTTTGCATAATTGTCCAAAACATGAAAACTCAATACACTTGAAATTTTGACAAACAAACTTGCATATTTATTTTGAATGGACTAATGGACTTAAGAAAAAAAATGTAATATGATCTAATTGAGTCTTTAATCCATAAACACATAATTTTGCAAATAAACATGATTTTGTTGATTTTAAACTTGTTAATTAATGAAATTATTTTAAGCACATATAAATATGAAACAAATATTTGTGTATGTAATTATATTCATGTGTTTCATATTTAGCTAAACACATTATTTTCCAAAAAAAAAAAAATCGATAAATAAGAAACTAGTATATATGTATATGTATATTACTATTAGTTTCATATTTATACTATTTAAACTCAAAAACTATGTACCGAAAATGTGTATGTATGTATAATGTTTGAGCTTTAAGTATCAAAACACAAAGTATAAACCTAAAATATTATACCCAAGATATTGATCTTCAATAAAGCTCATCTTGGTTGCGGATGAAGCTTGATCTTGAATTTAACTTTGAATTACAATGGCTTCATTCCAATATTCCTCCAACCTCCATTAAATGCCGTCGTTAAGCTCAATTCCATCCAACCTTCGATGGAAGATCTTTGTGTAGAATACCTAACAAGAAAATATAAATACTCAACAAACGTTGTTAGGAATTGTTTGTTAATCATCAAAACTAGATTAGATAGTAGGCTCATAAACATGAGACATAACAATTTTCCACTTTTTGATGATGACAAATAATCTACACAAATAGATATAATACATGCATAATATCAAATGAATATACAAATTATAATCCTCATGCGTAAAACCAATAGAATGATATACTTACAACTAACTTGTTTCTCCCCTTTTATCAATATCAATATATGAAAAACAACAAGAAAGAAAGAGAGTGTTAAGCTTCCCCTACAAATAAGCATGGGTGAGTATAAAACAAATATAGGAAAAAATTTTCTCCTATCAAAATGCCACATAGAATGTATGAAATGAAATACTAAGGCATTCATATGTGAGTAAAAACATATAAATAGAGACGCACTAATATCAACTCACATACAAAAGATACCAAGTGAACACTTATAAATGTATCATTAAGGCAAAGTGTTATAAGGATCTTAAATATAAAAAATATTCAAAAAATCAAAGATCAAATGTTTAATCAATAAATCAAAAAAAATTATAAATCATCAAATATAAATCATGATTGATTAATAACACATATAGATATATTATTATGAAAATTGTGTCTTAATAAAAACAATATGTATATATTTATGAAATCAAATGAATGAAAAAATATGAGAATCATGAAAGATATTTTCAAATGAAAGCAAATCATGAGAACCATAAAAATCATGACAATCATGAAAGTCCAAATGAAAATCAAAACAATCAAATAAAATCATAAATCATGATCTAAATCATAATCTAAACCTTAATAATATCAAAACGTGCTTAGTCTATAACTCATCATTTTTGAAGAACAAGTGATTAAGCAACTAGTAGTGTCAAGACATTTATATGTTTTATCCACAAAGGTCGAAAGAATTATGCTTATGACGAAACAAATAAATATCAATAATATCATTTTTGATAAGAAAAGACTAGACAAACAATCATGCCAAGTTCTTGGAGCTTGTTTCAACCCATATATAAACTTTTAGCAGCCGGTAAACATGATATGGAAGAAAGAGATTAATAAGTCCAGGAGGGATGATCAAACATAAACTTCTTTTACAAATTCAAAACTAATTTTTGAGAAACTAGAAAAATTTTAAAAAGGAATCGTACAAATGAAAATATTTTCTTTTATAAAAAAATCATCAAAATTTTTGTTTTTAAAAAAAATCCAAAATAAAATCATCTTTTAAAGAACTTGAAAAATGAAAATTCTAAGAGTTTGTTCTTTAAAATAAAAAATGTTTTGATACCTAAGCATTCTTGATACAAAAGAGTTTAAGGACATGACGCCTATCAATAAAGTCAAAAGCCCTAGGGTTATGATCCTATTTGGGCACATTTTATGCACGGGTTCAGTCATAGCAATAATCACATAAATGACCCTTCCTATTCTAATAAGTATAATGTAAAGGGTGCACATGTTTATGTTAACTATTAACTTGTGCACGTGAAATATTTACAAATAATGATGGTCTTTTAAAATTATTTTGCAAATGTGAAACCTTTTTCAAATCAAAATAAAATTTGGTCAAATGACCAAAACGATCACAATAATCATATTTGTATACATGAGCATGCTTATGATAAACTTTGTAAGTATGAGCATGTGTATGTGTATGATGTGATGAAGAAACTTTATAAGATGCATAAGGGGCATTAATATTAGCATTCTTGGGTTTTTGTGTATCATAGCAAAACTTAGCTAAATGGCCTTTTCGGCCGTAAATAAAACATTTATAATTTTTGCTATACATGTGTGCATAATGAGTGGATGATTTTGACTTATTTGCATTAGACTTAGCACACATATTCATTAGTTTCTTATTATTATCAATGCATTTAGTTAGGGTTGAATCTAAGGAGGATATACGTTTTTTCATGTGATTCAACTCTTTATTAGGCATATATGTATTGTCACAAGAAGTAGAATAATCATGATCATTTTTAAAAGAATTAAAATTATTTTTAATTATTTCTACTTCTAACATGACATCATTATTAGCATGAGTTAAGCTAGCTATTTTAGAGGTCAATTTATCATTTTCCAAATTTAATTTATCATTGTTTTTTTAAGATTTTTATTTTCCTTAATAATGACATCTAACTTGGATTCTGGCCTCTCATGATCGAATTTCAAAATAACATGCTTGCTTTTTAATTCTTTAAAATTACAATGTAGTTTGTTAAAGGCATGCATTAACTTTTTATATCCATGAGCGAGTTCATCAATAGATAATTCATCATCGGTATCGGAATCGCATACCTCACTAGGGCTATCGCCTAGTGGTCGTGTATATGATGATGCTTCACTTGAGCTTGAAGTGGAATCCGCTCCCGGTTTGTCAGATTTTCTCTAAGTTTTCTTCATGTGCTTCTATAAATTTTCACAATTTGTAAGCACTATCAAAATGAGTAAGCTTATTAGAAATAGAACAGTCAAATGTATTATGTAAAAATTCTAACAAAAGCTTATTCATTGTAAATATTCTTTTATCATTTTCACTCCAGTTGGATTTATCCAAAGTGGGTACAATATAAGTACAATCGATTATTTCTCACAAATCAAAATATCTAGATCTAACAAAAAGTTTAAATCTAACATACCATTGTTCATAGGGAAAATTATCAATTTTTGGAGCAATATTAATAGCATAACCTAAGCTAGGTGCACCGTGCTTGTCCATGGTATATTATGCAAGCAATATGAATTAATCTCAAAACAAGATTAGCAAGATATAAAACTTAGATCTTTGATTCCAGGTAGTTAAGCCAAATAAAATTGCTCTTATACCAAATGAAATTAACCAAGAGGCAGGGTCGATAGGGTATATGCTAATCTAATTTAAAACATATTAACAATTATATTCTAGCAAGTATGATACTTAGCAAATTATATGCAAGGATATGTAATTAAAACAATGTCGATATAAATATGAGATAATGGCGATATAGAAAGCAATAAATAATAAGCACAAATAATACACCAAGATAAACTCAAACATACAATATGATCATGGAGATCGGTCACCCTCGACCTACGTCTCCGCTCCTCACTCAGGAAGAGAATCTCCACTATCACAACCGGTTTTCAACGTTCAACGAAAACGTTTACAACTCACACAATCGGTTTTTTAGCTCACTGAAAACTTTCACAACTCTCACAAAAGCAATCACACAATACACCCAAGTGTTGGCCTCTCACGTGTCATCTTCCTCAAGTACTCGGATTTACCATCTCTCTCTAGGCTTTACTACTAACGCCACTCCTCTTGGAATTGATCCTATTTCTCACCAACCACTCCTCTCGGTGTATTTGTGTATTACAATGTGATCTCACAAATTAAGCACAAATAAAAGTAGAACTCAATTAAGCTCACTGTCAATGTTACAACCTCACAACCCCAATATACTATGTATGACATACTTAAGCTCAAGTGTGTGTGTGTGTGTGTGTGTGTGTGTGTGTGTGTAAACAATAAGCAATAATTAAAACTAAACTCAATATAAAATCTAGCTTAATAAAATTGTTAATCAACAAATAAATATATAAAGCTAGAAATTGAGCTTAGGGAAAACTTCTCTGAAATCACAAAGATATGTAGAAGAGAGGATAAGGATGAATTCCTCAAACTGAAAATGTGAGGCTTCTCTTTGTGAAAACTTCTTCACACAAAAACAAACTTGAAAAAACTCTTAAACACCCTTAAACCCTTGTTAAAATTTTTTAAAAAACTTTCTTGAGTAGTTAGAGTGTTTAAGGCAAAGGAGTACATATAGGTTACAAGAGCCAAGCTCAAGAACCCAACAAAAATCAATAAAAATATTAAAACAACAAAATCTAGAAATTAGCCATTACTATGCAACAACCATATCATTAGTCGACTGATTATAGGCACCAGTCGACTGATGCCTGCATCGGTCGATTGATGCCTGCATCGGTCGACTAAGCAGACAAAAATCACTATCTGTGCTTCACTTCATCATTCGACTGATCATTGTAGTAAGTCAACTGATAACGTGCACACAACTGTTATGAATAGTAAAAATTAACTTTGAACCCCTTTAAAAATAGCAAATAAATTTTAAAAATTATAAAACATTGGAAAATGTTTATAAACATGAAAATAAACATGCTACAAAAAGTATTTTTCAAATTGCACTTCCCAAATATTAAAACTCATCATTTTGCATAATTGTCCAAAACATGAAAACTCAATACACTTGAAATTTTGACAAACAAACTTGTATATTAATTTTGAATGGATTAATGGACTTAGAAAAAGATGTAACATGATGTAATTGAGTCTTTAATCCATAAATACATAATTTTACAAAAACATAATTTCATTGATTTTAAACTTGTTAATTAATGAATCATGTTAAGCACATACAAACATGAAATAAATATATGTGTATATAATTATATTCATGTGTTTTATATTTATATAACTACACACATTATTTTTCAAAACAAAATTGATAAATAGAAAACTAGTATATATGTATATGTATGTAACTATTAGTTTCATATTTATACGATTTAAACTCAAAACTATAAACCAAAAATGTGTATGTGTGTATAATATTTGAGCTTTAAGTATCAATAGACAAAGTATAAACCTAAAACATTATACCCAAGATATTGATCTTCAATAAAGCTCGTCTTGGTTGTGGATCTTAAATTTAACTTTGAATTGCAAATGGCTTCATTCCGCCAATCTCCATTGAACGTCATTGTTAAGCTCAATTCCATCCAACCTCTGACGGAGAATCTTTATATAAAATACCTAACAAGCAAATATAAATAGTCGACAAACGTTGTTAACAATTATTTGTTAATCATAAAAACTAGATTAGATAGTAGGCTCATAAACATGAGACCTAACAGATTTGTGGGTTGATAGATACCCTTCTAGTAGATCCAATCCAATAAGATAATATGCCTTAAAGCCTACTATCTCAAAACTTGATTTTTAATGAAAGATAAGAAAGAAATCATCCATCTAAAATTTTATTCGTAAACCCCTCTTCTACTTCCCAACGCATGTGTTCTCTTTTTTAGACTTTGGCAAGTTACAATGATTGTCATGTTGATACATAGCGGATTGTAGAAGGCTTTGTTCGAAAAGTTAAAGAAATCTGGCAAACATAATAGAGGAAATTGAAACAAGTTAGATGATAAAGCTCTCAGAACCATCTAGTTATGTTTGATGGACGAAGTCCTGCAAGAAGTTTTCATGAAGAAGACAGTGGCTGATTTATAGTCTAAATTAGAGAATTTGTATTTGACGAAGTCCCTCACTAATTGTCTTCTCTTGAAGCAGTGTTTGTACACACTTCGGATGTTAGAAGGTACACATATCAAATCTCATGTTGATGAATTCAAGTCTGTAATTACATATTTGAGCAAGATTGATGCTAAGATCGATGGTAAAGATCAAGCCCTATTATTATTATTATTATTATTATTATTATTATTATTATTATTATTATTATTATGTTATTTGCCGCCTTCCTATAAGCAATTCATTCATATTATGATTTACTGTTGAGATTTTATTAGCATCATGGATGTCAAAGAGAACTTGTTGAATAAGGAGAAGATCGACAAATAGTTAACCAAAAGCGAAAGTGGTGATAAACCAGATGGCTTGTTTGTTCAAGGAAGAGGGGGGGAATGAGTTTTGGAGGTAACATGTATAAGTTGAAACATAAAAATCTGACATGTGGATATTTTAAAAAGAAAGGGCACATTATGATCAATTATTACAGGTCGAAGAACAAGAAGAAACAAGAAGAGTATGAAGAAAAACTAAAGGAGGACTCTGATGAAGCTGGGATTGCTGAAGATATAATTTTATTGGTTACCGATGATAAAAATAGGAGTATGGATGATTTTAGATTTTGGATTCAGGTTATTTCTATCAAGTGTTCTAATAGGGATTGATTCACCACTTATGAAGCTATTAATGGTGAAGTTATTCTCATGGAGAATAATGCTTCATGAAAGATTGTTAGGCAAAGGAAAATTTAGATTAAGATGTATGATGGAGTGGTTAGGACTTTAACTGATGTTAGGCATATTACAAGTTTAAGGAAGAATCTCATCTGTTTAGGCACTCTTGAGAGTATTGGATGCAATTTTCTAGGTGAAGGTGAAGTTCTTAGGATTATAAAGGCTCTTTTATAGTTATGGAAGGAAAAATGATTGGAAACTTGTATGTTTTATAGGATTCTACCATTACCGATTCGACTATAGTTGCATCTTCGATATCAAGAGCGAGTAATACTAGGTTATGATATATGAGACTTAGTCATATAAGTGAGTGTGGATTGGCCGAGTTGAGCAAGAATAGTCTTTTATATGGAAAGTGTACATGAAAATTAGGGTTCTGTGAGCATTGCATCTTCAGAAATTAGAAAAGAGTCAGCTTCAGTAGGGCAGTACATCAAACTAAAGATACTTTAGATTATATCCATTCAGATTTCTAGGTACCTTTTCAAGTTGCGTTGAAGAGTGGTAGTTCAAGGTATTTGTTGACCTTCATTGATGACTACTCTAGGAAGGCTTGGGTCTACTTTTTGAGATATAAAAATGAGATATTTATGACATTCAAGCAGTGAAAATCTTTGCTTGAGAAGTAGACTGGGAGGCTAATTAAGAGGCTTAGAATTGGTAATTACCTTAGGGTTTATAAAGGATAATTTAATAAATTATGCAAAAATGTGGAAATCGTTAGACATCGCACAGTCACTCGCACACCATAATAGAATGGAGTAGCAGAACGTATGAACAAAACCATCTTAGAGAAAATTTTTTGTATGTTGTTCAATGTAGATTTAAGCAAGGAATATTAGGCGAAAACGGTGAATAATGTTTGTTACTTAGTGAATCGGTCGCCATTTACTGCTATCGGTTATAAAACTCCAGATGAGATTTGGTTCGGTAAGCCTGCTGATTATTCCAATCTAAAAATATTTGACTTCCCTACATATGTGCATGTCAGTCAAGGAAAACTTGAGCCTCAAATTAAGAAGTGCATATTTCTAGGTTAAGGGTTTTAGGTTGTGGTGTCCTGATCTGAAGTCTATTAAGATAATTATTAGCCGCGATGTCACTTTTGATGAGTCTGTTATGTTCCACAAAAAACAGTCACCAGTTTTAGTTGATAATAAGATGCACACTACAGGATAGAAGATGGAGTTAGAAATTCGTGATTTAGCTCTTCAACATGATAAGACTACGGGAGTTTAGCAGCCAGATCTCGTTCAAGTAGATGAAGCACCTCAGCAGTTGTAGGAAGAGCGGAAATACACTATTACTAAAGATCTGTCTAGACTAGATATTTGACCAGTGTGAAGACATGAAGATACAATAGCTTATATATTGTCAGTTTTATGACTTTTAGCTATTCTGGAACTACTTTATGTTATGATTTTGCTAAGTGCTATGGTCGTCATGCGGACAATTCAGTCGATTTGTTGAGAAGGCCTCTTTCAGTTGGCAAGTTCAAGCCAGGCTTAGACTTTATCGATATGTGTTGTACTTAGATGTCCTAGGGACTATTGGAGAAGGTGGGGTAAGTTAGCTAATTTGGCTTGAAGAATTTTCGACATATTAGAGTCAAGGTGGAGATTTATAAGTGTGACTCAAATATAGACCTAAAATAAAGAGTTTTCTCTATTGGATAGACTTGATTGATAGAATTCCTTTTTGATTAGGAATAAGTTGGTCATCAATATAATCTTATTGTGCATAGGACTTGCAGGTTGGTGATAAGAAAAGACACAAGTAAACTCCTATTAAGACTCTAATAGAAGTGAGAATATAAATATTGGGCTTGGGCTCTTATTGAGCTTTAGAACATGCGGACTTATATTCCTGTTGACCTATTTGTTTTGATGATGTTTTAACAAACAATTTACAACTAATATTGTTTGTCTAGTGTTTGTGTTTTTGTATTTATTCTAGACAAACAATCATTTAGAGGTTGTATGGACTAGAGCTTTCACGATCATATCCATTGGAGGATGGAAGGAATAGTGGAATGAAGCCAATACATTTAAGTTAGAGATTCAAGATCAAGCTTCATCCGCAATCAAGAAGAGCTTATTGAAGACCTATAGCTTGGGTAAATTAGTTTAGGGTTTATATTATGTGTGTTGATACTCTAAGCTCAATATCATTTACACACACATTTTATTGATTTATATATATATATATATATATATATATATATATATATATATATATATACACACACACACACACACACACACACACACACACACACACACATACATACACATTTTGATTTATGGTTTTATCCACAAACAAAGTTTTTACAAATAAATTCCAAAAAATATTTATACATGTTTGTTTTCTATGTGGATAAGTTGTTTTGTTTTAGCTTCATAGATATGAAACAATAGTTATATTCATATACATATTCTTTTGTTTCATATTCTATTATATTTAGAAATATATTGTCCTTTTGTTTGTATACTTAAGAACAATAGTTTATACCTTTTATCAAGTCTATAAAGCCATACAAGAGTTTTCAAAACTTTGGTTTATTTCAAAACATTAAATTTTAAATATATCACATTTTCATGTTTTGAACATTATTGCAAAATGAAGAGATTTCTCATTTACGAGAAGCAATTTGAATTTTTTTTAACATGTTCATTATCATGTTTACAAGCATTCCCTAAAGTTTTACATTTTTATGAATTTATTTACTATTTTAAAAAAAGTTTGAAATTCGTTTTCACTATTTATAACAGGTTGAAATTCTGTTATCAGTCGACTGATGGTCCTTATCAGTCGACTAATAAAAACGCCCATAATTGCTAAAAAGTTATATTTTTTACAACTGATAAACTATCAGTCGACTGTTGAACTCGTCAGTCGACTGAAGACATCAGTCGACCGATGAGCTGCTAGTTTCCTATAACGGTCAGCTCATCAGTCGATTGATGAACAATATCAGTCGACTGACGGCCTCTAACGGCTAGTTTTCTGGTTTCCGTTATTTTATATTTTTTACTTGGTTTTTCTTAATTTTTGGGGTTTGTATTGTGAACCTATATATACCCCTTGCCCTCTAACTTTTGAACTAACCAAGAGAATGTTTTAAACAAGTTTAAGAGAGTTTTACAAGGGTTTTAAAGTTTATTTAAGTGTGTTTAAAAAAGCTTTTAAGCATTTTCAAGTTTTGGTTTGTGAAGAAATTTTCACAAGAGCTTGAGGTGATCATCGTTTGGTGTTTGAGCATTCAACTCTTCTCCCCCTCTCTCTTGTCATCATAGAGAAATTTTTATAAACTCATTCTGGCTATTTATTATTTTGATTATAATTTCCATAAGCTAGATTTATATTGAGTTTAGTTTGTTTTGATTATACTCTTTGTTCACATACAACCAATTAAGCTTATTATATTTGTATACATAGTATAATTTAGGATTGTGGGATTGTGACATTGAGAGTGAGCTTTCATTATGTTCTCATCCATATTAGAGAACAAATTATTGTATAGAGCTTTCATTGTGAGGATACACTTTGTAATACACTTGTACACCGAGAGGAGTGTGTGGTGAGAGACGGGGTCGTCCTAAGAGGAGTGACGTTGGTAGTAAAGCCTAGGGAGAGGTTATAAATCCGAGCACTTGAGGGAGACACGGGCTAGAGACCAACACTTAGAGGGTGTAGAGTGTGATTGTAAGCGTGTTGATTATATAGTTTTCGGTGAGCTAGAAAACCAAGTGTGAGGTGTAAACGTTTTTGGGTGAGCGTTAAAAACCCAGTGTGATAGTGGATTTTTCTCCGGGAGTGGGAATCGGAGACGTAGGACGGAAGGTCCGAACTCCGTGATAATTTCTTGTGTGTTTGAGTTTGGTTTGTGCACTTATATTGTATTTATCTCTATCGCCATTCTCTCATTGTCTAATTTATCCAGTATATTGTTTGTATTTATTTATAGTTTACTTACCATTGTTTGTATATCCTTGCGTCTACATCTTGTTGCCGTTAGGCCCTTATGTTTTAATGATGTTTTACAACCATCATTATCGTTACTAATTGCTTGTTGAGTGATATTATAGTTAATATATATATCAAGCTTGTTAGTACCACTTATGGAGGATTGGATGAAATATAAGCTACAACGATGATATCCAAAGGAGGAGGAGGCATAGTGATGAAGCAAATGTTAATCAAGAACAACACATACAAGTCAAAGCTTCATCAACTCAAAGCTATATCAAGACTCAAAGAATTATAATTCTATATGAGGATATTAGCTAGTTTTTCTTTTCTCTCTATTGCTAGAATGTAGGCAAGTAGTTGTAGATTTCACTTGAAGCTATTGGGATATCACACACATGTTTTCATACTTATATTTTTGAGCGTTTTGACAAAATATCATTTTTTCACAAGTATGAAGACCTTTTCATAAAATTTCTTTTCCAAACAGTTTGTTTTTAGTGTTAAAAACAATTTACAAAGTTACACAAATTTTTAGAAGTCATTTGAATATTTTTACAGATTTTCTAAAAAGAGTCAAAACTATTTTTCTAAACTGTATCTGTTGTGTCAGTTCGCGGTCGATCATCACGGTCGACCGTGCCTGTGTCTTTTCCTGAGTGGGTAGCAAAAACTTTCGCGGTCGATCGCCACGGTTGACCGTCAGCTCGAAAATTCCCACGGTCGACTGTCACGGTCGACCACAAAAGTCTCTAGAAATTTTCCGATCCTCAAAAGTGGCTCGTGATCGACCGCGAGATTTTCATGGTCGACCGCCGTTTACTCCAACGGCCTTTTACGTATAGATTTCAGACGATGATTTTTACATGTTTTGGGGGATTTGGGTATGAGTTTTGGCTGTAGTGTTTTCTCCTATTTAAACCCTTCATACCCCTCTTCTTCAACCTGTCCCAAGCACTTTGAAAAACCAGAGATCTGTTTTTACTGAGAGCCAAAATTTTCAAACCTATTTTTTGTGTTTTTTTAAGTTCACATCCAAGCTTCAGTATAATCTTTCTCCTTGTCATAGGGACATTGTAAAGAGAGAGTTTTTACACTATTAGTACTGTTGAGAGCTTGATCTTGTGAAGATCAACTGTGTAGGAGTGAGATTTTATGGTGATCAACTGTGTAGTTGTAAGATCTTATGAAGATCGTTGTGTAGAAGAAGTTCCGGCTTTCAAACCGGGTGGTGTAGTGGATTCTCCTCGAGAGTGGGGAACAGAGACATAGGTCAGTGGGCCGAACCTCGTTAACACATCACGCATCACTTGGATAACGATTTCTAACTCTATCTCATTTGCTTTGGTTGTTCTCTCTATTGTGTGTTGCTTGTCTTATTTTTTATTGCACAATTATAGCCTTAAGACCCTAATCACCCCCCCCCCCCCTCTAGGATCTAACAGTTGCATATCTAATTTGCTAGGATATTTGTTAATTGATGTTAAATCAGATTAGATTAGCATAAACCCTATTTATCCCTCCCCCACCCCCCAGGGTTCTTTCCTAGTGGCATTAGGGTCTAACAATTCCTACTAGAACTCTACTCTGTAGGTAGCAAGGAGTTGGTATCTTCAAGCCTACATATGTACAGTCTTTCAAGTCAATTATCATCATCAATTTACAGAGCACCAATTAAAAATAGAGAATTCTCTTATGAAGCTCATTTGATATTTTCTCTTTTATTCCTTTACTAGTTGGATTGCACGTGCAATGCACGTGGTAAATTTTTTAATTTATTCTTTTGTTATTGATTCATTTCATTAAGATTTATTTAATTTAAACCATGTATCAAACATATGGATACATACATTGCACGTGATACATATTAAGAAACTACAAGAGTCAAAATTAATAATGTTTTCATAATTATATATTGAACTTATACACAATACACAAGATGGATGCAAATTAAACATTATCTCACAGGACTAATTAGAATAATGTCCATAGAGAAGGAACCTAATCAACCATATATATTGTGCACGTGATAAAAGTGACCGCACAATCAAGAAAAAATTAGTTGATCTTAGCTGCAAATAACTATTACTCAACATCACATTAGTTCACTGGGTAAAGGAAAGAAAAGAGAAGCATGAAAGAATATGCCAAGTCACAAGTTCACTGGGAAGATAAGGCACATGTTACGTGCAAAAACAAAACTTAAAAATCGCAAGCAGCTGATCACCGACCGAGAAAATGACTTTTAACATGAACACGCAAGGGTAGAAACTAAGATATCGAGCACATGCTCTTAATCTTGTAGGGATTTCTAAGTAAGTGAGCTAGAAACAAAAAAAGCGATTGCGAGAAGTGACAGTTATCAACTTTGAACGTACGTGAAGCTTGATGATCATCTAGAATCACAATTCAACAGACATGAATGAAAAGTTGAGGTATTAATTTATTTCCCTTGATACAAAAAAGAGCATGAACACACATAAGCACCACGCTATAAATAGCTGAAATGGAAAAAAATAGCTAGCTCAAATCAGATGGCACCTCACAAGAAAAAGTAGAATCTGAAACAACATCAAAGAAAACCGCTAAACATCCAGATAGAACAATTAGTAGTAGTCTCCTTTCTTTGATTTCAAGAACTTATAAAGAGTAGTAGTCTCCTTTCCATTCATTTCAACCTACAAAAAACAATGAGTCAGTACATATAGTTACATGAAATTTTCTTCTAAAACAATGGCAACATAGTGAAAATTTCTGTTGTATATTTGCTAAGTGCAAGGGAGATCTATAACTAAGCTAAAATTTAAAGCTAATAATCCTGTCGTGTGAAAATTAACACTGCATTTACTTTTTCAATAATGCTACCCATCAAAAACCAAATCTAGTTAGTTTGAAGATATTCACATTTAGAACATCTTTGCAACCTTTGTTGGATTTCATTTGAATTATCTTTCCTGATGAAAGATGATGATATACAGACAAGAATAAATTTGTAACAAAGCATCACCAAAAACCTTACACTACACAAATTAGTGGAATTAGTTTTGTCCTTTGATTACACAATTATGTATATTCCAAGAAATTACTGGAATTTGGACACCATAATACTACACAAATTTATTCAACATTTATAGGCAACTGATTTCATACTTCAAAGATAAAGAAGATTAGTTTCAAATCAGAATGGACGTCAAGGTATTTTTATGTGTAGTAGAAATATCTCCATGGTTCTTCTGACATATAACAGAACATCACCAAAATAAATATTCACTATACATTATTGGGTCAGGAAGAAAAGTGTTCAATAAACAAATGTAATAAAAAAATAAGATTATATCTTTTTTTATACATACCAAATTAAATGATACAGTAGCAAGAAGGAACAAAACTGCATTTTGTCTCAGCATGTTCTTACTTTTGGTGTTGTCTTCGATGTTGTTCAGGTTTTTCCTCGATACCCACAATTGCCTCTGCATCAATGCTCAAATGCTCGAATCGAACCTCAATTGTTAGATTATTCATCCTACCCCCAAAAACTCCAAAAAAAATTACCCAATCAATCAAACAAACAAAAAACAAACAACAAACAAAACTCAATTCAAAATCTAATATTTACCGCTCCATTTGATTCTTGAGTTTTAGCAAGAACCTTTCATCATCCTCCTTCGCAGTTTGTACCAACCACTCAAGCAAATTTTAAAAATATGCATACATACAATTCTATTAAAAAACAAAATCTATGAATGAGATAAAGCAGATCATACCTACAGATATGCCTTCTTATCAATGAAAGCTTCAATAATATGAAGCATCTCGCTAGTTTCAAAAAACGTTAAACTATCAATACATGTTTTTCAAAATTAGTTAGCAATAATAAGGAACAACCAATCCATGAAGGAGGAGAGGACAAAGAATATTTCGTTCTACAGCATTTATAGATCACTCCAAACAGACACCAAACAATTACTTAGATAAATTAAGGAGTGGAGCAAAATTGTTGTAATTTAATCACTGTTATCATTTAACGTCAAGCTGGAGGATTATAATTTTAACAAAGAGATAAACCAAAAACATAGAACATACCAAGAACAATGACAGATGTTGTTCCATATCCCACTTCTTCATCTTATGTGCGACTAAGTTCAATCATTAGCTGTCAATACGAACAAAAGAATGATGTCAAAACAAGGTAAAATGAATTATAGAGCACAGATATGTAGTACGGATCTAACTAGTGCGTCTCATATGTGGAGATTGATACGAGAAAATTAGGAAACAACATATTTTGGCAAATTAGGAATTGAAATATAAGCACATGCTGGATAGTTTTGTTCTATTAGTAGCATAAACACAATATAAATATTTTCACAAGCTGTTTTTTGTAAACAATTGGTCGTTCATCTGAAATAAGAAAAAAATAGTCGTTGATTTTCCTAATACCTGAACGAACCTGAAATTTTGATTTTTTCATATATTTACATAAGTTTTTAGTTATTATTTTGCGCGATTTTATAATCACTTTACAAGTTTACAATTTTATTTTTTGCATAATAACTCTCTGATTTTTTACTTATGAAAATTGGTTATGAATTATGTTGGAGAAAGCTTGTGAAAGTTGAGAGAAAGAAAACTGAAGAGTATATGCTTTATGTTGAAAGAGCAATGTCTGAAGCTATGGGAGTGAGAGCTAAACTGACTGCTGAGCTCTCTAAAGTAGACAATGCAAAAACAGAGTTGAAGTAGAAAATCAGCACTTGCAACTTACATATTAATAGGTTAGTATGCAAAGTCCAACAATAACTTAAAGAACCAATCTCTCATATTATTTGGGTATCCCATATAATTCACAACATACGCCTAAAATACAAAGTGATAAAACATGAACTGATTTAGAGACTTTCCCAATTGTATCTTTCAGCAAGAAAACCAAAATGAAAGTTGTCCTTCAAAAAATATTGAGTTTATTAGAAAAACCTCACATATTGCCTCATCCTTCTCCTCAGCTCTCTTACAACTCTATAGGTAGCTTCCTGCCCCCTTAGACCACAGCTGGCCACAGTCAGACAATCCTGGAACAACCACTTTAATGCCATGTTCCTTATCTTCACTGTAAAACCAATCCCTGGCAATGTGAGGGCATAGCCGACCGATGCAGGCTTTAGATTAGGCACCTCTCCCCGTAGAAAAACCCCTGCCAGCAAACAAACATAAACAAAAGCAGAGGTAACAAAAAAACCAAATGGAGTATCTATACACATACAAATGAACGGTTAAACTAAATTTGCACCTGTAGTGAAGATATGGAAAAGGTTTCAAGAAATGCGTCGAATCGATGCAGACTTTAGATTAGGCACCTCTCATCGTAGAAAAACCCATGCCAGCAAACAAACATCAACAAAAGGAGAGGTAACAAAAAAACCAAATGGAGTATCTATACACATACAAATGAAGGGTTAAACTAACTTTGCACTTGTAGTGAAGAAATGGAAAAGGTTTCAAGAAATGCCTTTGGATTCTGCTAATGGCAAATGCAGCAATATGACATCGACCATTGAGCCCCTCTATCTGTAAAACCTACATTTGATAGTAATCTACAGGCTTTTAGTTAAAATTTAATGCTAGTTATGTTTATCTAAATCAAGTCTAGTAGCTAAATCCAGTGACCTTCATATATTCTACAAATGAAGAAATCTATATAGTTATTCAATTTGAATTGTAAGGTGTGCTTGATTCAAATACCAGGCATATTTTTGAAATTAGTACCAGAACTGAGTTTAGCAGTACCCTGTTCCCAATTTGAAGTAACTGGTCTCTAATTCTCTACACAGCTCGCAATTAAAATATAAATCACCAGCCTCACCCAATAGTATCCTAATTTCTTGACTTGTTACGTCAAAGAACACTTGGCTAGAGTGCAGACCTGCATGAAGAAGCTTCTTTGGCTTCCTCCTAGATCAAGCAAGTTCCTTTTCGCAACAAAGATATACTAATCAATCAACTACATGAAATCCTCAATTGGAGGAGGGGAAGAAGAAGAGATGACTAAAATGATACATGCAACAGGGGATATCTCATCTACTTTCCCTTGAGACGTATATAACTCAGCTAGACTTTCAATTGGCTCACTTGTGGTTATTTTCTCCAGAGGGTCGTCACTCCTCTCAAATTGTAAAAAGAGGACATTTTCATAACAACGTCAAGGATACCACAATATTTAGATAAATTAAATGAAATTGGCTTACTCTCATCTCCATAGATCCATTGAGAGTGGTCTTCACCTAATCAAAATTAGAGTTTAGACACATAAGGAAATGATCATATGGTCTTTCTCCGGAGATGGACATGTGAAACCAGCCAGTGCAAAAACTGTAAATTTAAAACACAACATCACTTCTGAAACAATGATACCCCATCGAAAGTAAAAACATTTTACCATCTACTTTTTACATTAGGTAGAGCATCCATTTGCTAGAAATGAGAATTCTTGTTGAGATTTCTTTTCCCACTAAAAAGTTTACAACAATTTGAAAAATATAAATAAATAATATTCCTTTAAAATGATATTATTTAATCACTATCTTTGCTACATAGGGAGATGGAAAATGAGAAAATAATTACTTGGAAAATGAGAAAATAATTACTTTCCTGAAAATGCTAAAGCAACATAACTACTAATGAATAAGTACAGTAGATGAAGATCGGTCAAACCATACAAAATGCGCCTTTCATTCAACTTTTACTGTAAAATTATTTTTTAAAGCATGAGAATTATGTTAACTATAACCATAGCTACATAGACAATGGTATCTTGATAAAACGATATGTCCTAAATCACCCAATTAATAAGGAAAAATACAACAAAGCTATGCCAATTTAGAGCCAAATTGATGAAACATAATAAAAACAGTAAATAAGGATAGTACAAAGATAAGAACAAGGATTTTGGTGAAGTTATCATGCTTCTCTTCGATTACCTTCTAATTCAGTTATAGTATCTGTATTTATATGAAAAATATTTAATTTATTTAATCTAGACATAAAAAGTATTAGAAAAGTGCACATTATTTCACACATTGTTCTAAAAAAGTTAATAAACATAGAAGCTTAATAAATATGCACCAAAATGATCTTAAAAAAATATATTAATAACATCTAACACATGTCTGGCATGGCATGGCTTTATGTTTGGAACATCCTTATACTCATCATGAGATCAAGGAGCACTGAGGCAGCTAGAGGCAAACCCAGCAGCATGCTTGTTTTCCTTGAATAACCTTTTCCAATATAGTAACTGATAATTGTTATTATGAATATTTGATCTTATTCTAAATGATTTATATACCAAGGTGTCATCATATATGCTAATGTTGATGACAAATTCTATGTTGGGAACTTATTGATGTATGTTATATGTTCAATAGGAGTATTGTGTAGATCCCATTTACTTGTATAGTCTATATGTATATATGATGCAAGGAGGGACAACGGGTGTCAACTGCTACAAGAAGGGAAAAACAATTTCCTGCTACAGTTATCTAGAAACAATTCATATGTACACTATCACATGTATCTACCTACAACAAGAATCGTATCAATGCTGGTTGTAGGATGTCTAAAAATCACAATAGATAGCTGATCTCCATCAAGCTTCAATGATGAAAGTTACAATCAGATGACTTTCATGCCAACAAATACAAGCTGCAAATGTAGGACTTTTCACATGGATCGAGAAGAGTTACAATTCAAAGACACTTTCGACAACTGATGAAAACTCTATTCACAGTCCAGAAGATGCGACATTACTTAGTAGGGCAAACAATTCATGTCATTTCTAAGGTAAATCCCTTGAGAGTACTGATGACAAAACCATCGTCTCTAAATTGTCGGATCGCAAAGTGGGTCATTCTCTTGTCACAATATGACATGCAATTTATGCCCCAAAAAGCAGTCAAGGGTAAAGCATTGGCAGACTTCTTAGCCGATCACCCGGTGATAGGGACATCTAAATTGTTTGAAGAATTGCCCGATGAAGTCACTGAGGTTTGCGTTACTCAAGAAGCTACGCAAGTGTGGAAATTATTCTTCGACGGTGCATCTAGAGTAAACCCTCATGGAGCAATTACCGCGGGAGTAGGAGTGGTGTTCGTCTCTCCGAACGGTCACGTGATCCCAAGAGGATTTTCCCTAATCGAACCCTGCACCAACAATGTAGCCGAGTATAATGCTCTGCTATTAGGAATGCAATTTGCAGAAGAACTTAATATCCGGCATCTCAAGGCTTACGGTGACTCTCAGCTCATCGTAAATCAAGTCCGAGGGGAATACGAAGTGCGTCATGAGGATCTAATCCCATACTACTTCGCAGTGCTAAAGCAAGCTAAGAAGTTCAAAGGTTTCTTTATTGGATATATTCCACGAGCTCATAACGCTTATGCAGACGCTTTAGCCTCGTTAGCAACTTCACTAGTATTGCCACCAGAGGCTGAAACAATGATTCCAGTCACGGGACGTGAGCTATACTATTCTAAGAATCCTATAGAGGAAAGTTCAGACAGAACAACGACAGGAGAAGTCTATACAACCTCGATGGAGCTTGAATCTAGGGATTGGTGATTCCCGTATATCGACTATGCCATATACAGAATTTTTCCTGATGACCCTAAGGAAGCGGCCGCTATCAAACGAAAGGCCCTCCGATTCTATTACGATGCAGTTTCTCAAATCCTGTATCATAAATCACATGATGGAGTTTTGCTTCGATGCCTCTCTCGGAAGGAAGCAAAAGAAGCCCTCAAGGAAGCTCACGACGGAATGTGCGAAGCTCACCAGCCTGGAGCTAAGTTAGGAGATCGCCTCCGACGAATCGGTTATTATTGGCCAAGGATGTTCTCAGATGTAGTTGAATACGCTAAACTTTTTCACGCATGTCAAATTCATAGGGACTTTATCCACCAAGTGCCAGGTAACTTACATCCCACATCCGCATCTTGGCCATTCGAGATGTGGGGTATGGATGTCGTGGGACCAATCTCGCCTCCGACTTCTAAAGGGCACCGGTTTATTCTGGCTGTAACCGATTATTTCTCTAAATAGGAGGAGGTAATCCCGTTGAAAGAAGTCAAGACCTCAAATGAAATTAAGTTCATCAAACATCACGTCATCTATCGCTTTGGAGTCTCGAGACGGATAGTTCACGACAACGGGACACAATTCGTCAGTTTTGGGTTTCAGAGATTTTGTGATAAATTCAGGATCCAAAGCGTTGCCTCTACGGCATATTATCCGCCGGCAAACGGTCTCGCAGAAGCCTTTAACAAGACCATCGTGAAACTTCTCAAAAAGTTTGTCTCTAAGAGCTGACGTGATTGGGACGAAAGACTCGGCGAATGTTTGTGGGCTTATCGTACAACGGTGAGGACCCCTAGAAGAGCTACGCCATTCTCTTTAGTATACGGTTGCAAGGCTGTACTACCACTAGAGATTCAAATCCCTTCCCTAAGAGTTGCGATTACAACTGGACTGACAGAGGAAGAGAAACACCATTGACGTCTTCGAGAACTTGAAGCATTAGACGACAAATGACTTCAAGCTCAGCAACAGATCGAGTAGTATCAAGCCCGGATTTCCAAAGCCTACAACAAAAAGGTTAAAGAACGGATTTTCAAGAAAGACGATTTAGTTTTGGCCAACAGACGACCCATGGTAATGACACACAAAACCAAAGGGAAGTTCAATCCTAAATGGGAAGGGCCCTTCGTAATAGAATCGGTTTATTCGAACGGAGCTTATCGCCTCATCAATCAAAAAGGAGACAGGCTCATGATGCTAATTAATGGGAAGTTCCTTAAAAGATACTTTCTGTAAATCATACAGCCCCTTGAACTCCAGCCGAGTCAGGCTGGGGGTTGCCAATTCATAGTGTATTTCGAGAATAAAAGTTTAATTTTCCTGTCTTGTTTGTCGTCATGTTAACATTACAAATCTGACGATTAAAATTTTCTAGAATTATTCTAAGTAGTAATAAAGAGAATTTCGATTTTATACTACACTTACAACATTCACATTACTTTTCATTATCTTGAAATAGAATTCGACAAAAGAGATGATGAAAGGCAAAATGATATCGTTTTCATTCAATATTGTTAATTTGAATACAAAGTGATGATGATCAAAATAAAAATGATACAAAATTCCTTAGTAAAAAAACAGTACAAAATCTAAACATCAGGCTTCATCAACTTAAGAGATTTCAGCCTGGACTTGAAGGCAGAAAGTTTCTTCTGGTGAGCTGCTCGAACTTGTTCTTTGATCCCCTTTCTGAGTTCCGCTTCGACAGGGCCAGTAGCAACAATATCTCTTTGAATCCTTTCAGCCGTGTGGAGCGTGCGACAAAAATCTGTATAAATCTGGCCGCTTTGAAGCTCAAGCCCTTTTCTGATATCCTCATATTGAGCCAACTGGGATTTCTTCTGGTCCAACTCAGCCTCTAATCGAGTAATAGCTTCTTCAGTGGCACGAATATCAGAAGCAACACCTTTGATATTAGCATATGCTTGAGAGTACTGCTTCCTTAAGATCGTTATGCGGGCCTTTTTATCAAACAAGTCCTTGTGAAGGGTCCCTTGGTAATGTGCCCTTGAGATTGTAGCCAGGGAGAGAGCCGGCTCTATTTCAGAGTCCAGATTGGTGCGCTGTAGCTCTTTGAAAGCTGCCAACTCTACCTTCAAGAGGATGATACTCCCTTTACAGTGCTCAGCCCATGACACATCCCCTTTCTCCTTGATTTTGTCCTAAAACTTGGTCAGGATAGGTTCACAATCCTCAAAGGAAGCACCCCCAACACTAACAATATCAATAGTCGTCTGTATCCAGTGCTCCAATTCCTCAATTAGTTTCTTCAGAGCTCTCGAGCGTGGAGAAGGAACGGTTGGATAGATTAGACCTGTATATTCATCCCGAGCAGGTAGAAGAGCAACCTTGGAAGGATGACCTTCATACGTACTTTGGTCCCGAGTAAGAGGAGGAGAAGCGGATTCAGAACCCTTAACGGGCAATATCTCTTCGGCTCCAACATCCTCAGGAATAGAAGGGACCGATTGGGGCATTTCGTCCTCTCTATCGATCAAACGCGCAACAGGCGCAGACTTCATCGCATCCCCTATTAACTTGGCCCTCTTGCAATTTTTGGCCATGACAGGTATTCGTTTATGAATTCTCCTGTCGTATTCACCTTCCTCGGCAGCGGAAAGAGCCTTCTTACCTGATCTCAAGGAACGAGGTTCGGGAATAGGCGATTCTGTAGGAATTTCCTCAACCGCCTTGTCTTTAGGAGAGTCAGCAATTGATGACCCCTCTTCAGCCCCCGTAGGAGCCTCTTCTTCAGAAATTTCAACAGTAGGCAACTCCTTTGGGGCTTCAACTGCTCCGTCTGCTTCTCGTTCATAGGAAAGATACTCCTCTATTCCTGGTAAACGAGTCTTGGTAGAACGGCTTCTCGATTTATACAACTCCTGAATCTCGTTTATGCATGAAGCATAGATGTCATATTCTGGGATTCGAGAAGCTTCATCAAACCAGTGGTGAAAATCCGCAACAGTAGAACAGCCAGGTGGCAAATTGGGTAAAGTAAAATGCGCATGGGTCCCTTCGGCAGAGAAGAAGTACCATGCGCGAGCTCCCTCGTACAAATTCCTAACTTGAGCCAACGCCGGGTTAGGATTGCCAACATAGAGTTGGTCATATCCAAATTGTCTAGCGAATCTAGAAGGCATGTAAGGCTCAATGATGCACTTCTCCCTCAAGCGATAGACCAGATAACCTAACCTGATCATAAGAAGCCATCTAAATGTGCCCTCTTCCAAAGAAGATGAGCCCTCAAAAAACATGTCCATGAAGCGGGCATCCTCTTCATCAGTTCCGTCAAAATTAGGAGCGAGCAGAAAATTCTGTAATTGTCTCCCCGTGACAAAAGCTGTCGAGCCCTGACTATGTAAGAATTAGTCCACGTGACCAACTCCAATCTTTGTACAAAGAGAACGTAAGCGTCATCATCGTCAGATACCCCCATCATCAACGAGGGGCAATGTAGCACAAACCAGGCCACCAAGTACGTATACGGCACCGGTATACGTGGTTGAGGAGCTTTCCCGGCTTTCTTCCCAGCAGCCTTAATTCCCGAGGGGCCGAGAAGTTCGGAGGTCAACATCCTTAAACCATTCTGTACGTAGCTTACCATAGCAGTGAGAAGGCTCACAGGTCTCCCATGCGCTAACAAAACAGCTGGGTACACAACCTCAGCTAATATTGCCTATACTGGCTTCGACCGTACCACACACCGCTTCAACCAAATCATGAAGAAGCCAGCAAGAAGAGCCGTGTCAGAAATAGGAGCTGTGGCCTGGTAGTGGAAACTTTCAAATTCAACACCAGCCTCAAAATCATCCTCCGCATGCTCCATCTTGTAAGTAGCACTGGAAGCCTTAATTCGGGCTTTGGCGTCCTTAGGAGAAATGGCTGCAACACGAGATACGGCTACGTCTTTCCGGCTTAGGTTCTGAAAGAGGTAGTCCGCCCACACGGTATGCATAATGCCCCCTCCACGCATCCTAAAAACTTGAGCACATATATGGAAGTGGCACATCAACTCCCAGAAAGTAGCATAAACTTCTGGGTGCGCCGCCCTTAACAGGGAAAGCTCCTCGGTGGTAGAGATGAATTCTTCGTATGACATTCTACCAAATAGCAACCCCGATACTGGTTTCATCTCATGGAGAGCAAAACCTAACCTCCCTATAGGTGTGAAGAATGTGTAGCTGTCCGGGTTATATTTCTCTAACATAGCGAAGAAATTGTGATAACTTTGCACAACCCCCCGTCGAGTAGCTAGCACGAGAATTGTGATGCCCGATTGAACGATCGATTCCTTAAGCTCCTCAAGAACGAAGTCAACCATACGAGTCCACCAACCTCCTTCTCCTGAACAAACCCATCCTAGGGATCTGAACATCTGGGTAGAGAATTCACCCTGAGCAATGAATTGGCGAATGAAGATATTCGCTGGACGCGGCACCTCTGGAACGAGATCCTTCTTCTCAAATAAGTCGGGTCTCAAACCTTTGAGTTATCCCCCGATTTGTGTACGAGCTCGCCGACCAAATCTAAGTGACACATTCTCTTTCTCCTTGACTATGTCAAAAGTCAAACCCCAGCGATAGCTCACATTCAAGAAATAGGAGAGCGGATACATCCTCTTCATACTTGGGAGGAAGAGGAAATGATTATCGACTCTCCGCAGTAGTTTTGAATCCCCCGCATGTATGAGATAGTCATCAATTTCTATACAATCTCTGAATATAAATGCTGGTTTGGGAAACTGAGCACGACCGATAGGGGTCTCCATGTACAAGTCAGTGATCAAAACCCTGAGAGTAGAGCATTGTGGGAATCTAATCATGTCTGTTCTCTCCGAGTCAGGGAAAGTACATAGTGGAATCCTACTATGAAGACTAAAAACTTCATTCGCGTTAGGCCCACCGATATACCTAAAGTGATGCTATTATGAAAGCGGCACATTTGGAAGAAACACTACAAAAGTCAAAGGCAAAGGTTAGCACCTAAAACAAGTTGTTGACGTAAATACAAAATTAAAAACACGAACGGTCAGCCTCGCGTTGAAAATTTCAAACGCGAGAGTCGAGCCTCGCGTTATAAATCCTAAACGCGAAGGTCGAAGACCCACGTTTAGAATTAAAAAAACGCTGGGGCCAACATCACGTTTTTTTATGATGAACATGGAGTCCCAACTCCGCGTTTTCATTAAACAGAAACAAGTCATCTTACTCGTTGTCAAGAACCCATCTAGGGTTTTTAGAAAACTTGCCCAAAGCAAGTTATTTTGGTCACAACTAACCACGACAGGGAGGCCCCCGTGACGGCGACGGTGACGACGACGTTCCTACAGGAACAAGAACACCGCCGACATCCTCAGCCGATGGCGTTTTGGAAGTCGCTAGAGTGACTTTCTAGTAGCTAGAGTTCATTCGTCGCGACGCCATCGATATAATCGGTCGGAGAAGGCATCGTCGGTCGAAGGAGATGAAGTTCGTCGGAGATCTTGTCTAAATCAAACGAGAGTTCTCGTTCTTAGAAATAGCCAAAAATGGAAAGAGTCAAATGATTCTTAACATGACCATTCAGGTCTATTTATAACAACCGTTAAGCTTTTAAGATGGCACGGGATTCTAGGAGAGAATCCTAACCATTTTTCGAAACGCGAAGTTCATACCCGTGTTTAAATTTCCAAGTGCAAGGCTCATACCAGCGCTACGAAGGTTCTTAACCTCGTGTTTCGAACCTCAAATGCAAGAGTCACCTTTGCGTTGTGATTCTTCCAAATGAAGAGTCTACCCTTGATACTTATCCCCTAAGTTCATGGATTCTTTTAACAGAGTGCTGTTAAAACTCTGTATTTCCTTAGCATAATCTAAATACTCATCAGGTTAATATTGCACCTCAAATGATCATCATCCCCATAGAGATTGAATTTAGTTGTCATCACTACCAATATGACTACAATTCCTCTGTCAAGGTCCATTTATCGATTCTCGTCAATAGAACAATAAATCTCCAAAACTATTCAAATCTTGGTCAATTTACCAACTCTCCTCAGCGTAGTGTCAAATAACCAATTTATCAACTCTTTTCAATGGGGTAGTAAAATTCCCCAAATCTTGTTCAAATTATAAGTTATACAATTCATCGCCCTGATGATAAAACACTTAGCAGTCCTCCCCAAAGAGACGCTAAAATATTTTCCCCTCCTGTCACGTTAAAATCACATCTCTGACGAAAATCAACTTGTCGACTCTCCCCAATAGAGCGGTAAGTCCTCAAAATTGCCCCAACCGTAATTCCTCTCCTGTCATGTTAAAATTACACCTCTGACGAAAATCAACTTATCGACTCTCCTCAATAGAGCGATAAGTCCACAAAATTTCCCCGATCGTAACCTTGTTCCTGTTATGTTAACACCATACCTCTAACAGTTCAAGCCCCCCTATTTGAACATTTTTTGATCCCTCTATATAAAAAGTGTTCTCATAAAATCCCCAGTGGATTTAACTCTCTCCAGAATTATCCTTAGTGATAATAAAAGAAATTTTTGGATCTCATTCTATGAGAAAGTCTACGCCAAGTTAAAATTACAACTTGCATTTATAGACTTTTTTCAGTGTTTAAAGCAAAGATAACACAGGAAGAATTATACTAGTCAACCCTGTTCTGGGAGAATAATAAAGTATTTATCCCCAATAGTTGGAAATTTTCTGGAGTTATCTTAAACGATAATAAAGAGAATTTTCTAAATTAGGGCTATTGCGAAAACCTATGCTAAGATGGGATTACACCCCTGGCATTTCTCGTGATTTCTTGCTTAAAATCAAAACATGACAAATGCAAGAAACAATGAGAAACCAATATCACTTTTTATTCAAAAGCCAAAAGAAAGTGATACAAGACAAACTTGTTAAAGAACATTACAAGGGCAAAATTCACTCGTGCATCAAATCAAAAGAGATGAGTTGAGTCTTGACTTCAGTTAACTCCTCCTCATGACTAGCTCGCACCATTGCTTCAGCCTTAGCCCGTAGTTCATCCTCGTTGGGTATGATAATGGCCGCCACCTCATTCCTGGCATGTTCCAGGGCTTGAGCCCGAGTGTGATACTCCAAAGCACCATTTTCATTATGGGTACTGAGGATATTGACGATGTTCTCCTCACGAGAAAGTTTAGCCTTTAGTCGCAAAACCTCAGCTTCGGCTTCAACAAGTCTGTTACGAAGCGAGTTCATAGAAGCAGTCGAGAGTTCTAACTCCTCTTGTTTTCGAATATTACGCTTGCGGAGCTCCATGACCTGACGCTCTCTTTCAGCTAGGTCCCGCTCCATCGCTTCTCGGCAAGCCACTTCTGCAACTTGAAGGCCGGCCAAAGTTGACATAATCTGTGGTTGAAGTTCTCTACGACCCAAGGCTTCAAAGTGCTGTAACTGTTCTTCCAAATGAAGAATAATCTCTGAACAACTCTTGAACCACGGAGTGTTTCTCACACTTCTAACTCCATTTAAGCCTGCCTCCAGAAGAGGTCGGAAGGAGTTAAAAGTTCCCTGACCACTCACCACATATTCAATTACCTTCTTCGCGAGGCTGTTCAAGTACACCAAAGAAATTTGAAGGAATTCAGGTGCACCCGTGAGACTTGAAACAACACTCAGGGATACTCCCCTAGCCATTGAGATTGGTGCAGGGGATCCGGGTGCTGAAGCTGCAGAAGCAGTCGAAACATTCAATTATGAAGGGCTTGAAGTCAAAGCCATCATTACCCTCGCTTGGGATGTGATTCGCTCTGCCTCTGTTGGGGCAAGTGAAATCTTCATCAAGGTTGCAGACGGAACAACTGTCGTAGATGAGCCAGACAAGGGCTACTCTTGTAGAGGAGTTGATACTTACATGAGCTGCGATTCCAGAGGAGGAGTCACAGTGGTAGCCCCGGGCAATGCTACCGGTGAAGTAGCTGCCATGGATGAGCCAGGCAAATGTTGCTCTTGCAAAGGAGATGACACCTACGCAAGCTGATGCTCCGTAGGAGGAGAAGCAGTGATGGTCTCGGGAGGAGGTGAACCTGCACGAAAAAAGGGTCGGAACGCGGAAAGAACGTACGGAAGAATTCGATGAAAACTAGGCTTACCGAAGATATGAAAAGGGGTATAACAGATGCTTTATCGGATGGGACCTTGGGAGCGTCATCAAAAGTAGTGATGTCATCCATAGAATCATGTCCTTCGTCATCTTCACCATCACCTGGAACGTTGCCAACTTCAGCATCCTCAGTTCCTCTATCTTCATCAGTTGCCTCACCAATTGAGGAGCCTTCATAATCCACTTCTTCTTTGTCATCACGTATAGCTGAAGACTCAGGAAGACTTGTGTCGGCTGCTGATTTGGTCATAAGTCCTGTTGTAGGACTAAGACCTGAACCGCCAGCCGATAGCATTAGTGCTGAAAGAGGAGGGGATGGATTCTCTTCAAGACCCCTTGGTTCTAATGCAGGAACCTTGGAAGGGTCTGCTGCTGGAGTAGATTATGCATCTGTAGCCATTAATTCACCCTCTTTATCCTCGGAGGGATGGTGAGAGGAAGCTTCACTCGATAAGGCCGGGTCATGCGAACGGAGCCCAGTTCTATGGGACAGACCTGCAACCGAGGATTCATGCTCTTCTTCTTCTTCTGCAGCTCGGATAGTGTCAGCCATCAATTTTGGTTTCTACGGGCCTTTGCTAGGGGAAGACCCAACCATCAATTTCCGACGGATCTGCTTTTCGTATTGACCAGCTTCATCCACCGATAGTTTTCTCTTCCCAGCCACCCTTGCTGTAGAAGAATCTACCACCCGAGGTTCCTCCACTAGAGCAGGCTCAGCTGCTTGCTCCTCTTCTTGTCCAGCAGAAGGGTTCTCAATGGATAAAAACTCGTCGATCCCTCTCAGGCGGGATGTCTTTGACCCCCTCCTTGAAGCATACATATGTCTGATGTCTTTCATACAAGATGTATTCAAGTTGTAATTGGGAGTCTGGGAAGCAGCAAAGTACCAGTTTCAGAAACTCATGGAAGTGTAAGAGTTGGGTGTTTTGTGGGGAAGCTTGAAGATGGCTCTGGTACAACCTGCCACGGAATAGTACCAAGCCCTGGCCCCTTCATATAAGTTGCTCGTAACTGAGAGCTGAGGTCGAGGGTTCCTAACATACAACTAATCGTACCCAAATTGGTGAGCGAACCTATAGGGTTGGTAGGGCTTGAGGAAACATTTGTCGCCTTACCTGAAGATCAGGTAGCCTAGCCTGATAGAGAGGAGCCAATTGAAAACACCCCCGCTCAGCTGGGTGAATCCGTTAGGACCCGCCACGTCCTGATACTCTACTCCATAGACCCTACCTTCAAAATCGGGAAAACAACGGAAGATGTGGTAGTGTGTGTCTCGCGACAAGTTCTGGCGAATTCTAACCATATAACTCCGCTCTCATTTTGCAGATTCTAGTCGTTGCACAAACGGGATGAACGAGTCTCCTGGGGAAGAGGCTGTACTCATTAGGGGAGGATAGTGAAGCACATACCAAGCCATCAGATAAGTATAAGGCAATGGTATCTGGGGATTAGGAGTTTTGAAAGCCTTATTGCCACCAGACTCCACCTCTGTAACATCAATAAAATCCATAGCCAACTCACGCAGCCCGCTCTGCAAGCAACCTACAATGGCGTAAAGCAGATTCAATGGCCTCCCATGCACTAAAAGAACAGCCGGTTAAATCACCTCAACGGCAAGAGCGTCAATTAGCCTGGTGGGGACAACGCACCGCTTAAGCCATAGCATCAGAAACCCTGCCAATAGCGCCGTGTCTGAAATAGGAATCTGAGCTTGATAGTGGAAGCTTTCAAACTCCGTCTGAGCTGGGAAAATGTCTTCCTTGACTTCGTTCGTATAATGAGAGGTGGCAGCATAGATTCGAGCTTGAATTTCCTCCAAAGTGCTTGCAGACAATCTGGTCACCGAAGCTCCCTTATTAGTCAGGTTCTGGAATAAATACTCCACCCAAGACACTTGTTTGATACCACCTCCACGAGCCTCCGTTTGCTGCATATAAATGTGGAAGTGACACATGACTTCCCAAAGAGTGGAGTAAACTTCGGGGCTGGTCTTCTTTAAAATTTTAAGTTCCGTTGATCCCGGAACAAATTCTTCATATGGTAAATCCCCAAGAAGAAAACCTGAGACTTCATGCATCTCGTGAAGAGCGAAGCCTAACTCCCCCACCGGAGTGAAGAAAGTACAAGTCTCAGGATTGTACCTCTCTAATATAGAGAAGAAATGAAAATGGCTCTAGACGATCCCGAACTTAGTAGCCCGTACCGAAATCTTCAGGCCAGCTCGAGTAAGAGGTGCCTTCAATTCCTCCAGAACAAAGTTGGTTATCCGGGTCCACCACCCTGTCACCGGAGAATGATCCCAACCAGGAGTTCTAAATCATTGTGCAGGAAATTCTCCCTTCTTCGCCATAAACTTCTTGACAAAAGTATTTGCCGGGCTGGCCACTTCACCGACAGGGTATTCTTTGGTGAACAAGCCTAGCCGCAAAGCCGTCACCTGTCTGTTATAACCAACTGTGCGGACCCCTTGAAAAGTTAAGTTCCCGAGAACAACTCCATCCTAATCCTTAATAATGTTCCAATCCATACGCCTTGGGATGGAGACGCATTGAAAATATGATATGGGGAACATTCTCTCCATATTGGGTAAGAAAAGGTTACGGTCTCTAACCTTCCTTAGCCATTTGTAGTCTCCATCATAAGCGATGCCTGCTTCAAAGTCAACAAAATCCCCAAAAAGGAATCCTGGTTTGACTATCGGTTTACGGCTCAGGTTCTTAAGTCTAGTGTCCGTAACCAATATCCTAAGAGTGTCAGGAGAAGCCTGGGTGATCATTTCCACACGACTCTTCTCGGTAATCCTAAAAACCGGGAGTTCGTTGTGCAGATTAAATGTCATGTTTAGATCTACGCCACCTTCATGTCCAAAATGATGGCGGAAAGGGAGAGGCCTGTTGGTATGACGCACTACAAAATAAAGAAAAGAGTCAGACAATGCAAAGGAAAATCTTAGACGTGGAAATCAAACCTCGCGTCGAAAATCTTAGACGCGGAGATCAAACCTCGCGTCGAAAATCTTAGACGCGGAGATCGAACCTCGCATCGAAAATCTTAGACGCGGAGATCAAACTTCGCGTCAAAAATCTTAGACTCGGATATCGAACCTCACGTCAAAAATCTTAGATGCGAAGATCGAACCTTGCGTCAAAAATCTTAGACGCGGAGATCGAACCTCACGTCGAAAATCTTAGACGCGGAGATCGAACATCGCATCAAAAATCCTAGACGCGGAGATAGAGCCCCGCATCGAAAATCTTGGACGTGGAGGTCGAACCCCGTGTCGAAAATACTAAACGACAGAGTCCAGCTCCGCGTTATTGAAACGAGTCTCCTCGTTAAATCGAAAATAGGAACTCACTGTAGCAAGTTTGACGACCAAAAAAGTCATACTCACCACCAATTAAAGGGAGTTGAGGCGACAGCACGATCGCCTGAGCCACGGCACCACCAGCCGACGCAAGTGCCGACAAACCTTGGGCTACGGCGACGTTGGATTTAGAGGGACGAGTGACAGTCTTCTTCTTGGGCGCTATTGATTTCGGTCGAGGGAGAAGATGAATAGTTCTCGCCGGAGATAAGAACGAAATTTTTTGTTAAATTTTCAAGAAGAGTCGAATGACTCTTGATTTGACCCCCAGTGGTCTATTTATAGACAGCTATGAGCTGTCAAATTGGAATAGGATTCTAGGCCAGAATCCCACCCAAACATGATTTTAGCGTTCGAGTCGGTTAAACTTCCAAACGCGGAATCCATCCACGCGTACTAGTTCTCAAGCGCAGATTTCACCCACGCGTTCCAGTCCTTAAATGCATAATTCATTTATGTATTTGGACCACTACAATAGCAGCATCTCGACAACCGAGGCTATGGCACAGCTCCAAAAAAATAAAAGAAGAGCTAACAGCGGTAATCAAGGTGACCAAAGCCGAGAAGAAACAAACGACTCTGCTGGGGAGTCTATTGGATGAGTATAGATAGATTACAATCAACAACATTAAAATCGTCTGGCTTGATCCAACACGTAACTCATTCTTCTAAATGGCTTAACATCCCAACGAAGATTAATGAAGACAGGAGCTGCGCACGACTCATTCGTCTAAGTGGCTTAACATTCCCACTAAGATTAATGAAGACAGGAGCTGCGCACAACTCATTCTTCTAAATAGCTTAACATCCCAACCAAGATTAATGAAGCCAGGAGCTGCACACAACTCATTCTTCTAAGTGGTTTAATATTCCCACAAATATGAATAAAGACGGGAGCGACGCGCAATTCATTCTTCTAAGTGGCTTAATATTCCCACAAAGACGAATGAAACCAGGAATCACGCGCAACTCATTTTTCTAAATGGCTTAACATCCCAACAAAGATTAATGAAGATAGGAATTGCACGCGACTCATTCTTCTAAATCGCTCAACATTCCCATCAAGATTAACAAAGCTGAAAGCTGCATTTCAAGTGTTCATCAATGCCTATAAGAATTCTCTGGATAAAAGAATACACCTCATCGTAGATCGAGTGGAGTATCTTAAGGATCCAGACGAAATCCGATGAATACACCTCATCGCGGACCGAGTGGAGTATCTAAAGGATCCAGACGAAGTCCGATGAATACATCTCATCGCAGACCGAGTGGAGTATCTTAAGGATCCAGATGAAATCCGATAAATACACCTCATCGCAGATCGAGTGGAGTATCTTAAGGATCCAGACGAAATCTGATGAATACACCTCATCACAAATTGAGTAGAGTATCTTAAGGACCCAGACAAAATCGTTGTCATCATCATTCTTGTTTGGTTCATCAGCAATGACTCAGGCTTTAGTTTGTTTGACTAAGTTCATTATCACCAAGACTCAAAAGTTATCTTGTTTGGGCTGAAGAAACAGAATTTTAACATTCCGACAACCAAGTTCACGATATCTTCATATCAGACGGAGTGAACAATCAATCAACCAAATTTTAGGATCCAAAGTATTCTGAAAATTCATCCCAATCAACCGCGAACTTTTAAAAACTTTAGAGAGGGTTCTGTAGGCTGTCTAAAAATCACAATAGATAGTTGATCCCCATCAAGTTTTAATGATGAAAGTTACAATCAGATGACTTTCATGCCAACAAATGCAAGCTGCAAATGGAGGACTTTTCACATGGATCGAGAAGAGTTACAATTCAACGATACTTCCGACAACTGATGAAAACTCTATTTAGCGGTCTTCATAATCAACAGTAAGAGTTATAACCTGATGACTTTCACACCCCATAATAGCTAATGTGAAGATTACTGAACAATGGTCCTTACAGCGCTCTTCAGAAGAGATTACAAGTCAATTAGCCCCTTCTGAAACGCGAAACTCATCTTTGCGTTATAATTCTTGAAACGCAGGCGACCCCAGTGTTTCCAAGCTGCAACAAGCAAAACGCGAGCGGCCCTCGCGTTTTTGACATTCAGCCAACACCCAACTCCGCGTCTCAATTCTAAGACGTGAAGTTAGGGTCCTGTACGCCAAACTGGGCGTTTGCCTCGTTCAAATATGAGTCGAACAGTTGCAGAACCGATTCCCCCACGATTTGAGGGATTTTCGCACACTTAGGTGCGGATTTAGGGGTTGGTTACACCCCTTATCTTCCTATAAATAACCGCCTTACTCAACCGAGTAAGGGATTAAAGATTTTGGAGATCAAAACCACACAGAGTGCAGATCGAGGGAGAGTTCGACTAGATTTCGAAGATCAAATCATCTCCGAAATCAGTAGAGTTCTTGGCAGTTAAAAGATCACATTCTTCAGCAACAAACAAATCTATTTGTCTTGTTAACTAATTATTCAGTTTTAACAATTCTTTTCACAGAGTTCTAACTCATTCCGAGTTCTTAAACTCATTAAGAGTTATTCATCAAATTTACCACAGAAGTTCAATGTTCCCACGAGATACAAGACGGTCGGATCGTCAACGGAGAGTAAATTCGACGCAAGCATTCGAATGAGGCACTCCATCGCTACCAAGAAGAACCCAGTTTTAAATAAAAGGGAGAATCCAGATCATTCTCTTCTTTTTTGTAACCAAGAAAATTCAATTGTAATTGAGATTAAAGGAATACAAATCGATTATTCTTTCGTTTCTATTACTCCAAATTTTCCACAAACACTGGTCTTTCTGCCTTAAGTTGCATTGCTAAAAAATTACAGTTTATGTTCCTCTACTCATGTATCGAGTTGCTGAATGATGGAAATTATTCATTAATAGTAAAATAGGACCACTAGCTTCATGTACTCCAAAGTAATAACCTATAATCAATACATGTTTTAGGGGCAGCTGAGAACTTCTGATCCTATGCAGGTCTGCAGCGTTGGGAAGCCTTGTCCATTGGCTTCCTTTTTATCTTTTTGACCAACTTCCTTTTTTCCAATTAATAACTACTTCTTCAATGAGGGAGATTTGATGCCCTTGCTATTCATTTTCTATATTGCTAGCATATTTAACACAACCATGGTAAAAGTGCTTCGAATTCATATTAAAGCATTAGAAGGAATGAGCTTTTGGGTACAGTTTTGACTAACTAATGTTTTCATCTATCTATGGGAATGAATTTTCCATGAAATCTCTTTTGAAGAATCTTTATTGTTAACAAAATCCATTATATCTCGAATGCATAACATCTATACAAATAAAAAAATTCGCATTATAATATATTTTGCATTATGCTTTTTGTTTTGTTATTATGCATTATGCTTGATTTTAAACGAATACTATGTTTTTTAAATCTCTCTCAAAATAAACAGTGAAAAATGATGATAGAAATGTATATAATACATTCTGATATAATAAGTTGTATGGATTGAACTTACTTTCTAATCTCGCTCCACCTGACCTTTGATTATTGAAAACCTCGTGATAATCACATTTTATTATAATTTTATACCCTCATTATCTATTTTATAGGAATAAATATGCCACTAATAATTACTTTTATCTTTAAATGCATGTTAATGAAGAATAAATCTCAAACTCCCATCTCTCAACAAAACCCTATTGATTTATTGAAGAAATGAAGCCCATGAAGCCAAACAATTTATTTCAAATATTTAATGAAGTATTAAAGTCCAAAATTGCCAAGAAATTATCCAAGGCCCAAGCCCAAGAGCAAACTCAAGAGGGATCTGCGGACAACAACCAGGAAATAGCTGATATCGATGCCAACATCGATGGGGGCATCGATGCTAGCATCGATGGGGGCATCGATACGCCTATCGATGCCGGCATCGATACCAACGGAGTCTGTTATGCTTCAATGGCTGAAAATCAATTGTTTTGGACAAGATTTTGATCCAATGGCTCACATTCACTGATGTTTACTATAAATAGGGATAGAGAGTGAGGGGTTAGAGGTGTGAAAATTTTTATAACTCCTTTTGGAGAGGAGGGCTACTCTTAATTGAGAAGGCCTTCCAAATTTATAACTTTTTGTTACAATTAATAATAATAATTTTTCACCACTGTAAATATTTCTTCTCTTTGTTGGATGATGAAGATGAACATAAAGAATTATTTAGAGGTTTGCATTTCTTTTCTTTTTCTCTTTTATTTCTTTTTTATTGCTTATTAGTTTAGATTTATTTCTATGCTTATAGTTAGATTTTATTTTCTTATTAAATAGCCAAGAGGCTAGAACCCTCTTGCCTTAGATTTATTTCATGCTTATAGATTAGATTTATTTCATGCTTATAGAGTAGATTTATTTTCTTACATCTAATTCTTGTAATTTATTTTGTAGTTTAGATTTTACAATTTATTTTGTAGTTAGATTTTAATTTCTTATACTATTCACCTTGAGGCTAGAACCCTCTTGGGTTTAGTTTTTCTTTTTGTTTATTTTTATTTTGTTTGATTTGCCTTTAGGCTGAATCACCCTTTTCTAAAGAAGTGGGTTCAATTTTAGATCACCCATATCTATAATTGAATCCACCATCTTTAATTTCTTGTATTTTCTTTTATTCATGAATTTTATTTTTTCATTCTTGATTTTCATTTGTTTCTCGATTTTATTCATTCTTGCCTTATTGATCACATTCATTCTTTGTCACATCCACTCTCACTTACATTTTGCGGCTATTTACGTACAATTTTCACTTTCTCAATCTCTTCACAATTACATTCACTCATCACTCATATTTGTCACGCACACAACATAAGAACCAATTTTATTTTCTCCTCCAAAACACCTTCCTCGTGGGATCGATATATTTATACTATAACTTGATACGGTTGTGCACTTGCAACATATTTAGTACATATTTATGCCGCATCAAGTTTTTAAAGCCGTTGCCGGGGAGGGTGCTTAAGTAGGTTTTAATTATTTTGGTTCTTTAACTTGTGTGTTTATTGTTAAGGAAACGTTTGGAGCTTGAAGATTGCGGATTGGAGAACTAGGATATGAAAATTTGCTTTCGGGTAAGTCTTCTTTCTAGCGTTTTCAATCCCATCCTTTTTAGTTAGCTTCACAATTAGAGACAATTAGGGTTTAAAAAAAGATTTTATTTTTGTTGACCATAATAAAATCCATCTTTCACTTTGACATTTACTAACAAGATAATAAATTCAAATAATTTCCCTCTTCTCATTTGTTTGATTGTTAACCCTAATTAAAAAAAGATTTTTTCTTTTCCATCCTTTTTAGTTTCTTTTAATTCATAGGGTTGCATTTCATATTGTTAGTAGGAACTCACCAAGTGATTTGAGCATCTTGATTTGGCACACACTTAAAAAATATTTTTAAGGGAAAACCCCCATAATCAAGATAAGGTGAGGGATTTTATCACCCTTTCCTTAACCCAAAAATCACTAATTCCTCACTACACTACACAAGCCTAATAAAACTCATTAGACGTTGGCCCTAAGGACTCGAGCTCAATAAGGAAAAAGAAATCCTGAAGTGAACCGGTTTAAGTTTTCTCAGTTTAGTTGGTGTCTAAGGTAAGGTTTAGGGGTTGCGTAAAGCGCTCCGTAAGGAAAAAAGTACTTAATTGATCTTTAATCACCCTCTAGTACTTTCCTTACCTGGCTAACTACCTGGGTAAAACTTTAATCTTTTCACTGTAGGAGTTTTTGGTTAGGAGCTGGTCTAGTTGAGTTAGGCTAACCCTAGAATTAGAGTGATTGAAAAGTGATTGCTTTGATTTGTTTTAGTTAGGATTTTTCTTCTCATAAAAAAAACTAATTTTCTTTCTTTCTTTAAAAAAAATTATAAAAAGAAGTTGTTTTGGTGTATGCAAACTTGGGTTAGGGATAATTCTCATCGTTTAATCCGTGTTGAACTAATCCAAGAAATGGTAAATCAACCCGTTCTTCAGGATATGTGTTACCCCACCAGAAATGCAATTCCATCTTGTATAAGGCTCCCCGAAGAAAATAGAGAAAATTTTAAGCTTAGACCGCATTACATAAACATGCTTCCCAAATTCCTTGGAAATGAAACCGAAGATGCATATATTTTTATTTCGGAATTTGAGGAAGTGTGTATTATGATTAAAATGAGAGAATTAACCGAAGATGCGATTAAGCTTAGATTTATTCCATTTGCTCTTAAGGATAAAGCTAAAAAATATATGTACAGCTTACTGACAAATTCCATCTTAACTTGGGATGAATTTGTCACCGTTTTTCTTAAGAAATTTTTCCCTATTCACAAAATGGTAAAGATAAGGAACAACATTCAAAACTTTAAAATTATCCCGGGAGAGCCATTCTAGAAATATTTCGACCGATTCAAAGATCTTTTAATCCAATGTCCTCATCATAGTCTAGAAAAATGGCGATTGTGCCAAGTCATATATGAAGGATTGGACTATTCTTCAAAAAAATCTTTAGAATCGATGTGTTAGGGAGATTTTATGAGGAAAAACGCAGATGAAGTTTGGGAATTTCTAGAGAGTTTATCCGAGAAAACAATGCAGTGGGAACACTGTGATGACAGGGTTTCATCAGTCCCTAATTCTAAGTCTAGTGGTCCTTCCTTGGAGTCAAACATGTTGGACCCTAGAGGGGGGTGATTAGGGTCAAAAGGCTCTAATATG